>OV884011.1:48251736-48657140 GCA_930367205.1 Acanthosoma haemorrhoidale | reverse complement strand
ATGAAACCGGGGATAAAAAAGAGAATGCTACTACACTCATGTTGACAGTTTTTATGAGTGCGTAGTTATAGGTCACTTAAGCCCCAAGACATGATATCCTACTAAATATTTTGGAAAAAAATATTTTTGTTATTATTTAATTAATTTTTTTTAGGGGACTGGTTTGATTTTTAGCATCACTGGTGTATCAAATGGAATTCTTATGCAACGTAGCGTGCCTCAAAGAAATTTACTGGTTCAATTAGCATCAGTAAACACGACATTAATGGCAGTTTTAATGACTTTTGTAGGTACTAAAAAAGACAAATAACTTATTTTGAATGAGGACGTCGAGATCTTCAATTTGGTAACATACTCGAAGTTACAGAAAAATAATATATTTTATATAATTATAATATAGTTAATAATGACATTAACTCACGTTTTATGAAGATGATTATAGTTTTCATGAATTACTTTTTTTAAATTAGCTCTCCATGTAAACTTTCATGTAACTTTATAGCTCAGGGAATCCCAAGACAGCCATTTACGCCGGTGAAAAAATGAGTGTTTCTGGTTTTGAAAGTATGAACGACATCCTAAAAATATTAATCAGGACAGGAGTCAAACACCGGACCATCTCTCTTGTCGGATGCTTGTCCATTTGAGCTATCCCGCACAAAGCCATAAATGGCGAACTAAAGAAAACGTTACTATACTACTACACTAGCAGACCTTATCGTGATCTCTGCCTTTAGAAAGATTTAGCTGTGGCCTTGTTTTTGTGAGGTTGGGTGTCAGATTTTTTATTGCCTCGTGCTCGAATGGAATGATGCAGATAGAAAAACATCTGACGAGAGATGAAGATATTAGGTAGTGGTACCATCCCGACCCTGCCACTGCATTTTTTTTCGGGTATTCATCAAAGAATGAATAATTTTAATAACTGAATACCAATACACATAATATATTGTATTGTGTATTTTTAGTACAATGTTTATAAATATGAAAAAATATTTTTCTTTTTTGGTCTTTTCCAAAGGGGTTTCGATGACTAAAATTATTTCTTATTTCTTGTTCTTTTTTTGGTGAGAATCAGTTATAATCGTCCTTGGATTATCTTTAAAGAAACGGGAGTAACAACTAAAAGAAATTGTGATAGTACTATCTCCTTGTCGGGTCGTCACGAATGAGGCCTAGTTACTCTAGCCCTTCAAATTTGGGCCAAAGTGGTCAAATTTTGTGCTTCCATTCAACCCAAAGATTTACACCTGCAATTAATTCAAAAGTTAAATTCCTCCAAGTAATATTACGAGCCTTAAAAGTGACGCTCAAACATGAAGAATTTTTGGGTTTCATCTGACCGAACGGCAATCGGCTGTGATTTATTCTAAAATATTCAGTATGTAAGGTGAGTAAAAATCAATCGCATAAGAAAACCCAGGCAATTGTGTTTTAAAAACTGGCGCAAAAAATTTCAATTGATTCAACCATAATGGAAACACATGAAAATGCAATCATTTGAAAGATTTTAATATCTGGATAAATGCCCGTAAAGTAGTGATTTGCAACTCCCCAACAGCATTGCTTTTAATACATACAAACATACCTGGAACATATTAACAAATGCGTAGACGATCGGTAAGTCGGAGCAAAGAGATCTCATTAGAGTTATAAGGACCTAAGTCGCTTCCTAAGGATGGATCCTTCACTTGAGTAAAATATAAGAATAAACAGGAAATACGAAAATATCTTACTCAATCTATTGATTAATATAGCTGCCTCGTCATTATTATTTATTAAATAAAGTACTTATTTTTCTATTTTACCCTGCTAAATTTGAGTAACTTTTTCATAGTTATTAAATTGATTTTTGTTTGTTAAGTATAAACAAACAAAACAAAATGATAAAGCAACATTGTGGAATGATAGTGGGACTTGACGCATGTTCCATAAATCAACTGCAATTTTTTGTATAAAGTAATGTGTTTTTATCAATTAAACTATCTTGGTAACCAAAAATCTGATTTTCAAATAATAAAAAGGAATTGAAATAACTAAAACACTAACCTAAAACCTATTGAAATCGGGTGGTACGTATTAAATATACTATTTCTCCTAGAATGTTGAAGTCCAAACTTTAACTATTCAATAAGTTTTGAGTTGGTCTGTAGCATGTTAAAAGCAGCACGGGCCTGACGTTTTCCATGCTTTTTTTTACTTAAAGTTAATATATGTCTTTACGATATTTTATTCATTACACACTGACAGCTGGTCTAGCGTATCTTAACACTTATTCCACTTAAACATTTTCTTCCCCTTTCACATCCTGTCCTTTTTTTGCTGATAATAGATGTTGGATTCATTTACCATTAATTGAATCAAATCGTTGCCATTAAACAATTTTACGACTTCTTTTACGCTTTTCTTATCGGTAGGAAACATCTTTGGACCGGGGCCAGCAGTAACATCTGGTATTTTAGGAATTTTATCTACATCTGACCATAATTCACTGTGACTATGCGATTCTGTGGACATTTCACAATCACTGTAATGATCGGAATCACTCGAATACTGTAATGGAACATTTATGTATATGGAACCCACATATACCATATATATATATATTGAAACCTACCTCATTTTTTACCATTTCTCTTTCTACTTTATTTGATCAATTTACCTTAACTAATTTGGCAGGTCCGTCATGAGATCTTTGATTCAAATTGTTTTTATATCTTTGACATAGGAATTTATCCCGATTGAATCGCCCGATCTCAAGGCTAATGTTGTAGTTATTAATAAATTGAGAAACTAGGAATTGTGAAATATATTCAAATAAAATGGTTGTAACAAATAATTATAATTATATTGAGTGCTGACAAAAAGTATAAAAAATATTCAATTCCTTTTAAAATAGGATAGTTACTACTATTACAAAAAACATGAAATTTGAGCTCAATTTCTTTGAATGGATCCATAATAAAAACAATATTAATATCACCCAATCAATGATCTTCCTCTTATCCAATCAACGTTACTTCTGCTGTTGGTTCTTCTCCTCTCTTCCACTAGGTGGACCACCAATTCGGGAGCTTGCTCTCATTCGTTCTTCTAGACGGTTGGGCTAAGACTGCTCGTTTATCTCATCCCCACTCCTAAGAGCATAAAGGAAGATGCTTACAAGATGGGAGGGTTCCTGGTCATGATATTCATATATAAAATATCATGAATGTTACTATATATATATTGTAACAATATTTATTTAATAAAGTGATGCTTAATATCTCAGGTTGTTTTTATTTTCATTGGTGTTTCATTTGATATTTTCTCTATTCAATACCAAATTGATTAAATAAATCGTTTATTTTTTCTTGAATGCTATGTATCTTCTATATTGTAACTAGCATTATTTTATTTCATCGAATGACAATCTGTATCGACTCTATCAACCTCCGTTTAATGATTGAGTGAGCCCATCACCAAAGTTGTAATTCACAACTGACATCAGGTTACGACTTTCTAGCAGTATTCTATGAAAGGGGATTTCGCGGCCCTTTCAAACTAAAGTAAGATGAAAACTCTGTGTGGTTCTGTATTAAAAGTTGACTCACGTGACGTGGAATCACCTGAAGGTGCAGTTTAGAATGTTTAGTAAAATCTTTTTCCTTTATGATTTGCAGTACCAGTATGGTACGAACTTAGAATTGTTGGCTGTAACTGATTTCCCACAGCACGAAGATTCCAAGTTTTATGATTCAGACCCACAGTTTATCATTTCACCAAAAATAAATCTTTTAAAGTACACAGTTCTCAGTTTTTCAAATAAATAAGTACACCTGTTCCAAGTTCTGAACACGCAGATTACATTTTCCTCCAAAACCGTCTCTTTTACGAATTACTTTTAATTAAACAAAAGAGTATGTATGACTTCCAAAGAAATATGTAACAATGTATGCAAGAGCACTTTAATTATTAAAAAAAAAACGTAGTTTCATTGAAATATGCTGATTAAAATTGACGAAAATTTACTTGAAATGCATTAGAATGTAACCGGTTGCACAATAAATATTTTGGTGCCGGGAAAGTTGGTAAATATTTATAAATCCCGGACTTAGTGATATTTGAAAGTTATGAATGATGGTGCCAGAGATAAGATATTCCCCGTTTCGCACGAAGTTGGCTTACAATCTTCAGGCTAATAAGCTCTATTCACTAGCTTATATCAAGGAAAAAGGAGTTCTAGCAATATTTAAAGAAGAGAGGGAAAATTGCTGACTATAAGAATTTTATTCTTTATTTTAATTACAAAGTTACATTATCCCCTGGTCTTGATACCAAGAGATATGCTAAGCCCTTAACTAGAAAAGTATTCACGATGAATTAAATAGAAGAATGTTTTTTTTTGTTTTCTTTCATTATAATAACTAAACGTTACCTTCTAGAGTTTAGACAATTGGTGCCCAAAACAATGAAATTTTGTTTGGTGAGTCTTTTTTTGTTTGGATTTATTAAGCTTGATTTATTATAACGCCTTAACAACTGGTTCGCATTGTTCAGTTCGTACTGGGATTTAAAGGAATCCGGGTGATTATGCAATTATGAGCGTGACACAGTCACTATTGGCGATTGACCGTAGTACGCTTACTATCTTTGCGATATTGCCTCCTTATATTCAATATTTTTGTTGAAAATTAGTCAAAAAGCCTAAGCTCAAAAGTCGTTGCCAAAACCAATTGGTTTAACTAGTAAAATGAAGAATGTTTAGTCGAAAATACCAAGGGTTTTTTTACGATTTATTAACTTTTTTTGTGGAAAACACTCTAGCTGGAAAGTCAGCAACGCATAATGTTATCGGACAGTTAGAAGCTAATTTGTGTCGGTAAATTCAATTTTCAATTTGAATACTGCGTAAAACGTTTTCAACCCTTACGTGATCATTTTAAATGCCCATAATGGCATACTTCCGGAAGTCTCGCATCATTACTTCCCATTTGGTGGAAAATTCATGCCGGCGCAATGACGCCTAGGTGTTTCATAAGTACTTGTCGTCAAGCGTATTATATTAATAATGATCATGGAATACCCGCATTACAGATCACATTAAGAAGAGAGCTAAGGAGCTTATTTCTTGGTCGCTCCACCTTATAGTTCAACAGTAAATGTTCAAAACGATTTCAGCATTGCAAAATTTCGTCAATATTTCAACATTTTAAACCCTCAAATGTAATACACATTTCAATAATGTATGTTATAGCTGTCCTACGATGCTGTGGTAACGATTTTTTTTATCCCCTCTTGGAGTCCTTCTGGGTTTCCCACATATATCCGATCGCACTATGTCTGTATTTTATTTGAATTTCAGATACAAACTCCAAAAAACAATTGCGGAGTAAGTCTTAAAGACAGTTTTAGTCCCAAAATGGAAGTTTTAATAATAAAATAGCTTTATTGACTTTCCACAACTGATACTTACTACAACTAAAATAAGCATTCTCGACACATTTTGCTTTTTTATTTTCATAAAGGCAAGAATGCGGTAGAGATATGTGAAGTTTATGATGTCGATTGTTTAACATAACGAATAAAAGAATCGGTTTAAAATATACGAAAAGATGACATACGTTCTGCTCGACCTTCTGAAGTTGATGATGACAAATTGAAAGCCATTATTGAATCGAATCGTCATTACTGTACGAGAGATTGCAAAACAGGTAAATGTATCACACACAATAATTATATTAGAGGTCTTGGACTTGTTAAGAAGCTTTACAATATTTGGGTTCCGCACTAATTGAAAGAAATTCACCTAGCACAACGAATCAATATTTGTAATACATATTTCAATCGTGATACAATCGACCATTTTTTGTAACGAATCATCCCTGGCGATGAAAAATAAATCATCGTCTACAACAACGTTAATCGAAAAAGATGGTCCAAGCATGATGAACCAGCACAAACCATATCAATAGCTGAATTGCATCTGAAAAAGATCATGATGTCAATTTGACGGGATTACAAAGGTGGATTTTGAGCTGCTTCCAAACAACCAAACGATCAACTCAGATGTTTACCACGAACAACTTATGAAATTGGAGGAAGCAAACTAAGAGAAAAGGCCAGAATTGGCAAATCGCAAAGGAATCGTGTTCCACCACGACAATGCGAGGCCTCACACATCTTTAGCAACACGTACGAAACTATTGGAGCTTGGTTGGGAAGTGATGTCGCATCCACCATGCAGCCCCGACCTTGCACCATCAGATTATCATTTATTTCGAAATCTAAAAAACTTCTTAAATGGCAAAAAATTCAGTAATAACGATGACCTGAATGGTTGAGTTTTTTTTCTGATAAGGACCAGAAGTTCTAATAGCGCGGGATCATTAACTTGTCATAATGATGGCAAAATGTCATCGAATAGAAAGAAACATATTTGACCGATTAGAGTTCATTTTATGTATAGAAAAATTTCAGTATTATTTCACACTAAAAACCCGAAATTACTTTTTTGCCAACGCCAATACATTCACTTTGTCCCCAAGTTTAAATTCTTTATTTATAAATCATAGGTTCTGAGACTAGACTTGAAAAAGCTTCTAGTCATAGTGTGACTTTCGTAATAAGTTTGAGAACAAATTTTTCACGTTGAATTTTTTTTGGGTACTTCCCTCTCTTACATCTTATCCAAAACATAGCAAGGTAATGTATTTTTTTAAATAGAGATAAGTATGAATGAGACCATTTATCACAATTACCTATAGCCCAATCAGGCAGATTGTAATTTTATCATAATAAAGTTGTTGAGAAAAAAAAAAAAATAATAAAACAAAATAGACTTTTGAAATTCTATTCAGCCCTTTTTACGACTACTAACGTAAAAGAAAGAGAAACAAATAAAAACTATTGATCCTTGCTTGTTTGAGAGTAGAACCTCAAAGGTAAGCTGGCTAGAAGGAAAAGGGAAGGAATTTGGTTATCTGCTGTAAGTGTCGATTTCCATCTCACACGGACATATCCCCTTAGCAACATGTCCGATGAAAATCAGACCGTAAGGCAAGACTGTGAAATCCTACCAAGACCCTTGGAAAATGGCCCTTATTTAGATCCCCTGCACTGCTGGCTTAAGGTTCGGACAGCGGACATCCTTTCATCTTAGTAGGCCAGTCTAGTCACACGTAAGAAGTAAATAGATTCCGTAATACTTGATAGGAGTTTTTATTGTCTATAATTTGTTTACATGAATGATGGAATGAGTTTCATTCCTATAGCTTTTTAATACTTACTACTGAGAAATTATAGAGTAACACGGTATTATTATTACTATTAAAACTCGGTTACTGTATGTGCCAACTCAAAAAAACATAAAAATAAAATGCAGGTTAGCTGAAATATTGACACAAATAAACCTTTTGAAATCAGTACCAACAACATACCTGTAACAGTTGGTTTCTATTTACAGATGTTGGCAACACACTGAATTTTGAAAAATTGCTTTTAAAAGTTGGCGAAAAATGTGTCAGCAAATGTAAACAACAATTTAATATCTTAGCCAAGCTACGTACAGCGTAGCCCGGATATTCAGGAATAGTTAATGCTTCGACAGGCAGAGATAGAGACATCCACAGCCAATCGCATCTTGCAGGTTTATTTGTTGACCTTACCATTTAGTAGTAGATAACCATTTAGTAGGTTATCAGCAAGGAGAGCAATGTGTTGTGCATAGGAATTTTTTCCAAGCGTTGTCGTCTATTCCCAAACTAGATGTCTAGATAGCATATTGATAGGCAAACAAATAGTTCTGGCATCCGTTCATGCAAAATATTCCCCAATTTCTTACGAGTCATTTGTCTTGGATCATGTCATCTATGATAACAACAATTGATAAAAATCACTGGCTAATTAAAAAAAAGTAGCGATACATCCCAAATAAAACAATTTTGATTAAATATATGCTTTTTTAATGGCATTCATTCAAAAAATATACAACTGGAACTATAGGGATGATAAAATATTAATCATTACGATAAAAGATAAATTAAGGTTTCTATATTATCTATTTGCTAAGAGGTGTTGAAAAAAGAGGGGTATCGGGTCGTCACGAGGGTGGCCTAGTTACCCTAGCTCTGGTGATAAAGTGAGAGTTGAATAGGCTATGACCGTGATCTCTAATTATCTAATTAATAAATCGCTAATCGTGATCTCTGCCTTTAGAAAGATTTAGCTCTGGCCTTGTTTTTGTGAGGTTGGGTGACAGAGTTTTTATTGCCTCGTGCTCGAATAGAATGACGCAGATAGAAAAACATCTGACTAGAGATTAAGAGATTAAGTAGTGGTACCATCCCGACCCTGCAGCTGCATTTTTTTTCGGGTAATCATCAAAGTATGAATAATTTTAATAACCGAATACCAATACACATAATACATTGCACAATAATGTATTTGTACAATGTTTTTGAATATGAAAACATATTTTTCTATGGTCTTTTCCAGAGGGCAGGTGATCATAAGGTTGATTCTTTTAGCTTTTTCTATTAAAATTATATTCACTCCTTTTTGTAAATTTGGGTATCGATGACTAAATTTATTTCTTATTTGTTCTTTTCTTGGTAAGAATCAGTAATAATCGTCTTCAGATTATCTCGGAAGAAATAGACGTAACAACTAAAAGAAAATGTGATAGTAATATTTGCTAAGTGAGGGTTGAATAGGCTATGACCTAGACGATTGCTTGATGACGGGTCTTACTACTGAGCTATCTGACTCCATATCTGATAGGTATGTGGCCCGACAGTGCACTATGTTCAGGCGAAGAGGTACAGGGTGGGAATCATAGGTAGTTTATGTAGTCTTGGAATGACCACGAATTCACACTCGGTACCTGAGGGTAGGCGAAAACCGTCCGGATCCCAAAGGCGAGTGTGAACCGGAGAGAGGCAGACTGCATTGTTGTGGGAGACACTACTAGGTAAAGTTTGAAGGGTCACGGCAACCGTCGTCCGAGAGTTAGAGGTCTCTCCCAAGGAGGCTAGTTTTAGTGAGACAAAGGCAGAGAATCCCACTAGGAAAGTGTGGAGTCTGACGAGGCCGGACTAAAACATAGCGAGGTTAGGAAGAGAGATGTAGAGGTTTTCATAAATGAGAAGGCCAAATCTTGAAACGTCAGTGCAGCTGCAAGTACCAGGCAGAGAGCCGTAGTTAGAATGATTTCTTGGTTAAAACTAGGGGGTATATATAGCCCCCATTAACCAATGATCTGGGGTCTTATTCTGACCAACCAAACCGCGACAAAGGCAGAGAATCCCACTAGGAAGGTGTGGGGTATAAAATAAAACATAGCAAGGCTAGGATAGAAGTGTAGAGGTTTTCATAAATGAGAAGGCCAAATCTTAATACACGAGTGCAGCTGCAAGTACCAGTCCAGAGTCGAAACGTCACTTAAATAAATTGTCGTTTTTTTTTGTTTTTATTTTCCCTATAGCTTCTTTAAATTTACAGATAATATACAATTATAGATTATCAGGCGAATCTATTTACAATTGCCACATTGTATTTCCTGTAGCTTTGTTACATTCTATACAAGTTATAATATACAGAATAATAATGATCTGAAATGTACAATGTATAATTATGTACATTATACATGAATGGACTGAACTGAGTATAATAAAGGAGATGGGGGGGGGGGGGCTCATATTTTAGATCAAACTAAAAATTAGCTTACTTACTGAATCTTAACCTAACCTACTTTTTCTCCGATAGTCTGTTGCTATTGATACAGGAAGGGTGGTGTGGCCATAGTGTTGTGTCCAGTAACACTGGATTTGATAGGTGCTGCAACGGGTCAAAAAACTTGATGTGTCTCCGGCGGATGAACTCACCCTAGCAACGGGTGCTGGTCGGCGTTCTTTAACCTCTCGGCTAAAACTAGGGTACCCCCTAGTATACCATATGTAGCCCAAAGCAGCCAATCGTATTGCAGGCCTGGATGAGGCTCGAAGGTTCAAGAACAGGACCCAGCCCTTCCAGGAATAGGTCTGGAACCATGGCTGCCTCTGAACTCGTCTGCAGCTATGTTATTTATTGTTTACCATATTTACACTGATATGACTTGTGGTCTGGTAATATTATTTACAATATATTATAACTAATTTACAATATATACAATAGATTAGAGGATCCACATATTTATCTTATGTAGTTAGCGGTCGCTACAAGGGGTTTTAAGGTTTTTGATTCATAGTGGATGTGTGGAAAACATTCACTAGAGAAGGAATGAAAAGGTTGAATGCTGGATCAGCGGATTCACAAAAGACAGAAAGATTAAATCTTCTGTTCCGGGAGTAGATTGAGGATTTGAAATTTATGAGATTGAACAAACAAGGAAAAAGGATAATGGAAGGGGTTGGTCATACGAACCTAGGAAATATTGTTTATGCAAGAAGAGGAAGGGCTACTTAACTCAATGTACAATGCCTAACGTTAACTAAAACGATGCTACCCTCTATTGATCTTGATTATGCATGTGTTAACCCTTGAATTACATAGGCCAATGGAGCTGAATGCGACCTAACTACGTATGCAAAGCAGCTGTCATCGACAACTTTGATGGACCGAACAATCTCTTGCCTGAGGTAGACTTCACAGCACATCCTTGTAAGCCTGCTGTTTTTTTCGTTCCTTCGTTTATCATGCAGCAACTTTTATAAAACTGTTAATATTCAGAGAATGATATGAAAGGTATTCCATTTCAAGATAAGGCTTTTACAAATATTTCAATAATCGGGTCCAAAACCATCAGGGAGAAGAAGAAACAGAAGAAAAATAATTTTTATCAGAAGTTAATGCGTTTGCTACGGCTTCATTGCCCATTAATTAAATTTGTTAAAGAAAGGAAAGACAAATTAGGTAAGTGCCTTTGGACACGAACAAACACATTTCTTTATCGAGCAGCAGTTATTGCCACCATACACTATGAGAGCAATATTTCAAGAAGTCTCTGGTAGCTCTATTAAAGAAAAAAGGTTAATATAATTAGTCTGTTAGAGTATCTAGTTAGTTTTAATGTTTCGTAAATCAACCATTTTTTTAAGAGAATTGTTGTTAACCATTGCAATGGAATAATGAGTTTATGATAGGATTAGTGATTTTAGGGACGAGAGTCACTAAAAATAAAATTAACTCATTCCTGAAAAAACTGTTATTGTTTTCTGAAAAAAAAGAGGATAGTCGATTCTAATATAAGTATCCTCAAGTATCTGACTCCTAACACTCTCCAAACGCTCCAGCAATTTCAGAACAGAGTTCTCCGCACCTCCCTCAAACATACCCCGTTCGACCGAATGAAGGCAGACGAGATGCATAAAAAATTTGAAGTGCTCACCATTCAAGATTTTATCAAGAGAAGGCACATCAAATTTTTTGACTCACTCAGACATAGCCACAACCCACTATTCTCCGACCTTCAACCACCACCAATGCCCGTCAGATGGAAGCACTGCTGGACCGCCGAAGCCTGGAGGATGATCGACGTCATTGAACCCGATGACTGAA
This sequence comes from Acanthosoma haemorrhoidale, assembly GCA_930367205.1. NCBI lineage: Eukaryota > Metazoa > Arthropoda > Insecta > Hemiptera > Acanthosomatidae > Acanthosoma > Acanthosoma haemorrhoidale. Next base: position 48,645,605 of record OV884011.1, on the reverse strand, counting down.
CGAACTACACCCAGCCGAGATATCGAGGCCGATCTCCCGGCCGACTCAACCGAAGCTACAAGACCCCATCTACCTGTTTAAGCAGGGTAGACCTTCCGGCCGAGTGGCCGACTTATTTCAGCCCCCTGCCGGGGCGGGCCAGGCTTGACCTGGCCGACAACAAACCATTGCCTAGGTACCCCTAGGCTCCACCCTCGGTAGACTCTCACTACCTTCCCGAATCCACCCGCCTCCTTCAGGCATTCCACACCCTATATCCTTCTCATACACCCTTCAAATGGGGGACTCCCCTTAGTGAAAGGCACTCATTAGCCCAAAATAATTTTCCCACATCCTAATTTTGAGAGCTAAGAAAAAAAAAAAAAAAAAAAAAAAAAAAAAAAAAAAAAAAAAAAAAAAAAAAAAAAAAAAAAAAAAATATAAGTATCTTTTTTAGGAGAACAGTTTACTCTAAAAGGGAGCTAATTATATTAGATAGTTCGTTCTACAAGAACTTGGCCGACATTTTCTTCTCTTTATTGAAAGTCAGCGGCTAATCAGTGTATTCGAGGGCAGTGTTTTCATTTTAAGGCATCCTTGCTTCATTAATGGAATTATTCCCACTAAAACCCGGCTGGTTTCCCAAAAGTCATATATTTTTTAAAATAATTAACAACCTGAATAGAAGAGGGTGAAAAGTCAATGCTTGCATAAACGGGGAAATGGTGATTGAATGAAGTGTAAGAACACTAATGAAAATTTCTCTGACGTCATAGCGTACACATTAAATATTAAGAATGAAGGAAGGGAGCATTAGATGTATGACATTATTAAGCATGTAACCTTATTTATGATTGACGCTAGCTTGCTCACGCTAATGTAAACAACACTTAGGGCTAAGTGGATAAGGGTGCTGAAACCAAACAAACATTGTTCCGAAACTAACAAACTTTAGATTCTCGCTTCAAAGTGGTGCCACGCTCAAATACAGGTCTCTTAAATACAAGAATCATTTAAGGGCTTATTATTTCTTGGGACATAAAATCACCTAGCTTGTGGTGAAAGAAAGATGTTAAATGTTCATCAATTAAATGTGGTGTCCTAGAAAATAATCCATTCATTATATTAAACCACTATGAACTCCCAGTTTAAAGAATCTTTTGGTATATTTCTTAGTGTACTGCAAACACATAATTCTAGAACCAAGCTATAAGGAAACTTTTTGTTTTTTAGGAAAAATCTTTATTGTGGTAAAATTACAATCATTTGTAATTGGACAATAAATAATTGTGATAAATAATCTCATCCATACCATATTTACAATTATCATTCACTCGCTCATTCATGCAGTATTTACAAACAGCCTAAATTCCAAATCCACATGGTTGTCACCTCCCTCGCATGCGAAAGAGGATAGGGAGTAGGCTAATTGGAGGATAAGATGAGGCGTCATTGGGTGGTTTACCGGGTTTGGCGAATAGGACAATAATGGAATGTTTCCAGAGGAGAGGGAAGTGCGTCGTTCCGATAATGCAATTGTAAATGCAGGCTAGGAAGATTATGGCTTTAGGAGGAAGTTGTTGGTGAATTTAAGGAGTAAGGTAAGTTTTTCAGAATGTATTTAACCTCAGAGGGGTTAGCGGCGTTTGGTAGAAGTGAGAGAGGAATAAGTGAAGTGAGAAATGTTTAACAGTTGTGCTGTGGGTATGGCTTTGATGAGAAAGGTGAGGTGTGAATGTATGGGAATTCGTCAAACCAAGTAAACCACCCATTGACGCCTCATCGTACCCTTCAATTAGCCTACTCCCTAACCTCTCAGAAATATTTGAAAAACTCCAATTAAAACGTCTACTTTCAGTTGTTGAATCAAAAAACCTTCTTCCTACCCACTAGTTTTTTTTTCCGCTAACGACATTTCACTGCTCAACAAGGCCTTCGCGTTGTCGATCACATCTCCTTAGCCCTTGAAACCAAACAGTATTGCACTGCTGCCTTTCTTGATATAGCTCGAGCTTTTGACAGGGTTTTTAGCACGCAGGTTTGCTCTACAAGCTCAAAAGATATTTACCACAGACCCTTTTTTTAATCCTACAGTCCTACCTTTCAAACCGCTTCTTCCAAGTCCACTGTTAGAATATTCTAACTACTATCCCATAAAAGCAGGAGTTCCACAGGGAAGTGTCCTGGGTCCCATCCTCTGTAACCCATCTATCTTCTCTACCCCGAATACCTTGTTGGCCACATTTGCCGTTGACACTGCAGTCTTGTCATCCCACCCAGACCCTGATATAGCATCCCATAACCTTCAAAAAACCTAGATGAGATTGAGTATTGGTGCAACCAATGGCGGATCAAAGTTAATGAAGCAAAATGTTCCCACATTACCTTCACCCTTTGTCGCAAGACTTGTCCACTAGTTTATTTTAATTCCATTCCTCTCCCTGTATCCGAGATAGTATGTTACTTACTCTCCATCTCGACTAACCCACATACGAGGCTAAAAAGACAAGAACTAAACTGTCGCTTTGGACAACTGTACAGCAGTTGGACAACTAGTACAGCTGCATCTCGCATATTCCTCCACCTTCAAGTTTTTCGGATCTTACTAGCCTATTAACCTCATTCCTTACAGAGTTCAGAACCCTAATTACCCCTCTCATTTCCCTTCTTACAAATCTTGTCTCCTACCTTATCCCCGTTAAACAAAATCCATAAGTGGATCCTTCCGACTCCTTATCCATTCTCCTTTGGAATGCGAATGGTGTTCGCACCCACACTAACGAACTGACAGCACTACTCCACGACAAAAACATCGACGTAGCTCTCATTACTGAAACAAGACTAACGAGTAAACGACCATTTACTGTTCGACAGTACAAGACTTATCGAACTGATCACCCAGATGGAACAGCTCATGCAGGTACCGCTGTCATTGTCCATAACTCCATATCCCACCACATAGTTCCTCTGGTGGCACATGATTTCCTTCAATCCACTGCAGTGTCAATCACCACCTTCACTTTTCCCCTTACACTAGCATCAGTGTACTGCCCTCCCAATAAATCCATTTCCGACTCCCAATTCATCTCCTTTCTAGACTCCATAGGACATCGTTTCCTTGTGGGTGGGGACTTTAATGCGAAGCACCAACACTGGGGGTCAAGATCCACTAATACACGAGGACGTGCTTTGCTGTCTGCACTCACACGGAAACATTGCTCCACTATCACTCCTGACACAGCCACCTATTGGCCATCTGATCTCAACCGAAATCCTGATCTCCTTGACTTCTTTTTTTACAATAGTTTAGGAACACTTAACTATTCACTCACGCGCCTAGATGACCTCTCCTCTGATCATAGTCCTTTATTATTAACCATTTCCCTAAGACCAATTCACAAACTGCCTCCTCCTTCATTTATTAGGGGCCCAGTTGACTGGGACCACTTCCGCCAGCTTCTTACAGAGTCCGCAAACCTCAAATTGTCCCTGAAAACATCCCAAGACCTAGACGATGCAGTGCATTCTTTCACTACTCTGGTCCAGAGGTCGGCTTGGGAGGCATCGTCACCCCATCGTTACCCAAAAATCCATAATCATAATCGTTTACCTCAGCATCTCAAAGACCTAATCCCATCCAAACGCCGCTCCAGAACAGTGTGGCGAAGATCCCGGCATCCTGCTGATCGCCGCTCGTACAATCAGTACTGCCGATTGGTAAAGCGGCGATTGGCATCCTTCCGTTCCGATTCTTTCAATTCCTACCTCTCCTCTCTGTCTACCAGGGCAACTCGTTGTGGAATGTAACCAAAAAAATCCTAATGTATCAACCTGTTTCACATCCACTCCGTCGTGATGATGGGTCCTGGGCGGCTTCGGATGGGGATAGGTCGGAGGAATTTGCTGTGCATCTTACCCATACTTTCACGCCTCACCTTTCTCATCAAAGCCATACACACAGCACAACTGTGGAAGATTTCCTCACTTCACCTATTCCTCTCTCTCTTCCACCAAAAGCCGTTAATCCCTCTGAGGTCAAATACCTTCTGAAAAACTTACCTTACCGAAAATCCCCTGGATATGATCTCCTTACTCCTCAAATTCTCAAACAGCTTCCTCCTAAAGCCATAATCTTTTTAACCTATATATACAATTGCATTATCCGAACGACGCACTTTCCTCTCCTCTGGAAACATTCCATTATTGTCCTATTCGCCAAACCCGGTAAACCACCCAATGAAGCCTCATCTTACCGTCCAATTAGCCTACTCCCTATCCTCTCAAAAATACTTGAGAAACTCCTACTAAAACGTCTACTTCCAATTGTTGAATCCAAAAACCTTTTTCCCACACACCAGTTTGGTTTCCGCCAACGACATTCCACTGCTCAACAAGGCCTTCACGTTGTTGATCACATCTCCTCAGCCCTTGAAACCAAACCGTATTGCACTGCTGCCTTTCTTGATATAGCTCGAGCTTTTGACAGGGTTTTTAGCACGCAGGTTTGCTCTACAAGCTCAAAAGATATTTACCACAGACCCTTTTTTTAATCCTACAGTCCTACCTTTCAAACCGCTTCTTCCAAGTCCACTGTTAGAATATTCTAACTACTATCCCATAAAAGCAGGAGTTCCACAGGGAAGTGTCCTGGGTCCCATCCTCTGTAACCTATCTATCTTCTCTACCCCGAATACCTTGTTGGCCACATTTGCCGATGACACTGCAGTCTTGTCATCCCACCCAGACCCTGATATAGCATCCCATAACCTACAAAAAACCTAGATGAGATTGAGTATTGGTGCAACCAATGGCGGATCAAAGTTAATGAAGCAAAATGTTCCCACATTACCTTCACCCTTTGTCGCAAGACTTGTCCACTAGTTTATTTTAATTCCATTCCTCTCCCTGTATCCGAGATAGTATGTTACTTACTCTCCATCTTGACTAACCCACATACGAGGCTAAAAAGACAAGAACTAAACTGTCGCTTTGGACAACTTTACAGACTATTTCAAAATATATCTCAACTCTCAATAGAAAATAATTTACTAATCTACAAAGTTATATGTAAGCCAATCTGGAATATAGCTATGGGGGACAGCAAAAAAGTCGAACATCAGGCGTATCCTTTCACTCAAGCTCTCTAACTCAAACTTTCAATCGAAATTCCTGAGAACAATAGTAAATGCTCCTTATTTCGTCAGCAACAAAACCCTTCATAACGATCTTAATATACCTAATGCTCTTGAACTCATACCTCCCAAGCTCATAATCCTCCTCGGAGGCTGAAACGGCAGTGGCCTCGAGACCTGCTATAAATTCGTGACAGTGGGAGTCCCGGCAATGGCCAGTTTCTCCAATCATGTCCTGAGCGCATGTGGCTCTCGTGCTCTTCGTCAGCCTTCACTTTCTCGTATCCGGTGACGCGGCTGACGGTGGAGCGTTCTTCTTCTTTCGCATGCGAGGGAGGTGATAACCATGTGGATTTGGGAGGCCGCTGGACTGTTTGTAAATATTGTATGAATGAGGACAATTATCTCAATTACTTATTGCCTAGTAAGGAAAATTGTAATTTTAGCAAAATAAAGAAGTTATTATTATTATTAGAAGTGCTGGCTTGTATGTCTTCCATCGAGCTAGCTGGTTAAATTATTTGAACGTTTCTATTTGAACGTCGTGCCTTTCACTTAATAGTAGGAGTTGGCCACAGAGACCTTGATCGTTTTTTTTTTGCAGACATAAGTGGCTGATAGAAGTGCATGTTTTATGTTTAATAATAATAAGGAACCTATTCACAAAAGTATTCTCCTCTTTGTTAGCATTCTTGACATCCACCCAAGATTCTGGGGCACTCTAGCAATCATGAAAGTCCCATGAGGTATCTTTTGAAAATTCATTAGAAGAAAACCAATGCTGGTCTCGAAAAGTCAGAAGGATGTAACAAACGAGACAGCCTCGATCACTGTGAGTAGATTGTACAGGGAAGGAATCTTGAGACCAAGACTTCAGCTGTAAGAGCTGTATTTTAATAAAAAGGTATGATGGATTATTATACAACGTATACTATAAAAATATCGTTGTTATACTGATCTGATGGCCAAAGGATAGACGAAATTCAAATTAACTGAAACAAATGGTGAAACAAATACACCTTATTCGTCCAAAAACCTCTTTCACTTAGGCTGCAAGCCAATGTTTCTTTGCATGACATGGCCAGAATCACAAAGCCATCGCAATGAATATGACTACAACTACCCGCAATCTGCTTGTTTCAGCGAGCCCTACCTTACTTAACTTGATGCATTTTATTATAATCCATGGCTCTGTGCAATACGTGAGCCACTACCCCAGGGGAGGAGGGAGGGCGTAGGTTTGTAAAGCTGCCTTTTTTCAGCTCCGTACATGTACGGCTTCTTTGCTAATAGAAGCATGCAAATGTAAGTAATGCAAAGATCCTCCGTTGGGTTTAAAACTTGGAATGAGTATTCACTATTTTTACTGTTTTTAATTTAATTATTGTTTCTTTAGATAAATAGCTCATATTGAAATAATTTGCTATTTTGATAATACACAATAAGCCAATTCGTCGTCACCGCCTCATTAAGCTTCGTGGAAGATATTAGAGTAGGTTAATATTAATTGTGATTGTGCCATTGGGTTTGTGTTCAACAGAAGTTGTTTCTGGAAGTTTGAAAAGTATTGCATAGCTATCAATGCTACATACAGTGCCTTGGAGCTGGAATGGCACAGACGGACTTTCCATAGAAAGTTCGACTGGAAAGTGAATAATTTTCATATTTAAATATCATTTTAGAGTAGGATAGTCAAATATATTATTTCTAGGGGGGGGGAGTTTAATGATATTATGAATTAAAAAAATATATTCTGCTGAGAAAAAAATAAATAAATAGGAATGTGATATTGATGAGATCAGACAAGCTATCGGTACGTTGATTACTTTTTAGCAATGATTTTTATTAGGTTGAATTTTAATATTTGGTAAAAATTTCTAGCGATCTTGTGATATATATTCATATTTGTCATGTTACGTTCAACAAGTGATGCTCATTAAAAAAAACACTGACTACTTGAGAAAATTAACGAATAATTTATTGAGGCAGGGAAATGTTAAGAGAGTTAGAGTAACAATACAATATTGTCATAGGAAGGCTTGCAATCTGTGGACGGCATTGAAGGACCAAAGGCCCTAGTTTATTTAATACGAGCCCAGATGTTCTATAATCCAGGGGCAATAACCGACGGTCTCGCTTTAGTGGGGGATATTGGCTGCACCTCCTACATTCCGGTACCTGTGAGCCGAGCCCTCTCTTGAAGACAGATGGGATCATGGTCCGAACTCTTCGGGTCTGTGTGTTCTGGAAGATGCTATTTATTGACATTCAGGGCGATGGTATAATTGTTGTTGTGAAATATAATGTCTAATTGTAGGCTTTTGGAGCATGTAGAAAGGAAACTAAAAAATAAAAATTTATTGAATTCGCCCGAGATCCATTGAGACAGTATTATAGAATGATAAACCACGTTATATTTAGGTGTCATTGTAGATTAATAGAGGTAGACTAGTTATAAAAATTTGCAGGAGAGCAACTAGCTATATAAGACACCATATTCTGGCTGCTCGTCGTAATAATGTGTTTACTATAATAGATACTTAACGTTAAATATAGATCGTAAAAAACGAGTTTTCATGTGTGGATTTTATATCTCGTTTAAAAAAAAAACTTTAAGTTAATGGAATACAATAATCACTTAATTTTCCTCGCACAAATCTATTATGAATTGAGGGTATAAATGGGACGCTTGAATGCTCATTCAAATCGACTTTCTACTCGAATCGACCACCGTTTGTAGAACCCTGATCTAGACTGAAACAAAACTCTTAATCATTTGCTTATGTTAGATTGATGAATTGGCTATTGTTTGTATTATGGTAGAATTGCACTAAATCAAATTGATTGTTTGTTTATTGGATTTCAATTATGTATATGCCAGCTTGTAATCCACACTCCAACCAGATTGTTAGTCTTATTACCATATTGCATTATGTAATGTTAACCCCCATCAAATATGAATCACTTGTAACATCCAATTAACTAAAAAAGGTATTGCTGAAAATCAATGATACATATTTCGTTTTTCGATGAGTATGCACGGATTTAGTAAGTTCAATGTTCCAGCCATACTAAGTTAATCCTTGTTATGCCTTTAATATTTCATCTATGATCACACTGACATTCTTATTACCACCTGACTTTAAGTTATAACTTCCTTGTACTTAACAAAATAAAATAACCATTCAACTTGATGCGGGAGCCAGCCTCCTGGATGGGGGTAGACGTATACTGACTACTACTACTGACTTCTTATCCCAATTCTATTGGCCAAAAGAAAGATCACATGTCCACTCGTGGATATGAATTCTGGGCGTTGTCATCCAATGCGTGGCGAAGGTGAAATAGCAAGAGTGCCCCAGCACCTTCTGAGAACATCCTGTCACCTGAATGGAGAACGGCCCATGATCGTCAAGCCTTTCTCATCTCGAATATTCAAACCAGCTCGCTGACAGATTTAAATCCATTATATGAATTAAACATGATCAGCTAAGGTTACTGTAGATAATCTAGATATATATTAACTCGATGTATGTTAGATTTTCACTTATGAATGATCCAACTATCATACATCACTGAGAAACAAATTTAAACATTAAACTTAAATTAATTACATAAAAATAAAAATTTAGTAATAATATTAGAAACGATCCTTTAGAACAATACAATTAGATTTTACTGTTACTCCATTGCGCTGGTGCAAATAAGGTTCAAACAGTCGTGACCATCCGATGAATTCACCGGAGAACACTTCACCATAAAATACAGCCAATTTCGATTAAGAGCGTTGTATTTCTGACTGATGATCTGGATTGGCAAACAATCCCTCTGCAGGGATTATTAAGTTGGCTGCTTCCGGCGCTCTCGTGATGACGTTTCAATAGCGATAGGCGCGTGCGCGCGGGAATTGTTTCTAAAGAGATTAGAACTTAGTTAATTTGGCAGCATTTCTCCCGCCTCCTCTTGTCTAAGCTCCTTTTGTCTTTCCATACTTCGTTGATTGTTGGTTAAAGTTCCAACCGTTATTCAAATTCGAATTTACTCGCTTACTTTACATCTTAACGTTTAGATTAATATATTCCCAAGCCGTGTCAAAATTCTGCGTTTTTTTAAAAAACTACGTTGAGACAATATTTAAATGATAATGAGGGTACACACACACACACACATTTTGAAGGTTGGGCCTGATCGTGAACACGCTCGAAACTGAATACATTGTCCTCAATCATTGAGACAAACCTTTCCAGCTAAATCGCTGGCTAATAAATACAAGCAAGAGGTTCAAGTAGTTTGCTTGGCAGTTATTAACGAATGGAACCAGCATTAGAATACTTGACTATGTCGGCAAGAATAGAAAATAAATGGCCTGTCATGGAAAAGTTGTGGAAAATCGAGGAAACAACGAATTGGTGAAATACAGTATCAGAACTTAAAGTAGGTATCCTTAAAACTATTCTGTATAATACAGAAACAGAAAAGATTAGAACGGATTAGAAAAATAATGCAGAACGCTTGTATAAGAAAATAAACGATTTTATTCCAAAATAAATAAAAAAAGATGCCTGGTATCTGAGGAAACCAAGGTATAAAAGACGTGTAGCTAAATGCTCGTCTAAATTATTAAGAATATCCATCTAAAAGAAACAAAAACGGTTTCAATATTCTTATTTTTATCATATTTATATCTGATTATGAATATAAAATATGTTTTTTTTTTATGCTAAATATTGTAAATACAATAGTAAATTATAATTAAATACGTGTACTTATATCAGCCAAGTGTGGCCCAGTTTTGTATGTTCCCTGGTGGTTATCTATCTACAGGTTGCCAACCTTTTCTTACAATCCTACCGTAAAATAAAATCCCAGTTTACGGCGGAATTCATCTCAAACCCACAGGAGGCACGGGATTCCGGTTCTTTATTCTGCTGTAATACAAGATATGATAAATCTGTTTAAAAATAACGATGCTAATATTAAAATCTGCTGTAAAAACATTCTAATATTAGACCTTATAGCAGAAAATAAACAAATAAAACCGGGTTGATATTACTGCTAGGTTTTATCTTGAGAAGGAGGCTTCACTGGAAATATGCAAAAAAAAAATTGCCCTCGTCCCTAAATTCTCCAGATTTTAATCTTGTTTCTGATGTGGTTTTCTCCTTCTGTCCCCTCCCGTTTGCTTTGAATTCGCTCTAGTATAATAAAATAAACAAAACTTGCATTTTTCCCTTATCTATAATCTTAAAAATTTGAGGGCTAAGGAAAAAAACAAATTCATTAGTTTATTAGTTGCAACGAATATGCGAAACAACAGAGTCATTGCGATGATCTTCCTTGACTGTACGAAAGCATTCGACTCTGTAGATCATCGTACACTCCTGCGACGCTTAAACGAGCACGAATTTCCTGCGCAACTCCAGAACATTATGACTTCCTATCTAGCAGGCAGAACCTTTTCTGTGCGAATAAGAGCCATATCAACGACCAGAAGAGATTTCGTAGTCGGAGTTCCCCAAGGGTCGGTGCTGGGATCCCTACTCTTCAAAATCTACACCGCGTACATATTAGGAACATCATACTCCAATTGTGAGGTAGCGGCATATGCGGACGACATAGGGGTCTACAGCACCAGCCTCAACCCAGTGAAAGCTCTAAAGGCTGCAGAGGGCGCCAGTCAGTTAATCACCGACAGGCTACGAGCTGTCCATATTCAGGTGAACCCGGCCAAAACTCAATGGTTCGTCTTCTCCTTCCAGCATGGAAAACGGAAGCGTCCAACCAGCTCCACCATAGACGGGACTGAATGCAAACTTTCCAACAGCATATGTTACCTAGGCATGCATATGACGTTCAGCACACACCTGCAGAAGAAGTTGAAAAGAGTGCGTAGGACTTACTACTCTCTCCTGCATTTAATCACAAGCCCGGCTATATCCCTTCCGCTGAAACTGTTAATACATAAGAGGGTCCTGAAGCCAGCTCTACTGTTTGGGACACCACTCTTCCGATTCCTACACACTAGCACAATAACTCGACTCCATCGCTTCCAGAACAACATCCTGCGCACGGCGCTATGGCATACCCCTTTTCGTGATATGAAGGCTCCCGACATCCACGAAAAGTTCGAGGTCCCAACCATCACCGAAGCCATCTAAAGAAGACATATCAAGTTCTTTGACTCGATGAAACATAGCCAAAACCATCTGTTCCGAGACATGACACCCCCACCGCTACCGGCAAGATGGCAACTCTCAAGATCTAGTAAAGCAGACCAAGTGGTGGACATCACGGCGCTTGGCCCACCAACAAGCCTTTAACGGACACCCATCACTGCTATCCAACTAAATAAGACTGCACTACATGCCTAGAGGGACTCTAGGCCCAGCCACCAGTGGACTCTCACCACTTTACAATCAACCTCTACCGAGGCTTCCCACACTCCTTAATTCCCTTACACTACCTTCAAGCAGGTACTCCTAGTACAAGGATCCGCTCAACCCAAATATCCCTTTATTTTTCCCTCATCCTTAATCTTATAATTAGAGAGCTAAGAAAAAAAAGGTTTTAGGGTATGTGTGAACCATAAGGGTCATTGATGCCCGAATTATTTTAGCTAAAACCTCCCCCCGTATTAAACTTTGGCATAAGAAAACATATAGTGTCATTTTTATTTTGTAAAATACAAAAAGTATAGAGGAGTATTCTATAGGATACTTACTGTTTCAGAATGTGGTGGAATCGTACACATTTCATAACGGGCAATGGAATTTTCTTCCACTTTGTAAATTAAAAGTTTATACTTTAATCAACCTTCCAGTACGTAAGTGTAATTTTGTTTTTGTTCTAAAACTTTTTAATAGCTTTAAGTTAGATCTAGAAGTTTCGGGGTGCTGGTTGAATCTAATTTCAGTACAACAGTTCTGGATAATAATTCTATTATTCCGGGTTTGCAACACATTATGCGACACCTGTTCGGGTAAAGCGACTGTTTGGTAGGTGTACCGCTAGCTGGAATTTCACTATGGTATTGGTTGACGTTTGATGCCAAGCTAAAACCGAAAAGTAAAATTTGCATGGAAAAACTCCTTTTTTATGAGCATGAAACGAATAGTGGACCATGAAAAGTAAAAATACTTCTGTGACCATTATAACAAAAAAAATCGTAAATTCATCTTTTATTATAGGTTAGGCACAGAAGGCCTAAACATGACGATTAGCAAAAAAAATTATGTAGTCATAAAATTTGGTACAGTTGTTATAATAAAGGTCCCCGAAGGTGGGGGTGAGCATGAGGAGAGCAATTTAAAGGTCAACTTTTTGATTTTTCCTTAATATCTAGAAACCTGTGATTTTAGTTAGCAAACGATACTTTATATACACAATTACCTAGAAAAATATTCTTTACTATTTTGTTTACACACCAGTATCCTACCTGTCTGTCTTGACCTTCGATGGTTCACCCTCATGGATAATTTCATCCTAGGATAAATTGTCGTGGCTACTGCCTTCACAGCGAGGTTAGTGGAAAAATATGATGAGCAATTTTTAATTTTCAGCAATATGAGAACACGTGAAACAGTTGTGTGCTTATATGAAGTTGGCCAAAAAATCTAGATTGAAACATGGTTTCATCAATTTTTTAGGATAAATGAGATGAGGTGTATTAAACTAACGTTTCCCAAACAACTGAAAATCGTTTTGAAAATACTAAAGAGGTCGTTGTAGAAACTCTTAGTATGTCCTTGGGTTCTCTTTCACATGAAAAAATAAGGGAACAGGATAAATTGGAGAGGTAACCTGTATCTATTGCAAATGGTGCAGTGATTAATTCAACTTGAGGTGTTGACAGTGTACCGTACTAAGCAACCTATACCTCCAGGAACACTTTGCCAATATGTGTTTAACAACGTGGGTTTTAATGTTTCTACTCTTGATGGATTTAATACCATTCATAGAATGAGAGACAGCAAATGCATTACTCCAACATGAGCTGTTTCCTCAACGAAAGGTATAAAACAATTGAATAAGATCTCTCTGCCATAAATTGGCAAAACAAGAGTTGTGGAACTGCTAACTTATGAAAACATTGGCAAGAGGGGATTTAAGCAAATAGTTATTGAGGATGTAAACAAGCTGAACCCTATTCCATCTGATATATTTACACCAAGATTTATTATGGATGTGTGATAAATGGCTCTCATCAGAGAACATATCAAAACCAAAAGGGATTCCAGTATGGAAAGGTTTGATGCCTCTTGTTTGTGAATCAGCGAATACTGAAAAAAGTTCTGCAAAATTTCTGCTATTCATTAATGTACCATCTAATGACCACAACATGGCGTTAGTTATGGAAACCATTACGTTAACCCTACTTGTGCAATAGAGATCTATTTACAGACGCTGTGAATCACATGACTTGTTTCGACAATTGAGGACATAGTTAAGGCACATGACGCAACCTACCAGCTTTACTATATATACCCTGCAGAATCCCTTTGTCTCAACTGGCGATCATTCACCAGTTAGCATTCGTTGAGGAAGGACCTTTTCTAACCCAGTGATTGTTATCTATTGAACATAGATTTTTTACAGTGAGTTTAGTTACAGTGTTACTTGGAAGACAGGAAGTGTCAGGAGCAGCTTCGAGGAACTGTGAGTAATCTTACGAAATTATTGGTGACTCAGTGACCTTTCCCCCAACTGGGTGTAAACCCACAAAGACAATGCCCGCCCGTAAAGGCACCCGCAGGCCATCCGAAACACAGATGGACGTTACCTATGCCCTTTCAGACTCCCCAGCCAGCCCGGAGTCCGATACGGACAATACGGAGGGATTCCACCAGCCCAAACGACACTGTAGACCCCGAACAGTGCCACAAACCGCCACACCGGTTCAAAATTCTTTTGCACCTTTAACTACGGCACAACCACAAATGGCTCCATCCGAGCCCATAGCTACTAGACCTAAACCCATACCTCCCTTAGTCATGGGTAAATTGAATAGCTATGACTTGACCAGGCTCTTAAAAGAGTACATAGTCACGGGGTACCACATAGTCCAAGGACAGCAAGATACGAAAGTGTTTTGTGCCACGGAAGAGGCCCTCACATCCACAGCCGCCGCTCTTAAATCTGCTAACATCGCATATCATACATATGCCCCGAGGGGAACAAAACCGAACAAGAAATTTCTTCTTCACGGTTTTGACTTAACCCACCCTATAGAAGAAATTGAGGAGCACATTAAAACAGCAGGTGGGATAATTTCGGTATACAGACTACGTAAAAGTGACCATAATGGCGCCAAAACGGATATTGAGCCAGTCCTTGTAATAGGCGACTCAACACTTACTGTGGAAAAGCTTAAGCTAATCCGCCATGTCAACAACGTGCTCTTCCGGGTCAGCACTTACAATGAAAAACGTGGCATTCCCATGTGCCAGAATTGTCAGGAGTATGGCCACACCCGGCGATACTGTTTCAAATCGCCGAAGTGTGTGAGATGCAGTCAGCCTCATGACACTAAGGAATGCCCAAGAGACCAGGCGGTACCCCTACGCTGTGCTAACTGCGGGGAGGGACACGTGGCATCATACCAGCAATGTCCATATAGGCTGAAGTTGATGCAGGCAATAGAGAATAGACGCCAGGCCCAGCAACAAACTATTGCATCATCTAGGGACAATAGATATGCTCCGGCTCCCCCACCCCCACGACAAACTGCTTCCTACGCGCATGCGACCAGTGGACGGCACCGATACACGGAAGAATCTCCCGCGCCCGCGACTACATCCAACTCCACTATGGACACCATGCTCAATATCTTGGGCACCTTAATAACACAATTGACCGGCCTCATTGAAAGAGTCCTTACAAAACTCGATGGACCAGCATCAAAATGATTGTTGGTCATCGCATTTTAAATTATAACGTTTGCGGCCTTAGGCCCAAACAAGGCGATGTTGAGGCAATATTGCGTTGTCATACCCCAGATGTAGTAATACTAACGGACACCAGGCTAAAGAAGGACTGTCACTGTCGCTTCCCAGGCTACTCTACCTACCGGCAGGACACTGAAACGATATCAGGGGGCGTAGCCATTTTAGTCAGGCAGGGAGTACCTTGCAAACGCCTGAACCCAGTGGTGCCATCTGACGGCAATCACTATATCGTCACTCTCCAGCTACGATTGAAGACCAACATCGTTGTGACTGGCATCTATAGGCGACCCAGGACAAACCTAACGACAGCCCGGCTCATCATCACCCAGAGTAGCAAAATTAAAAGGCACGTAATAATTGGTGACCTCAATGCCAATCACAGCTGGTGGAGTGGTACAACACCTAATGCTCTCGGCAGGCACATCGTTAAAACGCCGTTTACGGTGATTCACGGTGAGCTAAGATCGCCGAAACCTGGTGATATGAGGTATATATAGAGGTTGGGGTGGGGGTCCGCTGATGATCGGGCGCTGTGATTGGCTCGCTAACTCTATCCCCTCACAAGTGGTCGGCGAGTATGTCGGCCTGCTCCGGTGCTGTAATGAATAGTCCGTTAGTTGTTAGTCTTACCGTATTTTTCTTCGTGACTGATGTCTTCACCAGCCGCCAGAACGCCTTGTAGTCGCTGTGTAGACTACGTAGTCGGTCACCCCACATAGTGGTCTTCCATTGGATCATGAGAGACGTGATCTGTGTGGTTAGGGCGTTGAGCGCAGGCCTCAGGTCTTTGTTCTTCGTCCGGAACCACCTGTTTTTAATGTTGTTTCGTTGCCGTATCAGTTGCATGATATGTTCTGGTGGCTTCCTCAGGGAAGGCGGTACCGGGGCGAACTTCGGTATGGAGATATCAGCAGCTCGGAGAATGGTATCCTGCAACTGATAGATGGCGCTGTCAACATCCCAAGTATGGCGGAGTGGCGCAACTGGGGGCAACTCTGCGCTAATGAGATGCTTGTATTGGGCCCAGTTGGCCTCCCTGAAGTCATATCTGGTAGCAGGTGGCTCCGGAATATCGCCTTCTAGCTCATAGAGAACTGGTCGATGGTCAGATGATGCAAAGTCGAGCGCCGAGCAGCCGGTGACCCGTAAATGTAAAGTTTACCCATCGATTTAACTGGCGCCCCGAACGTGGGACCTTGGCAAAGTAAACGTAACTTCGGTAGACTCTCCCGGATATAACGCTCAAGTACAATCCGCTAGGTAGACCCGAGACATCTCCTGACGATTTCATGAGAAGACCGATGAAATATTAACAGGACTTCAGGATCTCAAGGCTTTGGTAATTTTCAAATTACATCTCCAGGGAACCAGGACCACTCATCGTTATTTAGAAGGAAAACATCAGAAGGAGAGAAAAGGACTTTACCACAAGAAAAAAGAAGACAACATTGTACAGGTATTTAATTTATTGTACACATTTTACATGCCATTAACGGACAGACTTAACAGTAATAGAAACTTATCAATACAAGACGAAACCATGTCTCACAGATTAATTTCCACTACTGACTTAAAATTAATCCCAGAATTTGACGGGAATCCTAGTAACTTAATTAAATTCATAAACAAACTTAATTATGTAGCAAACAATGTATGTACAATCGACAACCCACACCATGAAGATAACGCAAAACAATTAATTGGTCACGCGACAAATAAACTCATTGGTAACGCGGAACATTGCAGTCGAAAAAATTACAACTCGCTACAAGAATTAATAACTGAATTAAAATTAAACTTCAGAGACGATAAAACAATCCCGCAATCAATTACGGAAATCTATCAGACTAAACCTATGAGAAATGAACATCCTTTAAGTTTTGTGGATAGACTCATAATACTACGAGACGAATTGGAAGGTAGACTCTATACGGATGACATTAAAACTGACTTACAAAAACATACTGAAATGAATGCCTTTGACGAATTAATAGTAGAACACTGTCAACGGAACTTAGACGTAAATGTCGATAACTTCCTTCAACACCATTTTATAAAAACACTCAGGGATTTGCAAAGACAATTAAAAACAACCGCAGTTCGTGTAGTAGAACGCGCTTACGGTAATAAAATTGATCAAGCGAGATCGAGACAGAACCCAGTTAGTAATTATAAAGGAAGAAATTTTGATCCCAACTACCATGAAAGAAAACGCGACTTACATCCTCCACAACAACACCATAATAATTATAACAATTATAATAATCAACAGAACCAACATAAACCACGATATAATTCTAACTTCAACAAAGACTATCAACGCGACCCCAACGCGAGATATAACCAATCATGGCGACCACATGAACAACGCCAATACTTTAACAAACCACAACCGCAACAAATACCAGAAAAAGAAAATCAAACTGTATCTATGAGAACAGCAACTAACCGTGTACATCATACGGAACTAGACGACAAAGATAGACAAATACAAGAACTAACTTCTAGATTACAACAATTAGAAACACGATACGAACATTTTTTAGACGTAGGTCCGAGTTACGGAGAACCGCCTCCCGACCGGAATACCAATTAAATCACGTGGATAATTTACCGCAAATAAAAGACAAAAACGGCAACACTTGGCTTATTGATACCGGTTCATCAAAAAATTATATTAACCCCAGTTCTTTACCCGAAGGAACTAAAATCATTTCGGAAGACTTTGTGTTGAAAACCCCTACAGGTAGAGCAGAAGGGACGAAAAGTGCCTTCATAGACCTTTACCCTTTGTTAGGAATTTCTGCAGAGATAAAATGTTTAATATACCCCTTTAGCACCAAATATGACGTGTTGCTAGGGTACGAAACCATGAAAGATTTGAAAATAAAAATAAATTGCCAAAATAATGAAATAAAATTAAAATTAGAAAACGAAAATTTAGTAGACAATAACAATAGTAATAATAATAGTAATAATAAATTAAAAAATAAAAGGGACCAAACATACCCGGAAATAAACAAAAATAAAAGGGACCAAACATACCCGGAAATAAACAAAAACAAAAGGGACCAAACATACCCGGAAAATAATAAAATTAATCATAACAATAAACTTAATAATAAATCTAACAATAATAATAATAAATCAAAAGAAAAGAACGAACTATACTATATTGATGACAAACAAACAATTAAACAATTAATTCGAACAGACCATATTGACGTTACTCACATTGACGGAAAAACTAATAAAGTAGCTGACGTATTATCCAGACAAAACGAAAACCTCACATTAAATCATATAACAAACTTAGATAATATCGAAGACTTAGACGACTTAATTGACGAACCAATGGACGAAAACAGCCCCGAATATTTAGAACCAAATGAATTGGACAGAATGGAAGCAGCAGAAGCTTCCACATGTAAAGCGACTATTCACTCTCAAAAATCATCTAACGAACAAGTTTGGCTAGTAAATGATGACAAAAACATAAATGTAGAAAAGCACCAAATAATTATTGAAAAAGGAAACAAACATATGGACTTTAGTAAACCCTTTAATAAAAGAAGACATATAATAACATTAAACAATGAAGACGAATTAAAAGAATTAATCGAACAACTAATAAGACCTAAAACTACTTACGGAGTATATTGCGAAACAAATATTCCCCTACTTAACGACTTTTATGATCTAACGTTTAAACAACTATCGACACTGATTACGGAATCTTATCCAACAGTGAAATTGAAAAGATATAAACATATCGTAGAAGATATACTAGACAAAACAGACCAAATAGCAATAATATCTGATTATCACGAAGGTAAAACTGCACATCGCGGAACCATCGAAACCTTTGACAAACTTAGAAAACGATACTATTTCCCACTAATGAATGAGACTATAAATAACTATATTAATAACTGCACTATTTGCAAGAAAACAAAATATGACAGAAAACCCATTAAGACAAAATATATGATAACCCCCACACCAGATAAACCTTTTACAGACTTAATGATCGATACATTACACTACGAACGTAAATATATTGTCACTATAGTTGACACCTTCTCAAAGAGACTATTTGCAAAAATTATACCGGCATTTAACGGAATAAATATATGCGAGACATTAAAGACATATTTAGCATTATACCCTACGCCAAATACAATTAAAATGGATAACGGAAGGGAATACAAAAATAACTTAGTAACAAACTTCTTACAAGTAAATGATATAGAACCTATATACGCTACCCCAGGAAATTCGAATTCCTTAGGACTACTAAATCGTACGCATAGCACTTTAAACGAAATAATTCGAACACTTAATAATGAAGAACTAACAAATAAAACATTACCAAATTTATTAACCTTAGCAACAATTGCATATAATAATACATTAAACTCGACATTAAAAATGACACCTGACGAAATAACCTTTGGTATAACTAAACCAAATAATACTATTCATACGGAAATCAAAGAACATTATGTTCAAAAATATCACGATGAAAAGGAAATATTACAATCAATAATACGTAATAAAATAAGTAACGAAAAAGAAAAACGGACTAATCTTCTAAACAAAAATCGAGAAGAAATACCAGAAATAAATGACGAAACTATTTACTTAAAAACTACACACAAACGAAAAGAACGAAACCCTTTTAGGCCTGTATTACAATTTAAATACGGTAACGTAACTGATAAAATTCATGTAAATAGAGTAAAAAGACCCACCAAATCGAAACTAAAGCAAACCCTTGATGTTTCAGATCATGAAACTGAATCTGATCACTCTAATGATTCTATGGAAATCGGTTCACGGTATACTAGTGACTGATATAAGTAATAATCCAGGAATACTCCATATACTATAAACAATGTAAAATTAATTGACAAATACTATCGAACATATCATTTCTATAACATAACTTTTTTACATACTGAACTAAGTACTATCCAAAAGAACCTACCAAATGACGATACGTCAAGTAATACATATAAAATTATACAAGACCCTTTACAAAAATACTTAAAGACATAAACCTAAATGTAACACTAATATCTAAGGATTTAGAAGTACTATGGCTAACCAGCAAAATTCATTGTGCTTTACACGGAAATTCACTCTATATATTTGTTTTATAGATTTACCTACAACTAACCCCAAAATAATACCTTATATGTTGATACCAGCCCCTGTATGGCATAAAACATCTTATGTTACTATAAATATTACTAACACTCTAGTAATTAAGAAAAACAATTTATTTTAAATATTATTGTAAAAACCCTTTTATTTTAAATATTATTGTAAGAATCCTTTTATTTTAAATATTATTGTAAGAATCCTTTCATTTTAAATATTATTGTAAGAATCCTTTTATTTTAAATATTATTGTAAGAATCCTTTTATTTTAAATATTATTGTAAGAACCCTTTTATTTTAAATAATATTGTAAGAAACCTTTTATTTCAAATAATACCTGTATAATAACAATATCAATATAAATGTAATCGCTAATATCAGCAAATTAGAAAATTTTAATGTAACCAATATAGCTCTAGAATATCAGCAAATTAGAAAATTTAATGTAACCAATATAGCTCTAGAACCACTAATATTTAATCACTCTAAAATGTATACTTCTTTTTATTTTTTATTGTAGGGACCGCTATTATGATCCTAATCATATATTACTTTAAAAATGTAAACCTAACCATTCCCTACCAAATCCTACACCTCATTTCTTATTATTCTTAGAGGACTAAGAATCTGAAACATCGGAGGAGTTATGGAAACCATTACGTTAACCCTACTTGTGCAATAGAGATCTATTTACAGGCGCTGTGAATCACATGACTTGTTTCGACAATTGAGGACATAGTTAAGGCACATGACGCAACCTACCAGCTTTACTATATATACCCTGCAGAATCCCTTTGTCTCAACTCACTTCCACTCCAACCACCAGTCACGCATGACCCTTTAGACAGTTTGACAACTAGGCTGTAATTGTTATCAATAGTTATTACCTTATAAGTGCATTGTTATTGTCATTTTGTGTGATTGAAATAAACACTTTTTAAAAACTCTACTCGTTTACCCATCGATTTAACTGTTGACTGCTCTGAAATGTTCAAGATTGCCAAAGGAAAGGTTAAATAACATGCGTGGTGTCCTTTGATTTAATATAGGGGCAAATCAATCTTTTGGAATATTTTCGAAAACAAACCATCGAGATGAAAGAAGTCGCTAAAGTCTTTTTCCCATCATCAACGGCACACGATGTTTCTGAAGCTGGCGAAAAGGTGTTCCTTATAACCTATAGAACTCTTGCCAATGACGAGCACCGGTATATTTCATTTCCAACTCTTAAAGATTAAGAATTGGACCTTGATTTTAGGGAAGAAGCAGAAAATTAGCTTTGATAATATGGGATAGCTATGTGTAATAAAAATACTTAATTCATGCTCATGTTTATACAGCAGTCACTGATGTGCTTATATGTTTCTATATTATGTTGTATGTATACAACATTTCTCACTTTAGTATTGGTGTATTTATTAGAAATCTTTAGAAATAAATATAACGCTTTAACAAAGATTGTGAAAATTACTTTTTTTTAACCTACGACATCTTCTAAGCCATTGACTGTACTTAAAAAATAAATAAAAAAATTTTTAAAGGGAATTTCGTGTAAGTACCGTTCACTAAAATCACTAGTTTGTGAACTATTTAGGAAACCCAGAAAAAAATGACGTTTAAACCGCTTTCCCCGCCCACGGGAACTCTTAGTTTAATTTTTCCATCCAACAACTTTACCAAATTTCAAGGCTAGATAATTGTTTTTTATTTATTTTTCCGTTGCTTGGCATATTAAGCCGCTGAGCTGTGAAGTGAAAAAGGTTTGCATATTTATAATGATTTTTTCCACATTTAATGTTTTATCTTAACCATTATTTATGTATCAGGATATTTCGAGGTGTCATGGAATATTCCTTCATCAAAATGCTGTAAATTTATATCCTTGAGTTAGTGAGTTAGATATGACAAAAAATATATCATGTTGAAGTAGAAGGCATCTTAGTTTGTCTTCCAACAGTAGGTAGGTACTAGCCAATATCAACTAATGATTACGCTTCGTACTTGAGCAGTATCTTAGCTATGACTAAAATAAAAATACTTAATTCATGCTCATGTAAAAAAATCTGAACACGGTGATCAGAGGGATGAGTAGAAGTGCACTTGAAGATTTTTCATGACTGGTGTGAATGAAAATCACGGGTAATCTGGACATGCCATGATAATTGTCTGTCATTAAAACTGTGGATGGATGATGTAGCATTGACACGATATGCCGTTAAATGGCAACGTTATTTATAATATTATGCCAATTAAATAAATGAATGAAAAGTACAAGAGTAAATCTTGAAATAACCAAACTTTTGTACACCATGCTGACCAGTCATTCTAACTGTTCCTATACTTTCAATAGTAATGGGCATATGACCGTTTTATGTTCTCTGTTTTGACAAGGGGGTAGGAATTAAAATTTCTAACATGTTGATGGATTTCAGAATAGCACTAGAAAATAGGTAAAACTGTATGAAACAGTGGTCTTATATAGGATTTTTATAATAACTACAAAAATCTAGTCTGGTAAAAAAGGCGTTTATTTAGCATTTACCGATTATTAACAAAAATTACCTTACTCATGATTACAAAAGTTTAGAGACATAAAAATTCTACTAAAGCCACTGGTTTAAGTGAGTATATTTTCCAAAATTCATGTTATGATAGTATTGTTATCCTTCGATCAGTAATATATTAAAGATTAATTTTATTTTTATTATGTTACCTTAATTACGAGCAATGTGACTGATGATTGTAAAATACATATTAAAAGAAATAATTTATGTTGATAGTTAAAGGACAATAAATATCCAGAGTTGTTCCGGGTACTAGTTATATGAGTACTTATCTGTTTATTTAATGATTGCGGATAAGTGCTTTTGAGTGCGGAGTTTTGAATCTATTAGGGCTTCTAAATTAAGAATTGAGAAATCTTAACAGCAAGATAAACCATACGATAAGGAAGTTTTTATTTTTGTTAGAGCTAAATATTTTATCTTACTTTAAAAATTTCTTCTGTTTAATGGCCTGAAACTGCTGATGAATAATCTCGAACTTTCTCTTTATCAAAAAAACATAAAATAAAAAACTTATATATATTTTTTAGACTAGAGGTGAGAGAAAAACTTAGATCGTTAGGCTCCACGCCAGAGACTTATTATCTCTGACAGTAAACTTTAAACCCGAGTTACGAGACCTCCCCTTATGGATCATCGCGTGCTCTGATTACATAACTCACCGACAGATAATCTTGTTCCGTTGGGAGATAAGGCGCCCTATTCAATCTCCGCGTAGGTTGCCCTCAGGTCAGCAAACTCCATAACGGAAAGGACAAGGGCCCTGTTCGCCTTAATCAGCTGAGTGGCAGAAGAGATTTTAACGGTTCTTATCTTATGCAAGTGGTTTTTACCGCTGATTCCTATCTCACCGGTGGCAGATTGCTTTTAGTTCGATAACTTGGCTTACAGTGCTGTTGCAAATTTTTTTGGCCGACGACTTAGTAGAAAAGTTCTATTTCGCTTTCAAAACTACTCATCGCTTTCAAATGAGTGTTTTTTGTTTGAAACATTGCTATTACTTGTCTGTTTCTTTTATTGAGGTGTTAAAGAAAATTAGTTGACTAAAGAAAATCTGGGTATTTCTCATAATTTCCGTATTGAAATCAGTCTACAAAGACGTGCCTGACCTTGTATGCTCAATACATAAGGTATAAACTAGGACCGAGGCTACTACGATGGTTGCGGGATAATCGGGTTCTGACACTGCATGGTAACCACACCAGGAATTCTGTCGATTGTTGTTGGAGAAGGTAGGTAGTTTGTAGGGTTTCGAAATGACCACGAATTCACACTCGGTGTCTAAGGGTAGGCGAAAACCACCCTGATCCTATAGGCGAGTGTTAACCGGAGAAAGGAAGACCGGATCGCTGGGGGAGACACAACTAAGTGAAGTTTGTATGGCCCCTGGGACCATCGTCTGGAGGGAAGAGGATGCACCAGACGAAGGCAGATAATCCCACTAGGAAGTTGTGGGGTCTGACAACGGTGGACATAGCGATATTAGGAAAGAGAGGTGCAGAGGTAGTTGAATAAGAAAGCCATGGTTCGAGTACAGCTACAAGCTCCAGTCCAGGAAGAGAGAGAGCAGAGTTCACTTTAGGTGCCGGGTTCCGAATGAAAGAAATTTTTTTTTAACGCCTTGATTAATATTATAATCATCAATATAATTTAGCTGTAGGCGGCTCCTTCTACTGCATAACATATGCATAATCGAAAAAGCTCTGAATTTCGGCCTTGTATAGCCAGGAGGTCAAAGGCCGGGCTATGCCCGCACCCTCTTGTGAGTTTCGACCGATTCGTGAACGAGCCCCCCCCCCTCTGGACTGCCAACTAAGGATTTATTATAAAAATAAGGAAACGTGGGGGGGGGTGTTTTCTGGTTTGAGAAGAGGGGAACTTCTATTTATTTGTGGTGAAGAAGTGGGTACAACAATTCAAATAAAAATTCAAAAGCATTTACTTTTTTCTTTAAAATATAATATAAGTAAATAGAAACTGGTAATACCATAAAAAATTTTTTATTCCATGTTGATCTACAACAAGGGCATCAAAACTCGTCACCCGCGTTATTACGCAGAAGTTGGCTTAACTTCATTGAGTTATAAAATGATGTTGATGTCACAGACTAATTCCCTTGTGACAGTCTAACGTTAGTAGAGACAAGAAAGTACTTCCATTACCGTTTATCAACAAATTTCAAATGGCTTAACTTTGCCACTACCAACCAACATTGAGTACGAGATAAGTTTCTTGTTAGGGAAAGTTATACTTCAATGTTCACCATACCGTACATTTCAAATGAACTTAACATTTTTTTATAATCCTCTACATTAGTAAAATATTTATGGTTTCGTTTTAGTTTACATAATTATTTTCTGTAATATTATATTATCTCCCCCTGCGCACCTTCTGGTAGTAAACAATCATAATTCAACTGTCTTTGTATAACGCAATAAAATAAAACCAGTACCCCTATTAAACCCTCTACCTCAATAACTTTATTAAAAGTGTACAGCTAAATACTGCTTGTAATAAAAAGAAAATATTAGAGATTTGATAGAGTAGACATTTTGTAATTGTAAGTATAATATTCAGACCCTTCCAGCACAAGCGAACTTTGACCACCACCCTTAAAGGTCAAATGACGCATGTGAGCCGCAACTCATGAGGAGTAATGTATAATTTAGAAGAGGCATGTATGGAATTTCTTCCGACTGTACACAGAGGACAATAGAATTCCAACTATAAGTATGTTGTAAGAGGAATTTCAACGGCTGGTCAAACAAGAGGTTAAACAAGAAATTGCAAGCATTTAATGGAAATTTAATATGTATTTATATAGTACAACCAAATTAGTATTTTAGTAATATATATAAATAAAAGTATTTTAGTATTGTGTATATAATAATATATAAATAAAACCACTGGATCTCAACTATGGAGTTAATTCCAGCTCAAAAAGGCAGCTCATGACATCTCCAGTGTATGCAATCATCTTTCGTCTGCCTGTTTTAAACGTAAATTTGAATGATCAAATCGAATTGAAATTTTGATGGCATTGTAAGCAAAACCTTTGAAAACTATGTAAATGTTCTTATAAACAAATTTATTTACTGGAAGTATCGAAAAAATATACGTGAAGAAAATCGTTTCTCTAACTTTTTCAAGATTTTTAAGCCACGATTCAGCATCTGAACTTGGCGTGCAGTGGACTCATCAAATGTTTAATGTGAATAAGAATTCTGAGATATTTCAAAAAATGAAATTTTGAGAACTCTCCTTAAAAAGGAAGTAAACATAAATAAAATAAAAACAAGTGATTTTTTGTTTGGTCAGTAATTATTTAATCTGTTACAGGGAGAATCAAATGTCACTTTTTTTGGTTTCGCTATAGGTTTTCTTTTTACTTCATAACCACAACTATTGTGTTCTCTCCAATATGTCTGCCTCATTTGGTCATTTTTAAGAAGAAGAAATATTAAGTTATATATAATTAATTACTTGGCTGCGATAAATTAATAGATTTTTTTTCGTTTTCAATAAAATATCAAAAACTTATTATAACAGTCATTAAACTCGTGCCCGCATTTTTTTCTCAACACTGTTTTTCAAATAAAAGCGCGAAAACCGGAGTTAAAAAACCAAGTTTAAGTAATAGCTACAGTTATTCTTAATATAAAATATCCCTACAATATGTTAATAAACGGGGCTAAACTACAAAAGCTATTTGCGCCAACAGCTGAAACGAAAGGCTCATTTGCGTGTTACATCACATTTGTCTCGAATGTATAGTTATGTTAAAATATTAAGCAGAATTTCATTTTAAAATAGCTACTGGGATAAGAATTGATCCAATCTGTGTTTTCCTTGAAGTTAGTATTTAGGTCTACTCCTTGAAGCTGTAGCTTGTGAGGTAGTATGCTTGCTAAGTCAGTTGAGTTAAGTTTCTTGGCGGAATTGCATTTAGTTTGCCTGGCATTGAAGTTGCACAGTTTTGCTCTAAGAACTTGTGCATCTATTAGTACAGATATACTGCTGTTTCCGATTGGATCTAGGCTAGCTGCGGAAAATAAATTTTGCAATTCAACTGCAGTTAATTTGCATGCATAATCAATTCCTTGTTAAACCGGTTTCATTTCAAGTCTAATAGTGAAGTTAGTATGATCTATATAGTAGCAATAATGCCTGATATAACTCCTTAAGTAATAAGTGAAGATATTTTGTATTGAAAAGTTATATGTCACGAAATACTGTAGTTGTAGCTATTTTTCATTATTGAATTTTATTTTTCAGCATATTATTCATTTACATTATACAATGTCACAACAAAAGTAGAAAACATAAAATCAAGTGGGGAAATCACAAAAAAACTATTAAAATTTTTTAATAATTCCTAATTAAAAATAAAGATTAAATTGTATATTTTTAAATGTATATAATCGAAAAATTGAAGAACTAGTATCGATAAATGCTCCTCAATCTCCACATTTTTTTCCTAATTAATAAAAAATAAATAAATAATGTGAGAAATACATATTATAAATTTGCTTTACATATTGTTGATATATTAAGTACAAAAAATAATATTAATAAAACGAAATAAACTATTTATTGAAAAAGTTTATTTTTAACACTTTCTCTTCAAATTTTTTCCACAAAACTGTGTTGTCAGTCACTTAAGTTTTTTAACATTGAAAAGGAACGTTCATCATCTACCAAAGTTATTCGATAATTTTTGTAGCAGGCCATTATAGAAGGTTCCTACTGAATGGAGTCACATTCAATATTTTTTCCGTTAATGCAGTCATTAAATTGTTTAAGAAAATGTAGCCTGTCTTTTTTTTCAATCACGTAGTCAAATTTTTCATTTAAAAGTCTTCCTTATCGTATTCAATTTTTGTTAGGCTCTTTCCAAAAGTTTCAAGAATTACATTCTGTGAATTTCAGTTGAGATTTATGGATTCTAACCATGTGAGAGCATTTGCTAGGGTGGATGGGTGTGAATTAGTAAATGTTAAATTTGATGAAATATATGAATTGAGAATTTTTTTACTTTTATCATTATCATAGATTATTTCTCTACATTTTAAATTGCAAGGTAAATAAAATAAAATTAATACAATCCTATTTAATATTAACCTAATAATTGTAAATAGAAATGGAATTTGGTTGATTTTTTTCGTTTTAGCTTTAAAATAAAAAAAAATGTACCTTTATTTATTGTAATAAAATTACAATCAGCCTTATTGGGAAATACGTAATTGTGATAAATATTGTCATTCTTACCATATTTACGATTTTCATTCACTCGCTCATTCATTTATACATATATTATAAGCAACCTTGTGGATTTGGGATCTTTGTATATACTGTATGAATAAACAAGTGAATGAAAATAGTAAATATTGTACAATATATTATATATTATACAATATATATTGTATATACATATGTATACATAAGCTAAGCTCCGGGCATCATCACCATCCAACCTTAATCCCCGAACGTCGGGATGTAAACATCCCGAATGTAAATATACAGGGTTATAGACTTGAAATAAACAGTCTAGTTCTGACTTTCATGCGTGTTGTTTCTTAATACTTAATATATATATATATATAGGAAATTGGATCAATTAAGAAATTTTTCTCAAAAAGTTGAAAATATTTAAGTTTTGTAAAATAAAATTTGGAAATAAGCTTCCTTAGGCAATGAAATGGATGGATAACTGTTTTACAATAAGCTAAACGCAATCAAACAAAATGTGCGATAACACAGAAATCCGGTCTCTAATTATTAGTTTACGCTCTATGATTTCCCCTTTAATCAATATACGGCGAGATTAATTGCGCAAAAGATTAATAAATACTTATTACAGTTATGCAATTATTCATCCGTTCCTACATTTGCATGGGCTGGCACTTGGCTGATTACATGTTGCATCGGCAAACACCAGGCGATACAACTCGCGGTGCAGGAAGTCATACGTAAACAGACCATGCAACATGGTTGCATTCATTAGCAAAATCTGAGCCCGTGACGGTTTATACATTTCACATATTCATCCACGTACAAGCTGTATGAAGCATGTTCATGAATGTAGTATGAAATTTGTTTTAGGAGGGGGAGGGATATGCGATTTTTTTTTTCTTTTAGGAGAATTTATCAAATACAGTAAAATAGTTAGTAGATGGGACCAGTTGTTTTGATTTTTATTACTTTATTTTTAGTAATAAAGACAGATGACGTTGCATGAGTCAAATGGAACATTACTGTTCAAAGTAATCGCTGGCTAGGTTTTTTCTATACACACTCATCAACAATGTATATATATATTGAAACCTACCTCATTTTCTACCATTTCTTTTCCTAATTTATTAGATCAATTGACCTTAACTAATTTGGTAGGTCCGTCATGAGATCTTTAATTCAACTTGTTTTTATGTCTTCGACATAGGAAATTATCCCGATTGAATCGCCCGATCTCAAGGCTAATGTTATAGTTATTAATAAATTGAGAAACTGGAATTGTGAAATATATACAAGTAAAATGGTTATAACAAATACTTATAATTATAAATAGTGCTGACAAAAATTATATAAAAAAAATATTCATTTCCTTTTGAACAAGGATAGTTACTACTAATTAGTTATATAAAAAAATGAAAATTGAGCTCAATCTCTTTTTAATGGATCCATAATAATAAAAAAAACAATATCTATATCACCCAATCGATGATCTCCGTTTAATCCAATCAACGTTACTGTTGATCTCCTCTTCTTCTTCTTCTTCTTCTTCTTCTTCTCCTCTTCTTCTGTTGGATACCGCCAAGTCGGGGTCTTGCTCTTGTTCGCCCTCTGGCTGTTAGGCTAAGACTGACTAAGGACTCGCCCTTCATCTCATCCCCACTCCTAAGAGCACAAAGGGATGATGCTTACCAGCTGGAAGGGTTGCAGGCCATGATATTCTCAAATATCATGAATGTTACAATATATATATATATATATATATATATATATATATATATATATATATATCTTGTAACATTCATGATATTTGAGAATAAAGACCAGGAACCCTCGAATCTGGTAAGCATTTTCCCTTATGCTCCTAGGAGTGGGGATGAGATAAACCAGCAGTCTTAGCACAACCGTCGAGAAAAACGGACTTAGCAAGCTCCCGAATTGGTGTTTACCATACAGGAAGAGAGGAGAAGAACCAACAGCAGAAAGTAACGTTGATTGGGTTACAGAAAGATCATCGATTGGGTGATATTAATATTGTTTTTATTATGGATCCATTAAAAGAAATTGAGCTCAAATTATGTTTGTAATTAGTAGTAATTATCCTAATTTAAAAGGAATTGAATATTTTTTTATACTTTTGTCAATAATCTATGTTAATTATAATTATTTGTTATAACCATTTTATTTGAATATATTTTACAATGCCTAGTTTCTCAATTTATTAATAACTACAACATTAGCCTTGAGATCGGGCGATTCAATCGGGATAAATTCCTATGTCAAAGACATAAAACAATTTGAATTAAAGATCTCATGACGGACCTGCCAAATTAGTTAATTTAAATTGATCAAATAAAGTAGAAAGTGAAATGGTGAAAAATGAGGTAGGTCTCAATATATATATATATATATTACTCAATTTCCTTTATTGTGCAATAATTACAATCTGCCTTTTATAAGGCAATAAGTAATTAAGATATATGCTCTCATTCATACAATATTTACAGTTCATCATTCACTCGCTCATTCATACAATATTTACAGTTCATCATTCACTCGCGTTGCTAAAATTTCAATTTGCCTTACTAGGCAATAAGTAATTGAGATAATTGTCCTCATTCATACAATATTTACAAACAGTCCAGCGGCCTCCCAAATCCACATGGTTATCACCTCCCTCGCATGCGAAAGAAGAAGAACGCTCCACCGTCAGCCGCGTCACCGGATACGAGAAAGTGAAGGCTGACGAAGAGCACGAGAGCCACATGCGCTCAGGACATGATTGGAGAAACTGGCCATTGCCGGGACTCCCACTGTCACGAATTTATAGCAGGTCTCGAGGCCACTGCCGTTTCAGCCTCCGAGGAGGATTATGAGCTTGGGAGGTATGAGTTCAAGAGCATTAGGTATATTAAGATCGTTATGAAGGGTTTTGTTGCTGACGAAATAAGGAGCATTTACTATTGTTCTCAGGAATTTCTATTGAAAGTTTGAGTTAGAGAGCTTGAGTGAAAGGATACGCCTGATGTTCGACTTTTTTGCTGTCCCCCATAGCTATATTCCAGATTGGCTTACATATAACTTTGTAGATTAGTAAATTATTTTCTATTGAGAGTTGAGATATATTTTGAAATAGTCTGTACAGTTGTCCAAAGCGACAGTTTAGTTCTTGTCTTTTTAGCCTCGTATGTGGGTTAGTCGAGATGGAGAGTAAGTAACATACTATCTCGGATACAGGGAGAGGAATGGAATTAAAATAAACTAGTGGACAAGTCTTGCGACAAAGGGTGAAGGTAATGTGGGAACATTTTGCTTCATTAACTTTGATCCGCCATTTGTTGCACCAATACTCAATCTCATCTAGGTTTTTTGTAGGTTATGGGATGCTATATCAGGGTCTGGGTGGGATGACAAGACTGCAGTGTCATCGGCAAATGTGGCCAACAAGGTATTCGGGGTAGAGAAGATAGATAGGTTACAGAGGATGGGACCCAGGACACTTCCCTGTGGAACTCCTGCTTTTATGGGATAGTAGTTAGAATATTCTAACAGTGGACTTGGAAGAAGCGGTTTGAAAGGTAGGACTGTAGGATTAAAAAAAGGGTCTGTGGTAAATATCTTTTGAGCTTGTAGAGCAAACCTGCGTGCTAAAAACCCTGTCAAAAGCTCGAGCTATATCAAGAAAGGCAGCAGTGCAATACGGTTTGGTTTCAAGGGCTGAGGAGATGTGATCAACAACGCGAAGGCCTTGTTGAGCAGTGGAATGTCGTTGGCGGAAACCAAACTGGTGTGTGGGAAAAAGGTTTTTGGATTCAACAATTGGAAGTAGACGTTTTAGTAGGAGTTTCTCAAGTATTTTTGAGAGGATAGGGAGTAGGCTAATTGGACGGTAAGATGAGGCTTCATTGGGTGGTTTACCGGGTTTGGCGAATAGGACAATAATGGAATGTTTCCAGAGGAGAGGAAAGTGCGTCGTTCGGATAATGCAATTGTATATATAGGTTAAAAAGATTATGGCTTTAGGAGGAAGCTGTTTGAGAATTTGAGTAGTAAGGAGATCATATCCAGGGGATTTTCGGTAAGGTAAGTTTTTAGAAGGTATTTGACCTCAGAGGGATTAACGACTTTTGGTGGAAGAGAAAGAGGAATAGGTGAAGTGAGGAAATCTTCCACAGTTGTGCTGTGTGTATGGCTTTGATGAGAAAGGTGAGGCGTGAAAGTATGGGTAAGATGCAGAGCAAATTCCTCCGACCTATCCCCATCCGAAGCCGCCCAGGACCCATCATCACGACGGAGTGGATGTGAAACAGGTTGATACATTAGGATTTTTTTGGTTACATTCCACAACGAGTTATCCCTGGTAGACAGAGAGGAGAGGTAGGAATTGAAAGAATCGGAACGGAAGGATGCCAATGGCCGCTTTACCAATCGGCAGTACTGATTGTACGAGCGGCGATCAGCAGGATGCCGGGATCTTCGCCACACTGTTCTGGAGCGGCGTTTGGATTGGATTAGGTATTTGAGATGCTGAGGTAAACGATTATGATTATGGATTTTTGGGTAACGATGGGGTGACGATGCCTCCCAAGCCGACCTCTGGACCAGAGTAGTGAAAGAATGCACTGCATCGTCTAGGTCTTGGGATGTTTTCAGGGACAATTTGAGGTTTACGGACTCTGTAAGAAGCTGGCGGAAGTGGTCCCAGTCAACTGGGCCCCTAATAAATGAAGGAGGAGGCAGTTTGTGAATTGGTCTTAGGGAAATGGTTAATAATAAAGGACTATGATCAGAGGAGAGGTCATCTAGGCGCGTGAGTGAATAGTTAAGTGTTCCTAAACTATTGTAAAAAAAGAAGTCAAGGAGATCAGGATTTCGGTTGAGATCAGATGGCCAATAGGTGGCTGTGTCAGGAGTGATAGTGGAGCAATGTTTCCGTGTGAGTGCAGACAGCAAAGCACGTCCTCGTGTATTAGTGGATCTTGACCCCCAGTGTTGGTGCTTCGCATTAAAGTCCCCACCCACAAGGAAACGATGTCCTATGGAGTCTAGAAAGGAGATGAATTGGGAGTCGGAAATGGATTTATTGGAGGGGAGTACACTGATGCTAGTGTAAGGGGAAAAGTGAAGGTGGTGATTGACACTGCAGTGGATTGAAGGAAATCATGTGCCACCAGAGGAACTATGTGGTGGGATATGGAGTTATGGACAATGACAGCGGTACCTGCATGAGCTGTTCCATCTGGGTGATCAGTTCGATAAGTCTTGTACTGTCGAACAGTAAATGGTCGTTTACTCGTTAGTCTTGTTTCAGTAATGAGAGCTACGTCGATGTTTTTGTCGTGGAGTAGTGCTGTCAGTTCGTTAGCGTGGGTGCGAACACCATTCGCATTCCAAAGGAGAATGGATAAGGAGTCGGAAGGATCCACTTATGGATTTTGTTTAACGGGGATAAGGTAGGAGACAAGATTTGTAAGAAGGGAAATGAGAGGGGTAATTAGGGTTCTTAACTCTGTAAGGAATGAGGTTAATAGGCTAGTAAGATCCGAAGAACTTGAAGGTGGAGGAATATGCGAGATGTGTGGTTGAGGATGGGATTGAGCTTGAGGGTTAACGGGATGAATGGAATGCTGGGAAAGGTGATCTTGTGGACAGGGAGTGGGCGGTGCCTGTGACTGCTCTCTGTTACAAACGGCATCGGCAAAAGAGACAAAAGGCCTCAAATTTCTGGCTGGGCCGCTTCTTGCTGCAAGTTTTTTCTCTTCTGGCTGTCGACGTTGTTCTGTCCTGGACTTCAGCGTTCTGTATGCCTCGCAGCCCTTGTAGTTGGCTGGATGTCCTTGCTGGCAAAGCACGCATACCGCAGGCGATTTAAGGGGCTTTTTGCACAATTCGGTTTTGTGCTGCCCACTGCACTTAACACACCATATATATATATAAGTTTACATAATTCCACCCGCCTCCTTTAGGCATTCCACACCCTATATCCTTCTCATACATCCTTCAAATGGGGGATTCCCCTTAGTGAAAGGCACCCATCAGTCCAAAATCATTTTCCTTTCATTTTTCCCACATCCTATTTTTATAAGTTTAAGAGCTATGAAAAAAAAAAAGTTAGCATAGCCCTAGTGACGATGTGAGGGTTGAATAGACTATTAGGTTATGACCTGGACAATCACTTCATGACGGGTCTTACTACTGTACTATCTGACTCCAGATTGGATAGGTATGTGCCCCGACAGTGCACTATGTTCAGGAGAAGAGGTATATGGTAGGTATTGTAGGTAGTTTATGTGGTCTTGGAATGACCACGAATTCACATTCGGTATCTGAGAGTAGGCGAAAACCATCCGGATCCCAAAGGCCGGTGTGAACCGGAGAGAGGCAGACTGGATTGTCGTAGGAGACACTACTAGGTAAAGTTTGTAGGGCCACTGCAACCGTCGTCCGAGAGAGAGGGAGATGTCTTTCCCAAGGAGGTGCTAGTTGTAGTGAGATGAAGGCAGAGAATCCAACTAGGAAGATGTGGGGTCTGACGAGGCTGGACTAAAACGCAGCGAGGTTAGGAAGAGAGATGTAGAGGTTTTCATAAATGAGAAGGCCAAATCTTGAAATGTCAGTGCAGCTGCAAGTACCATTCAGAGAGCTGTTGTTAGCATGATTTCTTGGTTAAAACTAGGGGGTATATATAGCCCCCAGCAACCAATGATCTGGGGTATTATTCTGAGCAACCAAACCGCCGGAGTGCGGTGACGCTACTTGACTCCCCCTTTAAATGTCTCTGGCTGGTTTTTTGCAGCTGTGTCTTTTATTGTTTTACAATATTTACACTGATGACTTATGGTTTAATAATGTTATTTACAGTTGATTAAATTAATTTACAACATATTATGACCAATTTACAATAGAGTATAGGGTGATTTATCTTATGTGGTTAGACGTCGCTACAACAGCTTTGGAAGGAAATTTTGAAAACTTGTGTTTCTCCTGCCCACATCGTGAGACAATTCAACCTTGGCTGTGATACTTAGTACGGAAGTGAATAGCTGAAACCAGGTATTTAAAATTATAAGAAAACCTCAGTTAAAAAATCATGACTTACAACGGTTCCTGCAGTTTTCAGAAAAACATATTTAAGAAATCCAAATTTAGTCCAGGGTTATGTTTAGTGAAGAAAAAATTTTTAATCTTGACGACTTAAGAAAGGAAATAAAACTTGTCAGGAAGGTCACATTGGGATGGTGGAGTACTGGTATTTCAATGAAAAGGGCAAGTCTAAAATCACGTTTATTACTGGCTGTTAGTTATCAAAAAGTGTTGAAAGAATTTATTTTGCCATTTATTACCTTATTAGATGAAGAAGACGAGATAATTTTCCAACAATATACAGCACGGTCTACGAAACAATGGTTTTAGGATTTCAGGCTCAAAGTTTTGGATTGACCAGCACTTTACCACCATTTTAACCCCATTGAAAATTTGTGGGTTTTAATGTCTAGGGAACTCAGAACTAGGGATTTTGAAGCCAGACTCATCCAAAATACTATAACCAAAATATCAAGGAGGTTCTTAAAGAAAGGATCTTGGGAAAACAAACCAGAAAGCACTGTAATAAAGTTCGTTAAAAGTGTTCCAAGAGTCAACAATTTTCTGAGTTTGTAATTTTGCTTAAAATTGTCACGAATTTTATATACCATTTTATAAAAGGTAAAAATATGCATTGTTAAATAAATTCCAAAATAAAAGCTTAAGAAAAGTTAAAAGGTTTTTTTAGGACTTTATTATGAATACTTGCCGCTGTGACCAAACGTACCACAATAAACCACTTATACGACATACAAGGAAATAATATTACCAATACTTACCAGCATGAACTGATGTATGGAAGTCTATCAGGACAAAACTCCATTTACTAAACAATATTCCGGCTGACGCCAGGAGCGTCGTGCCACTAATGTTATAGAAAAAACCATAGTGATTACCAAGTGCCTATGATCGTTTTTAATTTTAATCATGCACAGTCTTCTTTAAACTAGGCCATCCATCCAATAGAGTGTGGATTCCAGTTTTCAACTATTACAAAACTTGAGAGGTACGTTCTGCACTTTATGCCATCAAGATTAAGATACTTAGAATATGTTGTGCTACTTCTAGAAATGAATGGTTCCACTAAGAACCGTTTCTGACAATCGGAGATTCATAACCAGGTTAAAATTGGTATTATCAACGACATCCGCCGAAAAATTAATGGATAACGCCAAAGGGCAAAGTAAAGATACTTAAAATACTGTGCAAGAGTACAGCCTAATACCTGTGATGTTCAAGGACAAAAACTACTTGCGGTTGACATGGATTTGGTTCCAACGGAGGGTGTTGACTGAATATCAACCCTACACGTACTTTTCGTTTCAATGAGTTCACCTTAAATGGCCTGAAGGAGTGAGAAAGTTGTAATTTCAAAGTTGCAAACTCGCTTTGAAGGGCTGCAAAGTTATTGATGACTAGATAATTGCAGCACCCTTTGTCCTGTGGGGGCGGAGAACTTGCTGAGACGTGAGGAAGCCAACTTCATGATTTTTTTCTGTCAAGTTCAATAAGTCCTTTGCAGTCTTAGAGATGAAATTTCTTTTAACTTTCGCCGACCGACCAGATCCATCCCGCTTATTTATCTCGGCTTTATTCGTCTTGTTTTATCCTAGTGGTCATTCTCTGGTTAGTTCCTGACTAAATTGCTGTTTTTTTTTCTTCATTTACGTTACGGAATTGTTTTTATAGCCGGGAACAAAGTTGAGAGAAAAAACCTTTAGATAAACCAGACTAAAAAATTAGTTACGTATTCAGTGATAGACACCATTAGAAAAATCAACTAAGCACTTCAACCGTGGTTTTGCTAATGCATGACAGGTCAGAGCTTTTGCTTATGCACGACTTCAATAGTAATGCTAACCCCATAATAAATAATCTACTGTTATCAACTGGGCCTCATCCTACCACGATTAATGGAGTACCAAATTAAGAAGTGCCACCCTTCAATGAGGGTTTAGTGTAATCAGTGCTTTAGTTCATTATAATTAACTACATGCTTAACCTATAGACCAAAATGAATGAATATTCCACATGGTGCCTCAAATACGAAAAATAATTAATATTCATTGATCACAAAAGTATTTTTCACAGTTGCTCATAAAAGAAAATATCTGCTGCTATGTTGTTATGTTCAGTAAATAAATTACTTTTTTCCCTAGATATCAATAACATTAGATAAATGTTTTATTCGTGTTAAGTATACTTGAAATACTTTTCATAGATTTTTTTTTTAACTTTGACTAATTGGAAAAATTATCTTAGGTTCTTGCCCTGATGTAAGAGCGGGGTGTTCTACCTTTTGACGTTTCGATTCTCCGGACACGTATCGTCAGTTAACAAAACGAAAATACTTCAAACGTCCTGCCGAGCACAGTACATTCCGAATATCCAATATAAATGGAACTTGCTCCAGCTGAAATATTCGAGATTCTTCTTGGAGAGATAGAGATAGACTCCCCCATTCCTGCCGAGGGAAGAAAACGATGTAGTGCAGAATATATAAAAAATCTCATGACTAACGGTTAGTCAAGCTAAATTAGCAGTCTTTGATTATTTATTAGTCACAGATCCATACGCCCAACATTTGTGTAGGCTGAGTGATTTAAGGAGTGGATCACCCTAGAATTAATGGCCCGTAAAACAGGGGGAAATATTAAAAGTTTAAATTTTAATACAGTTAGTAGGCCATAACTGTATACAGACGTATGACAGATTTTGTTTGTCTTCATATTCTCTTGTTATTATAAATCATGGAAGACAGTATAGATTCTAAATAAATAAATCTATTTACAGTAGGTCAGTACATGTCCTGTAGCTTGGCTACATATTGTACAATTTTTAATAATTTTACATGGGAATTTGTGACTATTACCAAAGTATAATGCACGTTATACATTCATTGTCTAAACATGTTTAAAAATGATGGGGTTTATCATAAAAATCATATACATACAACTAAGTTACATTTAACAACATAATGTTAACCTAATTTTCCCCGACAGTCTGCTGCCATGAATGCGGGAAGGGTCCTCTGTCAAAAAACTTGACGTGTCTCCGGTTGATGAACTCACCAACCGACGGCACAACAAGCAAACGGGTTGGTTGTTCTTTAACCTCTCGAGAGAGGTATGTCTGACCACTTTTCTCATGAATCTCATTTTAAATTTGCTGGAGACTTTTAGCTGTATTGTCAGTCAAGTGAGTATATAGAGGGGCACTTTACAATAGAGCTGGCCGCAGGGCACATTTATATATTATCAGTTTGAGACGATGCGACAAGTTTGGTGAAGTTAGCGAGTGCGGAACCCGGTAAGAACTCCCTGTTTGGCAATTTTATACTTATGTACATATCTCACTTATACAGGAACATATAACCTTTTACCTAACGTTACTTCGCTCTTGACTAAGTTCATTTTGTCTTAACATTGATAGAGATAGGCTCAGCCTAGTCGAAAAAGCTTTAAGTAATCCTAAATGTAGACCCACCTCTCCTGCTCTTTGCAGTAGAACTGTTTGCAGTTTAAACTGTGAGCCATTAGTGCTGCAAACAAATAAAGGTTTAGCTTAGCCCTTAGGCTCAGGGCTGTAACAACCCTCTGCTTCATCTAATCTCTGTTTGAGCAGAAATTAAGTTTTCATTTATTTAAAAACTTTAAAATGAAATTTACTTACGAAAAAATGATTTTTTTTTCTTGCCTCTATACGGTGTTGATATTAACTTTTTTCTTTGAAATGTTCCTTTCCATTAAAAATATCTGATTCTGATGAAAATGAAAATTTAATTATTACGGTGATGACTAGAAGAAGTCACGTTAACTTTAATTTTACATTTAATTATTGGGCTCTTTCTTTGCTTTGTTACAGGTGTTTGTTTGTTGCTTTTCAAGTCAATCCAAAGTGTCACTGGCACTCTGAGACTTCCTTAGCATGTGATAAATGACTGGTAAAAGCTGTCTATTTGATGGAATGATCATCGGTTATAAAATTAAATGATTTTGATAAACATTTTTAAAGATAAAGATAAATTTTTGAGAAGATGGACGTAATTACACAGAACCCAGACCAGTGTTTCTACCATAGCTCATCTGGTTTGTAATAATGATAATTATATGTGCTACATATATTTATTACCTGGCTATAGTTGTTTTATAACTTGTAACTAACTGATCAACAGTTCCATGTAATATTTGTTATACAGTTGCCGTTTTACTTATATCTAATTGTTAGTTTTGTTTTCATATGATTCATAAACTTTTCTTAACGTCTCCATTTCTTTTTTTGTTATCAGAACCCAATAGAGGTACGCAAATCATGGCGTTGGCCCACTTTTTTTTTTTTTTTCTATTTATATAACTTATTTATTGTGCTAAAATTACAATTTTCCTTGTTAGGCAATAAGTAATTGAGATAAATGTTCTCATTCATACCATATTTAAAATTCAGCATTTACTTGCTCATTCATACAATATTTACAAACAGCCCATAGGCCTCCCAAATTCACATGGTTGTCACCTCCCTCGCATGCGAAAGAAGTAGCGGAGGTCTAACGTGTTTCTTTCATGAACCTAAGCTGATATCCCAACGAACATCTAAATTTCACATTTGATTATGAACTCATGGTATGATGTTTAGATCAAGATATTTCATTCAAAACCAAAATATTCAGTTTTAGTAGAATGAATTTTCGGTCAAATAATTGACAAAAAGAAAAATTCTATAGACAATATTTCCTATTCAAAATTTTTATTAACTAATTATAGCTATTTAGTAAAATTTCTCATTGATAATTTTGGCTTAACTACAAATAAGGGATCGTTTACCAAAACGTTAGTAAAAACTGATACAGAAATAGAGAAAAATATCTCAAATTAAAAAAATAAAAGATACAGGTGTTGGTGTGGAGAAATCGAAAAATCGGAGTCCCAAACTGTAGAGCTGGCCTCAGGACGCTCTTAAATTTCAACAGTTTCAGCTTAAGGGATATAGCCGGGCTTGTGATGAGGTGCTGGATAAAGCTGTAAGTCTTATGTACTCTTTTCAGTTTCTTCTGCAGATGTGTGCCGAACGTCATGTGTCTGCCTAGGTTGATTCTTAGGTAGCAGATGCTATTGGCGACTTTGCAGTCAGTCCTGTCTAAGTTGAAGCTGGTTGGGGGCTTTCTTTTCCCGTGCTGGAACGATAGGAAGCCATTATGTTCTGTAGTTGCACCGGTCATGTTTGTTCAGACGTTGCAGTAGTGTGTGATGATCTACAGAGTCGAATGCTTTAGAGCAATCAGGGAGATCATCGCAGTGACTCTGTTGCTCTGCATGCTCGTTGCTACGTGCTGTTGAAGTTTTACCAGATTGCAGTCCGAACTGAGGCCTTTGCTGAAGCCAGTCTGTTGAGGTGGGATAATGTCTTGAGAGTCGCAGTGCCTGGCGAGATGGTTGTAGAGAATCCTCTTGTAGATCTTTGACAATTGAGTCAGCTGACTGATAGGCTTGTAGTGAGCTGGCTCGTATCCACTTTTGGCCAGTTTTAGCAGTCTGGGGAAAATTGTGTAGTCTCAGTGAAGAATTGATGATGTTCACTATGTGGGATATTCCCTTCCGCTGCTTCAGAAGATGGTTCTGGATGTCATCATTCTCTGGTGCTCTGTTACCTCTGGTTCGACGAATGCCTGCTGCAACCTGGTAGTAGGAGGTGTGTACGGCGGTGGGGATGGAGGTTTCTGCTGTATGGTGCACCGCTTTTTCGTTATCAGACGTATACGACAGCTAAGAAACTCCAACAATTCCAAAACGGTATACTGATGAAACTGGTCAGAGGTACTTCGTTCGAGCTGCGGAGCAACAGTGAGCTTCACGATATCTTTCAGCTGCCTACGGTGAATGAATTCATCCAACTTAGACATTTCAAATTTTTTGACTCCCTGTAATACTTGACAAACCCGGCGTTTAACACGATAACCCCCGCTCCGTTCCCACATCGATGACAGGACGCTGTCGCGGCTGGAACGGTTTAGTCTTATGCTCTAGGTTTAGGTTTTAGTTTGTAAGTTTTTTCTCCCATTTTTTTAACTAGGTGAGCCCCATCACCTAGTAACCCAACCTCCTTCAAATGCATCTGCGCATATCAGAAAAAGGAGAAAGTTTGTCAATTCTTTTGTTTATATTTTTACATTGCATTAAATTCAAGTTAAGAAAAAAAAAAAATAAGACACTTTAGTCTTAGGTTCTAGTTGTAGGTTTTAGTTTGTAAGTTTCTCCCAAATAGTAAACAGAAGGTGAGCCCCATCACCTAGTATTATATTCATTACATTGTTAGTTTTAACGTCAATCTGATATTGTATTGTAACCCAACCTCCTTTGAATGCACCAATGCATTGCAGAAAGAGGAGAAATTGTTAACTTGAATTTGAAAATTGTAGAAATGTTTAAAAAAGTTAAAAAAAGATTTAGGGGAAAAAAACAAAAAAAACAGTGATGAACTGCCCGTCGTCTACCAGTCTTACTGCATTTTTCTTGGGTTACAGTGGTTTTCAACAGCCACCAGAATGCTTTGTAGTCACTGTGTAGACTACGGAGACGGTCACCCCATAGCTCTTCCACCGGATCATCAGAGATGTGATCTCGTTTGTGAGAGCGTTTATCAGTTGAAAGAAAAGAAACTTATTAAGTCAGGTGTTTAGAGTAATCTCGGGAACTTGCAATTTCCCACGCTTATTGCTCTTTTCAGTTTTTTTTAGCTTACCTTGATTGTACAGTAGCCTTGATCGTCTAGTGGTTGTTAAGGCATTGCGTTGGGCCCACAATAACCTAGTTTCAGGACAATATATTTTTAAAATAATATTTTATTTGTTATTTTTTACATTTGTTCGACTTTGAGGCCTTGTGCCAGGGTGCCCTTGTACAGTAACAGAATAAATAAATATTGAAAATATTATTAACGAGTATTATTTATTGATGGGTTAAGGAGTTATTTTCTTTTGAAATTTAAATATTCATTTGGTGAAACCAACCAACCAACGGATAGGGAGATCGAAAGAAAGGAGTTTCTTTCGCAATCCAGGGATCGGTTAGTTCTCTTAGCGTTTAAAAAAAGTATTTTAAAAGAGAGTTTCGAC
The DNA here is from genome assembly GCA_930367205.1 of Acanthosoma haemorrhoidale. Taxonomy (NCBI): domain Eukaryota; kingdom Metazoa; phylum Arthropoda; class Insecta; order Hemiptera; family Acanthosomatidae; genus Acanthosoma; species Acanthosoma haemorrhoidale. Next base: position 48,603,400 of record OV884011.1, on the reverse strand, counting down.
TAGATTCTGGTTGGGGCACATGGTGTTCCCCATTAACTTGGCGATGACTTCTTTCTTGGGCTCAATGTAGCCAGCCACAGCTGGAGCTACCTCAGACTTGAAATATTCTGAGAGGTCAGCACCATCGTACTCCTGAAGCGAGGAAGAGAACTCTACAGTGCCGAAAGTGTCGACCGACAGCTCCTGGATTGAGACGGCGCACTTGTCATCACCTATCTCCAGAGAATACACAAAGTGGGCTGAGTTCCCTCGAAGGCGGAAGTAGCCAGACATTTTCTGTCCGTCTACAGTGAGTTGAGGCAAGAAGACGGTGAGCAGATTGAGGCCTATGTGGCAGTCAACCTGGACCAAATGCTGACGTTCTTTTTCGACGATGAAGCTGTTTCCGGTCCTTACTGTGGAGTCCAAACCGAGGATGAGACCGTTTGAGTAGGTAACCTGAAGTAAAAGGAAGCATAACAATATAATGACACTGAAGAGTCTTTACTAGGAGAAAAAACCAACAACAGAGAAATAAGTAAAAGAGAAACAATAAACCCTTTGAGGATTTTTCAAAATCAAAAACCCTTATTTATTCTGTCGAGTGTTTGCTTATCTAGCTGTCCTGCTTTTTGTAAGTCCCTTGTTAAAGCAAGATTCTTGAATTTTTACACGGGGATCGAACCAAATATTAGACTTTTTTTTTGTAACCCTATTTTTTTTTACAAAATGTATATGAATATAATCACAAAACTTCGTTCAAATAATTTTTCCTGCAGTTACTAAACCCTTTTACTGTGTAACAAACCACAACTGATTTGAATGCTTTAATGTAGATACAAAGAATGTTAAACATTACGGAAAAACCGGAAGTTACACTCACCAAATGGCATTTTCTGTAGCTCTACATCTCAACCTATTGACTACTTACGTTGGCTACGGATATTTCCGGAAGAGGGTATGTTGTATGCCCTGCCTCACGCAACTTACTATTGTAGATAGGCAGCATCTTGTCCATCTGTTTGTTGATGCTGATGGGTGTAGAGCTGGTGAGGCTGGCCAGGCAGCAGAATAGAAGAACACCTGAAAATGCTTTCATCTTGGTTGTTATGGTTATCAGAGGTATAGCCTTCCTATATATATACATGAACTCAGACACTCGAAAACCGTGTTAGAGTGGCCACAGAAGGTCACTTGAAGATAACAACTAATGACACAAGGAATTGTATCGCAAGAACATGCCTATATGTACATAACTTATTCACGTTAAGAACCAAGAGATATTATCAACTCTATGCTAGTTCTCGATTTTCTCTCCAGGCTTCTCCACTCTAATCGAATGTTTAATATTTCTTCGGCATGTTCGAAAATATATTACCACCATATAAGTATCGTTAAAAAATTTGTCGTTCTCAATTGGAAGAGATCCGGGTGTAAAAACTGAAAACAAGCTATTTTATGTGAGGTGTTTTTCTATAACCAGCCAAAGATCCATGCATGTTGATGAATGATCTTGTACCAGTCAGTTCGGACTTGGAAAAAAAAAGTGATTTATTTTTATTTAAATTAGTTTTGAGGGGTAAAACATTTGAATTTTTATCTATTTACCTATAAAGGGTCATAAAGTCAGGGTAATAAATTAAAAACAATTATGTATAAATAGACGTGTTATTGTGCTAAAAAATGGTTGTTTGCGAAGAAGTCTCCTGGGGAAGACCAAATACTAAGAGTAAGCGAACGCACTTTTTTGAGAAATATTCGAAGTAAATAATTCAAAATTAGCTTTTTTAAACTAATTGTTTTGAAAATGTCTATAATTTTTATTTTTGAATGCAAAGATGCATGCACCTTTATCATTAGATGAACCCTAAAATGAACGCTGCTCAAGATAAAAGAAAATGGTAACTTTATTGCATCCTCGATAAAATTCCTTCCGTCGTTTTTTATTCAATGAATACATACTAATGAGTCCCCTATTCATCTAAAAAACAAACAAAAACAGTCCCACTGGGATAAACCACTATAGACATAGAGAAGGGAAAAGGTACCAAAATTGCATTAAAACGGTCATATTTAAGCCTGATGTAACCCTTACCTAATATACTTAAATACCCTTAAATACTTTCTACCGTCCAAAAAATCAATGGGTACATGCCAAGTTTCCTAAATAAGGGGCGATTTTGACCAGTTGGGAATTCAAAAATCCGATAGTGGATTCGTGCTTAAGAAACAAAAATGAAATGATCCTCTAAAAGACAGTAGATGCAAAAAAAAAGGTGACATTTATTTTCCAACTGTCAAACGCAGCAGCTTTTGTTTCTTCAAGAAACGATTGGATTGTTCATGCGATAAAGAATCCGCAAAAAATATTCACCACTGTGCCAAAAATATCGACCGTTTCTTTCAAAGTAACAGTTCCCAAAAAATGATCAGATTTTTCACTTGGTTAAGAATTCGGGAAATTCGTTCTTGTTTTTGGATTCAGTATAAAGCCTATAAGCGGGCGGAAATTTCGAAAATAAGACTCAAAATATAATTCCTACACAAAAGTTATCCGTAATTCAACCCTAAAAAGTAATTAGTTTCCTAGGATCCTTTTCGACGTTTTTAACGTTTAAAAAAGTTTGTGGTTCATAGAAACACAGAATTGAAAGGGACATTGAAAAACTGAAAATTTTAGTCAATACATTATTTTTACTTAAATAATAAACCTTGTAATATCGAAATTAGCCCAGCCAATTTCTCAATCAATTCTTTATCTGCCTCCTCATCTTTAATACAGAGGTGAGTATATTAAAATACCATGAATTTGTCTTGGCAGTTGAAGAACATTCGAATGAGTAGCACTTCACCTGAAGGTCGAACGATTTATCTATCATTTACGTCACAGTTAATAATTAATTACAATCGTGAAATAAGGAAAATAATCAAAACATCCCACTTACAGTTATTATTATTCCGTATTGTATTATTAGAGCATTGGAATATTAATTTGATGAATAGCCTAATGTTTAATGATGATATACTAAGTGTGTCTTAAGGTTTGTGATTCGGTAAAAGGGTATCAATGACGGACATCCCGTGAATTAAGTAGACTTGTTGAGTTCGGTTCTTTCCCTCGATCCCATTATAGACAGGTCACTAGGTACTTTTACCTTGCAAAAGGTCAGATACAAGATTTTATATTTTTATCTTGTAGAGACTGATAGTAGTAAGACAAATATGAGTTTCCGTCTCCCCCCCCCCCCTGGCCCCGAAGAATATATAGTAGAAAGAACTACGAACATTCTGGACCGGTTACTCGTAGATAACTAGTTCCTTACACGGAAAATGTAACAGATTAAAAGCGGTACGCTGGGGCGGGATGAGTCAAATCCCCTAGCTATTTTGGTTCCCCCAATCTGATACCCTCACAGCTCCTTCTGACGAATAGAAACCGTTAGTTTCCATAAAAAGTTGAGTGCGATGTGTTCTTTTCTTTTCACAAAGGAAGGTTACAAGGGCCTAAGCCCAGAGAGCTGTCGGTTAGACCTATTTACTGCAATACAATTAATAATTGTTTTGGGGAATTCTGCAAAGATTTTATGTAACGTAATAATATTTTCCCTAAGAATTAAAAAAAAAAAAAACTCACTTATCAAGTTTTAGATATTGTCTTTATTTCACTTAAACCTTTATACAGCGAAGCATGGTTTCAACAATAGCAGTGTTGAAAATATCTTGATTGTCGAAAGCAGGGCCCAATGTGTGAAAGTTTTAATGAAATAAGATAATATTAGAAACGTAATAAGTGAGGTTTATTAATTTTTTTTTTTAATTCCGTGTCCAAACATTAATAATATAAGTACTTGACGTTGCATAATAGGTTGATACCTTTCATGAACAAAACATCTTTATGAACTCTTTGCAATTTTATTTATATTTACATATTTTATTTTGGTAAGTAAGCGTTGACAAAAGAAGTATTGTCCTGGAATAATACTGATTTGTTATTTCTCGACCTTATTTTATTTTTATGGATTTGGTCGTTGATCTCATTCATGTGATGATATATCATTATTTAAAAATAATATGCCCTATGCTTTTTAACAGTAATGGATAATGAGATTCTTGTTCCAAAAAGTGGTTCAACAGGCCTTTTTCCCTTACTCCTTCAAAAGTAAGTAACAAAAAACTTTTGATTTCTCTTCGTTAATTATTCGTTATTTGTTTTTTTTCTTGTTGTAAAATTTTCTCACACAATATGCTAATTGAAGTTAGGTATTTTCATGAAAGTGACATCCCTCCTCTGTGCCATAACCAGTATTTTTTCTTCTTTTCCTTCATCATTATCTTGCACTCCTTCCAGGCGTACTTCACACCTAGTGTTGTGGCTTATGTTTTTTAAAATGAAATATTGAATATGAAAAAAAAAAACATGTATATTAATATTAGGTAGGGATCAAATAAGAATGGTTATGATACCGTTACATGAAATGTATTCGCCTATTTCACGATATATTTGTATTTTTGGGAGTAACATTATTAAGTAAATTATTATTAAGCTCTCAAAAAAATAAAATACAAATATTAAACATTACACATATTATATTTTACATGTTAAAATTAGTTGATGGTTCATCTTCATTCTCAGCATTCTCGTTTTATTAGACGTTTCATTAATTTCCCTCATTTGGCAAGAGGACGATTTATGTATCCCCAAAAAGTTAATTTGGTCTAAAGGAATGGCGTTTCCGCCATACAAACTAAAAGTAAAGCCGTTGCAGCTGTGGTTCTTATTTCTTCCACCCCTCGCTCGAAAACAAGAGCTCAATGTAATCCTGGGTGGTTTTGTAGGCTGGGAAATATTTTAAGGAATTTTCTTTCTTTTTTTTTGGAGAAGGCTAAACTACTTTCTATGCAGAGTAGAGACCCTAAGACGCCAACTTTCCTTCCGCTTTGACAAACAGATTTTGCATTAGTGCATTTCAGATGGGTTATGAATTAGTTTGCCTCCTCCAAAAACATTATGACATTTGCAGTGTTTATCTTATTTAAATCCTTTTGATTTTGGAATTTAATATGTCAAATATTTTCAGAAATTTTATATTTTCGAAAACTGTTTTTTTTTTTTTGTAATGTAGGATCGCATCACCTACTAAAATGGTTAACAGTTGGGAAACCAATTTAATTTTAATTTTATCGTTTTTGCACTTCGAAACAACTCTTTTACAGATGGTACCTGTTCGCTTCGAAGTAACTCCGACTTCCCGAATCCCTTCAGTTCTTTTCATGAATTAAGCCCTACCTGGAATCTCTTCTCTAGTTTCTACATTAGCCGATAATTGTAAGTAAGCGAAAGCACTTGACGCAATAATAGTCAAGATTTCTATTCCAGTTTAACCGGCTATCAACATTTGAGATAAAACTAAAGGATCTCCAGGAAATTATAGAGGCGTTTAAATTTCTTGTTGAAGATGAAAACTTACAGATTAAAATTGTTTTTGTTTTATATCAATACACTTACGTTAATCGACTACGCTAAAAATAATTACCTCAAGGTTGCAAAATGTGGTCAGCCTTCAGTTGTGAAGTTATTTCCCATATTTCAGGTAATCTTTCTCTACTCTCTATTCAATAGTAACAAAGAAGAATGACTGGAGTTTTATTCGTTATTTATTTCCTTAGCAGACTGAGACCCCAACTTGGCAGATGTCGAAAATCTCAATACCTTTATTGTTAATGCCCTTAATGTAATTTCAGGATTACTTCTGGTATCAGAAAATTATCCACTAGCATTGAAGGCATGGGAATTGGGGAAACGAGAGGTGACTAGCTACTGGTTACTTGGGGAAAAAAACTGAATTATCGCCTTTGATGAATATTGGCCAAAATGAGTAACAGAGATTTCTAAAACCACATGACAATCGACTTAAAGCATAAGAAGCACTAATACTACTAATAGGTGGACCAGGTTTTTATTGATCCAAACATCCAAACATTGCGGTTTACAGCAGGAATGCAAAAGGAGCTCTTGCACAGCCCGAGTCAGTATGTAACGTAATCAGTGACAGACTCGGTAGGTTAGCATAGGTAGAAAGCTTTGTCAATACCCACTTAACTGACAGTACAGCTAAGAGTCTCAAACAATTTCAGAACGGTATGAAAAGTGGTCAGACATACCTCTCTCGAAAAACGCCGACCTGCACCCGTGTGCCGTCGCTGGGTGAGTTCATCCACCGGAGACACATATTGATTTTTGCTGGCAGCACCTGACAAACTCAGTGTTTAACACTATGACCACACCCCCATTCCCGTATCGATGGCAGCAGGATGTCCGGGAAAACTAGGTTACGTTAGTTAGATTTAGTCTTTATTTAGCACAACTCATTCTTAAGGTGCGCCCTATCACTTTCTATGTTCACAGGCCTTGTATTCTGTACATCAGCCTAGTTAAAAAATTTCATACACCTCACACATTACATAAAATGTAGCTAAGCTACAGTATATATAATTAGCACGATGTGCATTTATGTAAAGATCCCATATTGTTGAATTTGAACTCACTTTGTACATATTAAAGGGTATATAAACAAAAAAAACCAAGCATTAGATTAACAGATAGAAACATTAGAGAATTTTTTTTTTTAAACCAGGAACTCATATTTTTTTTGCCTATTCTTCGTACTGATTAGTATGAGTGACCTAAATGCATTTACATTTTAAGTACTCACGACATTAAAATTTTATTGATTAGATTATAAAATTTAAGAAATATAATTTTTGTGCTATAATTACTAAAAAAATGAGAATCGCACGGACAACAAAAAATAAATATTGTCCTATTCTATTGAGTAGGGACTTAAGTAGACTATAATTACCAAGTCAGAAAAAAAAACACGTCATAACAGACAGTGCAATATTCAAATTCACTCGTCTAGTAGAAATTTATAGAATTTATTTAAAGGAAACTATGTTTCCTAATGACAATTACAGTGAAGAAAAACTTAAATTTAAAATTGAAAATGATGATTTTAAATATCAATATAGGTTTCACTTGTCCAGGAGCATGTAATTACTTTTTAATAAAAATGTGGTCAGTGATAATTGCTGCTTACAAATTAGGGAGTACAGCTGTCACAGAAAAGCAATTAGAGAAGACAAACAAACTATTTATGAAAAAACACCTGAAATGACTTGGCCAATAGCGGTGGAGAAATTTCTTCCAAAAATAGACCAAGTAGCCCCACCAAGTCTAACAAATTTCTTAAATGTTTTACTTAATAGGACGGCGACACGATGAGAATTTAACTCAGTAATAACTGAAGTGGATTGAACAGATAGCTGAATATCTTGTATTTGAATAGTTTTACGATTAAGGAGTTTTTTGTTTTTAGTATATTTTGTGGATGTACTTTCAGGAAATAAATCATACTACCGTCTGTTTTTGAAACCTAAATGAGATACTTTATTTAAATGACATATAATTTCCAGTCAACTGGTTATTTAGCAAAAATCAGACATCAAATATAGAATAAACAAACCTGAAGGTAATCGCAGCTATCAAATAAAGTCAAAAGCTTTCGTTTTCCAATTCGTTCCAATATGTCGACATAGCGTAGCCACTTATTTCATTGGCATTCAGATAATTATATATGTTTAGTTAGGGTGTGGAGGAAGTGTGATCCTGAGTTAAGATGTATTACTATAATTATATCATTGTTTACAAGAGGACCCATCATATAAGTCCTCATGATAGAATAAAGGACTAAAAAAACCAAAAAATATATATATATATATATAAGTTAATGTTTATTGAATTACAAGCTAAGAAAGGTTGGTAATAAGAACACGTAGAACGTTATAACAAGACTCCTTTATTTAGACCAAGATACCTCTATCTATAGGTATTACCTGTAAACATATACAGATAACATATGTTTGGGGATTAAGGCTGGGCACTAGCGGCGCCTGGACTTAACTCCCCCCCACCAGTTTACGAACACCCATTCGCAAACTTTGAAGTCCAACACTCGGACGTCTTAGTCCATTCAAATAATGCTCCGCTAATGTTACAAAGGCCAGCCCCGCCCGTACACAGCCTGTAATCCCTCACATTAAGCTCTAATCCTATAAAACGTAAAAACCAACTGTCACTTGTAAACAAAAAACATAAAAGAAAACTTTGACTTTTAAAAAAAAACAATACTTCTGTGGGAAAAATCACATAACTATAACTATTTACAATGTTCCTTGCGTGTATGCTGCGAGGACACTCCAGCTCATTCCTGATCTACAACCTCCCCCCCAGGTGGAAGCTTTAACTGTTCTATGTGGACATTTCGCCGCTTCTTAGGGGGTCGTATACTCTCAATTGTCACGACGTTGTGTTCCCTAATCACGACCACTTTAAATGGGCCCTCATATCGCACCAGCTCTTTGCTCCTATTTGACCCTAGTTTTTTATAGACGATAGTCCCGATTTTAAGTTCCCCCATTCGATCCCGGACTTTGAGGTTTTCCCGTTCCACTCGTCTCGCTTTGTCCCTCGTTATCCTTTCTCTGACTTTGTCGCATATTTTCCTCAAAGCGACAGTATTACTCGCCATTTTCTCCGCCATTCCCTTGTCTGCTACCGTCTCTGCCCCATTTCTCCGTCTTTCGCGCAGCCCAAAGAGGATCTCGAACGGGGAGAACCCCGTCGCGGTGTGGATCGAATGATTGTAAGCGGCTACCGCCTTTGGCATTGCCTCATTCGCCGGCAGACCCTTTTCCGCGTGATATACCCGCAGGTGGTCACTCAGGGTGCTGTGCAATCTTTCTATCCCTCCTCTACTCTTAGGGTGCCCTGGGGTATTAAGATGCCAAGAGACATCGAGAGTCTTCATTTCTTTTCGGATGTTGGCATTGTCAAATTCTCTGCCCCCATCCGACGCGATCCGGTCTGGTACTCCGTAAAACTGGAACCAGGTATTTAATGCCAGCATTACCGCGTCTGATGACCGATCTTGCACCGGGTGCGCCATGGCCACTTTGCTAAAGCTGTCGATTGTGGTAACCCACTTATACCCCCTCCAAGTGAAGGTATCCACTTGTAAGTCACTCAACGGTGTCTCGGCGGTGGGCGATTCTTCTTGTCGCCCCCGTGGCGGATGTCTGTCATACTTCGTAGTGAGACAAACTGCACATGCCCCTATCATTTCTTGTATGCTCTTTTTCATTCCCCACCAAAAGTACCTCCGCCGCAACGCTTGCAACGTTTCCTGAACTCCACGGTGGTTCGTTTTTCCTTGGTGATAGGCCAGCGTCACTTCCAGCTGCTGTTCTCTGTCTTTGAGTGTCTCCACCATCGACGTGCACCGAATAAATATCCTATCCACTCCAAGTTGTTCCGTTCGCCAGAGTCTACGAATTTTCTCCCAAATAGTGGCATTCCCTACAAATACATGATGGGTCTTTCCGGGTTCCGAGGCATCTTTCAATGCACGGCAAATTTGGTCGTTCCTAACCCCTGGTGGCGACCAAATCGTCGCGATTTTACTTCTCCCATAACTGTCAAATGCGATCTGCAGCCGCCCTGAGGTCTTGGATTTCCAAATGATCTGCCATCTTTTGTCGTTCACGATCCCTTCTGTTACTTCCATTTCAACAGGTCTTTCGGCGGCGGAACCTTCCTCTTCAAGGGTTTCCTCACCTTCGCTATCTCCTCGCGTACCGAGGCTTCCATCCTCCCCGGGTGTCCATTCCCGGAGAAACTGTTGGATTTCCCCGGATGGTTCCCCTTCTTCCAATGCATTCACAGTAATGGCTCTGGACAGCCAGTCTGCCACTACGTTCTCTTTCCCGGGTTTATATATGATCTCCATATTGTACTGGGACAAAAACTCTTTCCACCTCGTGACCCGCGCCGAGGACTCCTTTAACTTTCCTACCCATTGTAGGGGTCTGTGGTCGGTGTGAACACGGAATTTTCTGCCGAAGACATATGGGCGGAAATGGTCTATAGCCCAGACGATACCTAGGAGCTCTCTCTCTAGAGCGCTATACCGCGCTTCCGTTTCTGTGAGCCATCGACTAGCGTACGCCACCGGGCGCTCCCCACCGTCTCTCTCCTGCGACAACACTGCCCCCAGTGCGTATTCGCTGGCATCAGTGGTGATTGTGAAGGGATGTTGGAAATCGGGAAATGCTAATATCGGTTCCTCTTGTAAGCTAGACATACATTTCCGGATGTTCTGCTCCATGATTGGGGTAATTACCACCCTCGCTCCCTTTCGCAGTAAATTATTAATCGGCACCAGGTATGCCGCCATGTCCGGCACAAATCTTCTGTAATAATTAAGCGTCCCCAGAAGTCGACGGATCCCCTTTACATCTGTGGGCACCACCATCCTTCTAATGGCCTCGACCTTCGTAGAGTCTGGCTTAACCCCCTCCTGTGAGATAGTGTGGCCCAAAAAATTGATTTTTTTCTTCCCCAACAGAGACTTCTCCATGGACAATTTTAATCCGAATTCGCGGACTCTTTGAAATACACTTCTTAGGTGCTCAACGTGCTCTGCCTCCGTTCTGCTGAAAACTAACAGATCGTCCATGTAGACCTGGCATACCGCTTCGTCTATTCCCCTCAAAAATTCATCCATTAGGCGTTGAAAGGTAATCGGGGCGTTTTTCAGTCCAAATGGCATCCTGGTAAATTGATAATGCCCCCTCTCAAATGTAAAGGCCGTTTTGTCTTGGTCGTTCGCACTCATCTCGATCTGGTGATAGCCTGCCTTTAGATCTAGGGTACTAAATATTGTCGCCCCGTTCAATCTGTCTAATATGTCCTCAAATCGGGGAATAGGATACTTCTCATCCGTCGTGTTCTCGTTTAACTTCCGATAATCGATAACTACCCTGTATTTCTCCGTCTCGTCCCCAGGTCTATTTTTCTTCCTCACTGCCCATAGAGGACTGTTATATGGCGAAGTGCTATCAATTATAATCCCTTGCCGTTTGAGACTCTCTAGCTCCTCTCTAATATGCCTACGTAGTGCCTGCGGATATCGTCTCTCTTTCACGTATGTGACGCGTTCTTTCTTTAACTGGATCTCGTGGACCGTCTTCCCAGTCGCTCCTAGCGTGTCTCCCTCTACGTAAAAAATATCCTCAAACTCCCTCTGTAGGCCTTCCCTCCAGCCCTCTATTTTATTAACCGCCCCTATCCGCGCTCTTCCGTCCCATATAGTCCCTTGACATTTATATTCCACTTTGCCCAACTTAATGTTCCATTTTTCCCCGATATTCTCCACACGCGCACCTACCTTCCCCAACATGTCGCACCCAACTATCACCTGGTACTCCCGCGGCATGTTTCCTACGATATGTATCTTTAGATCTCCCCCTTTCTTCGCCCACCTATTTAGCCCTATGACTAACTCTCCCACTACCTCGCAAGGGCCTCCCAGGGTGATTAAACTACAATTACATACCTGAATCTGGAGTGCCCTCTCTCCACCATACAGCCTCTCCAGCGCTCCGCGGGACATGATGGTGTTGGTGCTTCCCGTGTCCACCAGACACATCTCTCCTCCTTTGACCCTAATTATTGGCAACGCACACATCCTCTCCCGAATTGCATTACATCTCAGGATGCGGTCGCCTCTCTGCCGACACGCTCTTCAGGCTTCATCACGTTGCTCCCATCTACGTGACTCGACCTTCTGCCCTGTCTGTCTCCTGTTTCTGCTGCGCCTCGCTTCTTCTCCTTCAGTTCCCGAAGTCCCTGATGACTCATCTTCTGATGATCCACTCTCCCCATGTGTCATGCTCCGTCTCTCTCTTACTTCTTGAGTGTTTACCTCCATTGGTTCTGGTCGTTGGTATTCTCTCCTCCGGAAGATATACGGGCAATGCCTCGCGATGTGTCCTTCCTCGCCACACTCAAAACATTTTGTTCGAGGACACTGTGCCACTAAATGTCCTGCCTTCCTACATCCGTGGCATTTTCTTTCTTCCCTGGGCGGGGCATACCTCGGTCTCGTTCCTCTAAATCTTCTTTCTCCTGTCGTTCCCTTGTCTCTGCCAATAACGGACGTTTCTGGTCTCCTCCAGGTTGGTTTCAGGGTCCGGGTTCTTTTGTATGCAACTCGGCTCCACTCATTGTCGACGTCTTGCACCCTCACTTCTTCCTCCTTGGCACTAGTGTCGATCATTGATTGTGCACACTCCGAGAACGAGCGCTCATCAGAGAATCCTTCCTTTCTTCCTGTCTCCTTGGCCAGTTGCACTTTTAGAATTGTGGATAAGAATCCCATTCTACCCTCCACCTCTTCTACGCTAATCGACTCTCTCATCTTCTCCGTTATCTTATTGAAACGGACTACTAACCCCGCAGCATATTGCCCGTTACTTTGTCTTGGGGACTTTGTCTCCCTAAACATTTGGAATATGTCCTCCTCGGGAGTCCATCGTCCTCCTCCGTACGCCTTCTTCAATCTCATCTTAATTAATTCCCACGGGGTTTCTTCATCTGCCTGAATTTGATTCAGTATACTTCTCTTGACCCGACATATCAGGGCCGCCTTCAACGATTCCGCGTCTCTGGGATCTATTAAATTTTCTTCTGCTTTAGCTCCAATTAAAGCTGTGAGACGGTCTCCTCCTTTTAGGAAATGGTTCAGCTCACCCAGTTCCCCAGTGAATCTCTCCAGCTCCGCAACAGCCTTCCTCAGATCCTGGGTATTCATCGCTTTTACCCTCATCAGCGCGAGCGCCGTGGCATGAACTTCTGGCATAGTTCCCACTCTTCTAATATCTGCTCCCTCTACGAGATTCAAGACGGGCTGTCTCAAAATTCCTCCTTCAGTCATCTTCTCTCTTTCGCGTATAGAAGAAAAAAAAACAAAAAAAAATTACGCTCGCACTCGATAACTCTCTTTCTCCACGGTTCCCAGGTTTCGACACCAGTTAATGTTTATTGAATTACAAGCTAAGAAAGGTTGGTAATAAGAACACGTAGAACGTTATAACAAGACTCCTTTATTTAGACCAAGATACCTCTATCTATAGGTATTACCTGTAAACATATACAGATAACATATGTTTGGGGATTAAGGCTGGGCACTAGCGGCGCCTGGACTTAACTTATATATATATATATATATATATATATATTTGTAACTGACACATTAATATATGCTCGCTAATGCAATTAAACTAACATACAATCATAAACGTTTCTTGAATATGTCAAGCAAGCTGATAACTAAACCATTTATGAGCACTCAATGATGGCCCGAAAGACTGAAAGCACTTCTTCTTTAATTCTTAGTTGCAAGAAACACAAGAATGTGAATTTTGTAGGGATGAGGGGGGGGGGAGTGTGCACGGTGGGGGGGTCTGACACATGGACAACACCACATAATTGAGATTTTGACAAACTTAGACTCCGTTCGTTCGCTTTTCCAGTGTATTTATTGCATTCGTTTATTTACTCTGGTCCAACGGATATCAATTAAACAATAATAATAACATAGAGATTGAAGGATAAGTTTGAGCAAGAATCGTCACGTTATTTCTTTTAACAGATAATGTTAAGGATTAGTTCAAATTTTTAAATGATAACACAGTACATTTTACCAAAATTGCATTATTAAATGTTGTATAACATCCCGGTTATGAAAATCGCCTTTTCGTCTAATAATCAGAAGTTTAAATAGCTAAAATATTTTATATATTGTTGGCTCTCAGAAGTTGGTGTTTAGAAATAACTTTGCTTAATGCTTTTGTAATAAATTTGAAATTATTGTTTCGTTACCGGGTGTAATATACTCTCAACCATGGGGGAAACCAGAAATTTTAATATTAAATAGCTTTTTAGTTATGATTTGAGATATCTCGACAAATCCGTAACCTAAAACATTCTGTTCAAGTAATCACGTCACTAGAATTTAAAACTGGAACGGCAGTTCGCTATCCTTGTTAGGATTTGTATCTAGTGAAGGCTCCTTATAGATAGTTAATAGTTTAACCAATTTTTGTAGTTTAGTGGCTATCACATCTATGTAGCACGCAAAAGGGCCACAGTTAGATCCTACGTGAAAACATAGGGTTTTTACTATTTATTAAAATGTTGATTACTCACTGCAAAATTAATTTGTGTCTTTCTGTTTATGATACTTATGTGAACAAAGGCACATCTGGAGCTCTGATTGTACACAGTATGAAACGTTTTGAACTGTTGTACCTAAATAATCAATATATTTTGTGTGATTTTATTATGTTTCAAGTGTTCTGCATCTTATAAAGTCCCTGAGCTGAGTTATTCCACTTGGCTTTTACTCGAGTAACTGGGAAGGGGGGGGGGTATATTGCTTTAAAAAAACCTGCAAAGAAATTGTCTATTGTGTGCATGTCTGTAGGTTCTACGAAATATTGATTCATTCGATCAGGAATTTTACAAGGAAACAGAACATATTTAATCAAGGGAACAAAGGTAAGGGGGAAAAATTCGAATGTTCAGAACCAAATCTTTTGATTTTTTTCTCCATGGTTAAGTGTACACTAGGAGTTACAGGTCTCCTATAGTTACAGTCCGCAGGAGGCATTTCTGGGATATTCTAGAATATAATGTTTTCAGAACAAATAAAAGAACAGTAATAAATAGAAATACTATATTTATTACTTTACATCCGCTCTCCGCAGGATATTTTTACACTGCGGTTTTAGTTATATAAATCTGTTTTAATTATTAAACAGCTATTTTGAATAACCTGGATGACATAAACAAATAAAATATAGTACTTTTAATGAAAAATACATTATTATTTTTTACAATCATTAAATACCCAGGTAGACTCACAATATCCTATACTCACAGCTTTGGTAGAAATAAGATTTAAATTTAACGGCAGAGAAGAGGCTGTGAGGACTGCAAACAGATCGTTTCTAACACAAGGTTTCTTCCCACAGCTCTTGTAGACTTGAGCAAAGTCCTTACGGTGTGATCCATCACGCCGGAATGGTGTTTGCTGAATTTTCTTACTTGAGTAGAACTCTTTTTAGGGATTTAAAACCACGGTTGTGTTGAAAAGATTTTTTTATTAAAGAAAAAAAATACAAAAAACCATTTGGGAAAGCGAACCTCTTCCCGTTCCACCGGTTGATGGAAAGGTGCCGGGTAAAGTTTCTTTAATACTTATGAAATAATTGTGGAAAATTGTATGGAAATTTGGACAAAAATACACCATTTTGTTTGTTAAATCATCTTTATCACTGAAAAATGTTGTTTTAACAAATATTAATAAATATAATCATAAAGAGCTAAATTAATTACCAGAAAAACCTATTGTAATTCTCTTGATTCACTTTAAAAACATAATTTCTACAAGGCTCCCTTTAAAACTTCTAATTTTGTGTTTGGATCAAGTACTGCGCCTGCGCTAAACAATTACAAATCGTGTTCGTATCGCTCTATAAACCAACTGTTTTGTTACCGTTCATAGGAAGTGTCCAGTTCGTCATACCGTCTCAACCGACTACTGGGTGAACTGTCCACGGAGGAGCTGTCTACAGGTGAGTGAATAGTGAAGCTGTGGACTAGATTGCCAATCGCAAGATTCACTTCACATTACACAGAGAAGGCGGCCATATTGGTAAGATTGGCTATCAGCTGTAGCAGAGATAACAGTGGGGCGCCCGCAAAGCCCTCATAGCGCCGTAGCCAGGTGCTAGCGTCGGAGGCTCTTAAATAAGTTACGTGCGTTGCACTCCCACTTGCCATATATTTTTTATTTATAAAAAAAAAATACTAAATAATCCAGAAAAATACTGCTGATGAAACATGCGTTTCTATCAGCAGTTAATGTCAGCAGAAAATAAGAAAAAACGTACAAGGTCGTTGGGACCTACCCCCACTCCGTCGCCGGTAAAACTTAAGCCGCAGTGATCTAACCGAAATATAGCCCCTGTAAATTCTTCAGCTCCCAGCAGCTTCTATGGAAGAACTACCATCACTACCTAGCACATCAAAACCAACAAGAACAACTCATGAGTCCGTTTTTCACGCCCAATAGTTACGAGGTGTTGAAAAATATTGAGGTAGAGGACATGGACTCTACACAAACACCCACACAGCCCAAGCCACCAGCGATATTCGTACGAAACATTAGTAATTTTAAATTACTATGTACCCATATGAATAAAATTTTAGGTACAGGGAAATACACTTGCCTCAATCGGTCCCGGGACACAAAAGTTTCATACCTACCAACTAAAGCAAGAAATATTGCTGCGGGTGGTGATTAGAAACCTGCATCCCACTACACCAGCAGACGAGATAGAGAAGGAGCTCTTAAGCCTAGGATACAAGGTTCGCCAAATTACGAATGTGTTCCATGAGGAAAGGCAAGAGAATGATGCAAGCATCAAGACACCACTGCCCTTATTCTTCGTGGATCTAGAGCGAACACCTGGAGTGGAAAAAATCTACGAGGTAACCCACTTGTATTACACAAGAGTACAGGTCGAAAAGCCTTACCCGAAACGCGATATAGTTCAATGCCATAATTGCCAGGCATATGGGCACACAAAATCATACTGCTACCACCCTCCCAGGTGTGTAAAGTGCAGTGGGCAGCACAAAAGTAAATTGTGCAAGAAGCCCCTAAAATCACCTGCTGTATGCGTGCTCTGTCAGCAAGGCCACCCGGCAAACTATAAAGGCTGTGAGGCTTATAGAATTCTGAAGTCTAGAAGTGAACAACGTCGTCGTCCAGAAGAAGAAACGCCAGCCACAGGTAGCCCAAGAAGCGCCCCCACCAGAAGTTTGAGGCCATCAGTCTCTTTTACTGACGCCGTTCGGAACAGAGAGCAGTCACAGGCATTGCTTACTCCTCCTCCGCAAGTTCTTCTTCCCCAGCACCCCGTTCATCCCAGCAACCAGCAAACTCAATCCCATCCTCAACCACACATCTCGCATATCCAGCCACTTTCAAGCTCTTCAAATCTCACCAGCCTATTAACCTCATTCCTTACAAAGTTCAGAACCCTAATTACCCCATTCATTTCCCTTCTTACAAATCTTGTCTCCTACCTTATCCCCGTTAAACAAAATCAATAAGTGGATCCTTCCGACTCCTTATCCATTGTCCTTTGGAATGCGAATGGTGTTCGCACCTACACTAACGAACTGACAGCACTACTCCATGACAAAAACATCGACGTAGCTCTTATTACTGAAACAAGACTTACAAGTAAACGACCATTTACCGTTTCACAGTACCAGACTTATCGAACTGATCACCCTGACGGAAGAGCTCATGCAGGTACCACTGTCATTGTCCATAACTCCATATCCCACCACATAGTTCCTTTGGTAGCACATGATTTCCTTCAATCCACTGCAGTGTCAATCACCACCCTCCCTTTTTCCTTTACTCTAGTATTTGCCTCCCAATAAATCCATTTCCAATTCCCAATTAATTTCCTTTCTAGACTCCATCGGGCATGGTTTCCTTGTGGATAGAGACTTTAACGCAAAGGACCAACACTGGGGCTCAAGATCCACAAATACACGAGGACGTGCTTTGCTGTCTGCACTCACACGAAGACATTGCTCCACTATATCTCCTGACACAGCCACCTATTGGCCATCAGACCCCAACCGAAATCCAGATCTCCTTGACTTTTTCTTCTACAATAGTTTAGGAACACTAAACTATTCACTCAAGCGCCTCGATGACCTCTCCTCCGACCATAGCCCCTTATTATTAACCATTTCCCTAAATCCAATTCACAAATTGCCTCATCCTTCATTTATTAGGGGCCCAGTTGACTGGTACCACTTCCGCCAGATTCTTACAGACTCTGTAGACCTCAAAGTACCTCTGAAAACATCACAAGACCTAGAAGATGCAGTGCATTCCTTCACTACTCTGATCCAGAGGTCGGCCTGGGAGGCATCGTCACCCCACCGTCACCTAAAAATTCACAATCAAAATCCTTTACCTCAATATCTCAAAGACCTAATCCAATCCAAACCCCACTCGAGAACAGCGAAGCGAAGATCCCGACATCCTGCTGAATGTCGCTCATACAATCAGTACTGTAGGCTGGTAAAGCGGCAATTGGCATCCTTCCGTTCCAATTATTTCAATTCCTATCTCTCCTCCCTGTCTACCAGGGATAACTCCTTGTGGAATGTAACTAAGAAAATCCTAAAATATCATCCTGTTTCACACCCACTCCGTCGTGATGATGAGTCCTAGGTGGCTTCGGATGGCGAAAGGGCGGAGGAATTCGCATTGCATCTTTCCCGTACTTTCACTTCTCATCTTACTCCTCAAAACAATAATCACAGCCCAACTGTTGATGATTTCCTCACTTCACCTATCCCTCTCTCACTGCTACCCAAAGCCGTTAATCCCTCTGAGGTCAAATATCTTCTGAAAAACTTACCTTACCGAAAATCCCCTGGATATGATCTCCTTACTCCTCAAATTCTCAAACAACTTCCTCCTAAAGCCATAATCTTTTTAACCTATATATATAATTGCATTATTCGAACGACGCACTTTCCTCTCCTCTCCTTATTGTCCTATTCGCCAAACCCGGTAAACCACCCAATGACGCCTCATCTTACCGCCCAATTAGTCTACTCCCTATCCTCTCAAAAATCAATCCCCTATCCTATCAAAAAAGCTCAAGCTTTTGACAGGGTCTGGCACGCAGGTTTGCTTTACAAGCTCAAAGGATATTTACCGCAGACCCTATTTCTAATCCTACAATCCTACCTTTCAAACCGTTTCTTCCAAGTCCGCTATGGCTTAGAATATTCTAACTACTATCCCATTAAAGCAGGAGTTACACAGGGCAGCGTCCTGGGTCCCATCCTCTATAATCTATACACCGCTGATGTCCCCTCTACCACCAATACCTTCTTGGCAACATTCGCAGACGACACTGCATTCCTGTCAACCTATCCAGACCCTGATATAGCATCCCAAAATCTTTAAAAATACCTTGATAATATCGAGTATTGGTGCAACCAATGGCGAATCAATGTCAATGAAGGAAAATGTTCCCACATAACCTTTACCCTCTGCCGCAAGTCCTGTCCACCAGCCTTTTTAAATTCAATTCCTCTCCCTGTGTCTGAGACAGTACGGTATTTAAGCTTCCATCTCTAAAAAAAAAATGACATAGAACCCACACACAAGGATAAACAGACAAGAACTAAACAAACGCTAAGGACAACTGTACAGACTTCTTCGAAGGACATCCCATCTCTCAATAGAAAACAAACTACTTATTTAGAAAGTTATACTTAAGCCAATCTGGACATACGGAATAGAGCTATGGGGGACAGCAAAAAAGTCGAACATCAAGCGCATCCAATCCTTTCAATCAAAAGTCCTAAGAACAATAGTAAATGCCCCTTATTACGTCAGCAACAAAACCCTTCACAATGATCTGAATATACCCTATATTCTTGAAATCATCCCTTCCAAGTTCATAAAATTCCATATTAACCTACACAACCACCCTAATTCCCTAGCAAAGTCATTGCACTGCACCACTCACCCCTATAATCCTCCTCGGAGACTAAAACGGCAGTGGCCTCGTGACCTGCTATAAATAAGTGACAGTGGGAGTCCTGGCAATGGCAAGTTTCTCTAATCATGTCCTGAGCGTCTGAGGCTCTCGCGCTCTTGGTCAGCCTCCGCTGGCTCTTATCCAGTGACGCGGCCGACGTAGGAGCGTGGGGGACTCCCCAAGACTTCGCTTCCTCCTTCGCATGGGAGGGAGGCGACAACCTTGTGGACTTGGGGTGCCTCTGGGCTGTTTTTAATTATGGTATGAATGATAACATTTATCTCAATTACTTATTGCCTAATAAAAGGCAGATTGTAATTTTATCTTAATAAAAATTGTTTTAATAATAAAAAATTTTGTGTTTCCCATTTCATGTGACCTAAGAAAACAAATCAAAATATTAAATACATTCTGAGCAATGCATAAATATATAGCATATTGAAACGACGTCTGTAATAAATTTGATTAAAATCTAACCTTATTCTTTCATGAACCAAAGTGATATTCCAACGAAATACATCTCAAATAAAATTTCACGATTAATTGTGACTTCACAGTTTGATATTTAGATTAAGGTATATTATGAAAAATCACAATATTAAGCTTGGTATAGAATAGTTTTTCTGACCCCATAAACAAACAGAAAATTACTATGCATAATATTTCATACTCGAAATTTTTATCAAGTATGGCTATTTGGTAAAATTTCTCATTAATCTAAAGTGATAGAGGTTGACTGCAAATACGAGAAAGTTTTCCACTTTGCTTTGGCGAACATCCCCAAAACACTGCCATGAGATGAAGCAGATTTCAGACAAAGCTCCGTCGCTTCTCCCTCCAGATGGTGGAAGTGTCTGATCTGTTACAAGGAATTGAAAATTAAAAAAAAAGGAGACACATTCAACCACTAAAATAAGAGAAGTCCTACATTAAACCTAAGTATTCATTGCCAGAACCTGTCAAGCAGCCAGTTTTCGTGGTGTAGCGATTATCACATCTGCCTAACACGCAGAAGGTCCCCTGGGCGATAAAAAAATTTTTAATACAAAACTTAAAAGATAATTACTCTCAGATAAAAAAAAAAGAATCCTATACCTTTACCTTTTACTACCTGGATCATACGAGCCGAGAATAAAGAAGAGCAATTGTTTTCGACGGTCCTAAAAATCATTACCAAGTAGTATTACTACAATATTACTAACCATTATTCCCGTTATCTCAAGCATATCTAACTTAAAGCAAGTACTAGGTATCCTGCCACAACTCCATTTTAAGTTTCGGACCGATCAGATTATCTCTATGGTTTCGTATTTGTGTTTAAAAAAAACAACAGAAACCTTTGTTTTCAGGCGTGGGTCTCTCTGTACAGATTAAAGAACTCAGCGCCCAGATTAATAATATGTCTATTTTTCAAACATTAATCATATAAACTAATTTAAACTGTGATTGACATTGTGTATATTGACTTAACAGGTATAGTTTTAGAAGAAATAGAATGCTGAAAATAAACTCAGATCTCTAAAAAATAATTGTCGGGAATTATGTCCTCAAGGTGGGAGGGGAACGGCCGCCGCGGGCTATGGTCACTACAACCCGGCCGCTGTCCGGTGAGCGTCAGGAAAGAGATAAAATGGGTGGACCCGTCGTCTTTGACCTTTGCTGGCCTAGTCGGCGTGCAGCTTAATTCGTATTGATGTGACTCCAAAATATCTTAGAAGGTGTGCCCCGACAAAGCACTACGTTCAGGAGAAGCGGAACAGGGTAGGTTTACAGGTAGTTTATGTGGTCTTGGAATGGTCACGAATTCACACTCGGTATCTAAGGGTAGGCGAAAACCATCCGGATTCCAAAGGCGAGTATGAACCGGTGAGAGGCAGACCGGATCACCGTGGGTGACGCTACTAGGTAATGTTTGTTGATCCACGGTAAACGTTGTCCGCGAGGAAGAGGTCTCTTCCATGGAGGTGCTAGTTTTAGCGAGACGTCGGCAGTGAATCCCACTAGGAATGTGTGGGTAGATGCAGAGGTAATTAAATGAGAGAGAGAGAGCGAGATAGAGAGAGAGAGAAAGAGAGGAGGGAGGGAGAGAGAGAGAGAGCAAGTCAAGGGCGGTGCAACTAGTGATACGGTGGGGTTGTCTTGTCAGTAGTAAGTCAATTTTCGAGGTAGCCTGCGGGTTACCTCTGTGTCGAAAAGTAAGAATCTGTGGGTGAACGACCGTAAACGGCGTTCCCACCAGGAGCCCCCCAGCCCTGTTTGTTGCGGTGTTATACCACAGCGTGTGTCTCACATTGAGATCTCCCAGCACCCAGTGTTTAGACCTCTGCGCACATGCGAGTAGCCAACGGCCTTGGCACATGTGAAACTGAATGTATGACCTAAAATACACTGTCGAATGCCTCAAATTTCGATGCTTATATAGACAGGCCAGCGGTGGGGGGTTGATCCCGACACGCACCTAGTGCCTGCGGCTGTTTCGTACACTAGCTTCTCCCTTTCTTAACTGACGCTTTAGGTTTTTATTATTAAAATATGGAAACATAAGAAGATATTTTCTGGACCAAGAAGAGGGTAACTTCTAATTATTCGGGATAAAGAGGTTGACACAACAATAATAAAAAAGGATTATTAATAAATTAATTAGTAAAAATGTATTGTAACAAATTAAATTCTCAAAGTATTGATTATTAATATTAATAATATGTTGAAGATGCAGTGGATTATTATTACATAAAGTAATTTATAGGGTCCAATAAAATCGTTTTCACAACGGTGTAATTCAAACCCTTCGGAATTTATGTTGCGTCACTCACTCGACTTGATTTTTTGTGAGTATACTCTATTAGAGGTCTTGAAAAATGTTGGCTATCCTTGTAGATCAAATGCTGGTTCATTAAAGGAAGCGCAAAGCTTAGACCAGTTGGATCCCCTCCGTAATAAAAAATGGCCCAAGGTTAGAGATGATTAAGACCGGGGAAATAAGACGGGTTGGCGATTAAGTTTCTTACAAGCCGGCGGATCAACGACGACCTCCGTCAGAGAAGAGCCGAGACGAAATAACCACCAGAAGCAGCCAAGAAACAAGCTACTGCTGATCCAATTACTGACTAAACTGCGCAGTACTGCGTCAGTTCATTTTCATAAACGAAAGCCAACTCGACTATGATGAAAGCCTGAGCTCCTCTTATCGCTCTTTCAACTTTATTTCGATCCTTCACTATTGCCGGTAGATCCCGAAGTTATTTTAGTATTCCTCGCAAGCAAACCGTTCCATCTTGAATATAATCATCTTCTCATAGAGATTAACATTTCATTTCAAATGAATTTATAGTTAAGTGTGTCTGCTGAATAAACAATAAGTATGAGTCACCACAGCATTTGAATATCATGACAGTTATAAATATTAAAACGAGTCAAGAATGAGCATTACTCACTCAAGGGTTTCATTATGGCCAAGAAACAGGTTTAAATGACTTGCAACAGCCGAACATATAATCTATGGAAAAATTTAATTTGATGCCATACTCAACATCATAGAAAAATATTTATTTTTTATCAAATAGACAATTTATTTTTCACCGGGTTGATTTTATGTGTATCACATCGGATCATCGCATCAAACTACTATGCAAAATATCATCGCTCTAAAAAAATAAATCTCTCCGTTTATTTAAAGCAGCGGACGCGATGTTAGTAAAAGTTATGATTTTTTGTAATCAGAACGTTGAGTTCTTTACCATACTAAAAAATATAGAAACTTTGTTTACCCCAACTGACTGATTAATTAATGACACTGACTTAAGTTTCATGGAGATGGCTATACTTTTCATGCTTTCGTATTTCGAATGACAACTCATTTTTTAAATTGTATGCCTCTTGCTTGAATCCCACAAAGAGCAGAATAGACAGACAGATAAGTTGATTTATATAAAATCAAATATACCCTAATAAAACGAAAAATATTTAATTTATACAAATGTCTAATTTATACAGACATAAAAAAAAGTAGCTGTGGAGAATCCGTAGCACATGTTGAGAACCATGAATGAGACGCTGATTAGGCACGTTTTGTAATTTCCCTGGGCGAACGTCTTCTCGTGTGTCCTGTATGGAAATTTAAGCTATGTGCTTTACTCGTGTTAACTTTGTCCTTTATATAAATATTTTATATAGACGACCAAAAATAGTTCCCCGTCAACGCGTTGAATAATTTACCATGCAAATAAGCTGAAGTTAAAATTTATTGTTTTTTATTATAAGATGTTTATTTGAAAAATTACAACTTGGTTCAACAGTATAATATTGATAAAGCTGGTGGATGGGTAGAAAGCAAGGGACCTCTCCCCCACCTTCTTGTTCGACCGACCCACCATGAGGTGAAGACCACACACAGATAGTGCAAAAGAGCCACAGAAGACCACTTGCGGGCAGAGTTGGGTGACAGGACCCCCACCTTGCATTTCTATTTATATCATGAGATCACCACCGTTTTAGACGACAAGTAGGATTGGAAGGATGATTATATTATGATATTTAAAAAAAAAAATGTATATTCTCAGAAGTTCTCTTCTGGATGCCAATTTTTCTCGTATACCTATTTGAAGTAGACAAGGCAAATAATAAACAAAAACAGTGCCCTAGCAATTTATAATTCCTTTACGAATTAAAATTATCCAGGAGAGGGGGGATTGTGAATTATTTAGCCACAAAGGAGCTCTTGAAATGTTGGCCTGATGCCAAATTGCCTTAAGTGACTGAAGCTTCAGTCTTCATTATGCGGGGTTACTTCAGTCTGGTAAATGGCCTCCTCGGCAGTTAAAAATACTGACAAATAGAATTTTCAGCGCTATTGTTTACTGCCAAATGAGTGCCAAAGTACCAGCTGAGGAAAACAAATTGAATCGGCTGCTTATCTTTGTTTTAGGCTTCAGTGAGTATTCAATCATTTTTGTATTATATCATGATGTATCATACGATGTGGTGACATAAAAAGCAATTTCCATCCAACGTGATTGTACTATTGATGAGATTGCGTTAATATTATTGACATATATTTGATATGATTGTTGTGTTAGTAGGTTTAATATGTCTTTAGCAATAGAGAAAATCAGAAGTTTTAATATTAAGCGGTTTTTCAGCAAAGAGCTCAGAAATGTCTATAAATCCTCAACCTAAAACATTCCGATCCAACAAATCGTCCATAGAATTTAAAACTGGAAAAAGAGTGAGCGAAAACGTAATGTTTTTACTAGAAACTTAAACGTTTATTAATCACAGAAAAACAATCATTTACGTATATTTTTTGGTGGTATTTATTATTAAAGTGGAAACAAATTTAGAAGCAGAAAAAAATTAGATACATTCACCTTTCTATAACATGAGAAGATCTACATTAAGCCTATGAGTTCATTGACAGACCTGACTAGGAGCCAGTTTTCGTGGTGTAGCGGTTATCACATCTGCCTAATTACTATGCTACCTTAGGATTACCCTCGGTAGACACTTGTCGTTCACAACACATCTTAGCCAAAAGTTAAAGAGTGTTAGGAAAACTTTCTACAGTCTTGGTGGTCACCTTCACTTTACAGCCCGGCTTTATCAGCACGTCTCAAGCTGCTGATTTACCAAAGCGTCCAATGTACGGTACTCCGTTGTACAAATTCCTAACACTCTAAAAATGCTCCAGCAATTTCAGAACAGAGTTCTCCACACCTTCCTCACGCACACCGAGTTCCACCGAATATACGACGAAATCCATGAAAAATTTGAAGTGCTCACCATTCAAGATTTTATCAAGAAACGACACCTCAAATTTTTTGAATCACTTCAACACTGCCACAATCTATTCTTCTCCGACCTTCAATCACCACCAATACCCGGCAGATGGAAGCATTGCTGGACCGCAGAAGCCTAGTGTCATAATTGCCTAGCTAGTGTGCAAGCCTAGCATTGATATGTGCAAAAGTTCTATACAGAGACTGTCCATTTCATTGACAGACATGGTTGGTAACCAGTTTTCGTGGTGTAGCGGTTATCACATCTGCCTAACACGCAGAAGGTCCCCAGTTCGATCCTGGGCGAAAACATAACTTTTTTACTTCATACGAAAAGTTGATTAATGTAAAGTTTTACTTATAATTTTTTGTGATATTTATTGAGGAATTTGGGGTAAAAAATATACATCTTCAGGGGAAAAAGATAAACAATGAAAGTAAATGTTTAATAACATTCGAGCCTAATTCATAGCTTTATTTTACTGGGTTTTTTTCTGTCTGCTGTCAAGGTAATTTTCGCTGGTTGCTCAAAAATTATTACACCTTCACTAAATTGAATATCATTGAAACTCTTTGCGTTACCAAAATGATGCCAAAGCTTAACCCTGAATAAAACAGCTATTTGTTTACTACAAAACTAAACACCTAATTACTGAATGAAAACATTTATTCACGCATACTTTTTGGTGGT
Source organism: Acanthosoma haemorrhoidale (assembly GCA_930367205.1). NCBI lineage: Eukaryota > Metazoa > Arthropoda > Insecta > Hemiptera > Acanthosomatidae > Acanthosoma > Acanthosoma haemorrhoidale. The sequence continues at coordinate 48,577,399 of OV884011.1, read as the reverse complement.
ATTTATTAGTAAATCGGGATAACAGATATATATTTTTTATCGAAAATTTAGAAAAATGGAGATACATTCAATTACTAAAACATGAGAAGTTCTACATAGAGACTGTTCATTTCATTGACAGACCAGTTCAGTAACCAGTTTTCGTGGTGTAGCGGTTATCACATCTGCCTAACACGCAGAAGGTCCCCAGTTCGATCCTGGGCGAAAACATAACTTTTTTACTTCATACGAAAAGTTGATTAATGTAAAGTTTTACTTATAATTTTTTGTGATATTTATTGAGGAATTTGGGGTAAAAAATATACATCTTCAGGGGAAAAAGATAAACAATGAAAGTAAATGTTTAATAACATTCGAGCCTAATTCATAGGTTTATTAATCTTTATTTTATTTTTTTTTTGTCTGCCGTCAATGTGATTTTCAGCGGTTGTTCAAAAATTATTACACCTTCACTAAATGGAATATCATTGAAACTCTTCGCGTTACCAAAATTATGCCAAAGTTCAACTCTGGGTGAAAACAGCTATTTGTTTACTACAAAACTAAACACCTAATTACTGAATGAAAACATTTATTTATGCATACTTTTTGGCGGTATTTATTAGTAAAGCTGGATAACAGATATATATTTTTCATTGAAAATTTAGAAAAATGGAGATACATTCAATTACTAATATATGAGAAGTTCTACATGTAGACTGTTTATTTTATTGACAGACCCGTTCAGTAACCAGTTTTCGTGGTGTAGTGGTTATCACATCTGCCTAACGTCCCAGGTCGATTCTGGGCGACAACAGATATTTTTTTCAAAAAAAGTCCAACGATTGAAAATGTTTGTTCAAATATTCATACATGTTTACTAAATAGAATATTATTGAAAATCTCCGTGTTTCTAAAACTATGCCGGAAAAATGAAAAGTTAAAGTCTTTAAACTTCTGATGTAAAAATGTTGAAATCAGAAAGTATTTAATTGTATTTGAAACAAAAATCAAAATATTTCGAGGTAAAATTCAAAAACAGTTGAATCCTTTTTACAAATGTTTTCTTAGAGCATACATACAGAACGACAGACGAAAGACTTTCCCTGTACCTGAATAAAAGCATACACTCTCCCTTAGGATTTAGAATTTGCATACACACTTATAAAGACTTCAAAAACATTGATCAATGTGCATGGAGACGTATCAATAAATAGGGTGTTATTGATATTTGAGGCTGCTGTGGGAAGAAAAATCGCTCATACCTTAATAACTATTGGCCAGCTCGGAGGGACTGCTCATCCATCCGCGAGAGTGCACTAATGTCTGCAGTATATCCACGGCCACATAAATCTACCGCCTTTTCGTGTCTGCTCCACTTCCTCTTTAATGGAACCTCTAATGGTATGGACCTTCTTCTTCTTCGGTGATATCCGTTTCCGCTAACGGTGTTATATTCCGGTCCATGCGATAAGTTCAAATAATAAATTAACTTTAGGTGTACTTTCAACCATAAAAGTGAGCGTAAATAGTAGTTACGCTGGATTATGCAGGCGACACTTGCCTTGCTCTTTCTATCCATTATATTAATTAGGAAGTAAATGGCTCTTTTAAAGTATATACGTATGTAATTAAATCAAAGAAATCGATAGTATGAAGAGGCGCCCCATGGTGATGACCCCATGTGAGTACCTTAAAAACATAATAAATGATTTTTATTTTTAAATGACTTTTTTTATGTTAAATTAAATTTTTGACAAGTTCCTTGGCACAAAGCGCTCCCCCGTATTTCCGCCTGGATCATATGCACCGAGAGATCAAGTAGATCAATCGTTTTAGACTTGCCTAACAATCATTGTCAAGTTAAAGCCTATTAAATGTGAAAACATATTTCAGAAAAAAACAATTAAAAATTATGGGTTAAACGAGGGATTAAATTTTAACGGGTCTCAAGTGCTAACTTTGTGGTTAGTAAGATGTGCCATACGATTCCATTTGTTATGAAACCAAATATTCCCTTTAGCAGTGTAGCCAATTTTCCTAAAAGGTTAATGAATTGGAAGTGGGCCTATTATGTGTTGATTACATAATCTTAAAAAAAAAAAAAAACCTGTCCACCCGAAAAGGCTTCGGGGGCAACTTTTATCGGTGGTTTGACAGCCCCTGGTGCAGCGGTTAAGATATAGTTTCTATGTTAGGAATTTTGAGCACTAATTCCTCGTTGTTTGTCATTTGCCGGCAAACCAAAAGTTATAGCGTACACGGAAGAAGAGAGAGAGCAAGAAATGTCACGTGTTCCACGTCACACTTTTTAAGTTTCTCCATTCACTTTTGGAATGTCGGTTATATAAATGAAAGATTTTCATCTCGTGCAGGTCGTAGCCTCTTTACTGGTGTCAATTCTCACTCTCTGACGAGACCTCATCTGTAGAGTGTTCTCAGATCGATCCAAGCCTGGGGATGACTCCTTTGAATTTGAGATTTTACTGTTCCCGCCGTTTTCCGTTTATCCAGACATAATTAATATTACCTAGTCGTTGATTAATAGCCAATGCTCATCAAACGTTACGAGTATAATAAAAAGAGACTTAGAGGTATCAATGCAATTTATTTTTAAATCAATTAATGACCTTTATTTTTATCCACGCAGTTTCTCCTTTTTTAGTTTTAGCATCAAATGGAACTGCACTAAACAAAACACACCTAGAGACTGTATGTAATTTTATTGACTTGGAACGTATGAAATGTCAGTTCCTTAGGTATGAGAAAAGTGAAAGAAAAAACAAACTTAAACGATTTCAGTTTTATTCAAAATAACTTCCCTTGGTTTCAATACATTTCTCCCAAAGCCCAACAAGGTTTTTTAGCCCTAGTTAAAGAAACTTTTTGGCACTAAATCAGTAAATTTAAGAAATGACGATTTTAGGTTATTTTCATTTTTTAATATTTCGTTTTTTGAAAATGCGTCAAATGCTCTGAAAAAATGAGTCAGTTGGCGACAAGGCAGGTGAATATGTTGGATGTGGTGACACTTTTATTTACAGATCACGTAATTTTTTTTAAGTTAACTTGTTATTAATTAGGCGATCAGTCAGGTATTGTGGCACCCACTGCTCTATATCCCCCCCCCCCAATAGCATGAAGGTGCCATATAACAGAAGTATGGCTGACGTTTAAGTTTTTCGAATCGTCTGATGTTAATTGCTCTCTACTAAAGCCTTCAATTCATCATATACAAGATTTGTTTCTGGCCTACCGCGGGTTCGTTCTCGAGAGTTGTATTCCAGGGTTGAAACCTAGTGAACCGCCGATATACCCTTTTTTCATTCACTCTACCATGAAAAAAAGCCACATAATGTTTCAAACGGCTTCGGAAGCATTATGTCCAAGTTTAAATTCATAAAAGAATATAAGTTGTAATTACGCAGATCCCATTAACAATAAAAAATTACACAAATACTTGAACTGTTCAAAATAAACTGAAAGACTTTTGGTAGACTCTCACTACCTTCCTGACTCCATCCGCCTTTCTAGGCATTCCACACCCTATATCCTTCTCATACATCCTTCAAATAGGGGTCTCCCCTTAGTGAAAGGCACTTTCCAGCCAAAAATAATTTTCCTTATTTTTCCCACATTCCTATTTTTATAAGTTTGAGAGCTTAGGAAAAAAAAAAAAAAAAAAAAAAAAAACTGAAAGATGAAAACGAGTGAGAAATGTCTACAGAATAATTAATACTCATTGTGCTAGTGCTTGTGATCAAGAGATGGATTCCTACTTTAATGATTTCATCAAAATAAATGTGTTCTGCTACTAAGCGATGATCTTACAAATTACTCCTTCTAGATTGAATTCTTAATTTTTATTTTAGCAAACATTAAATAGCAGTTTCTTTAACATTTTATTGATTGGAGTTCTATATGGGATTGGCCACTACGACCAAAAATAGCTCTTAATTGTATATATTTTTAAAAGATTGTCATTTAGTACGATTTTTTAAATGAAATCATATCATATACATTGTATTATTGTAAGATAATTTATGTTGTAGAGGCATGGTTTTTTATTTACATCCTCTGTCCAGCCTCCATGCCCTAAAAATAAAAAATCTTTACCTGGTGTGCTGTCTGCATCTCGCCCTGCTTCGGGGGAGGGGGGTGTTCGGTTAACTGCTCGCAGATCACTATACCACTACAAGACGTTAATGAACACTTGGTTTTATAACTATAAATACCAAAAAACAACCAATCAACAGATATATAATGAGCAGGTCAAAATCTTTAATTAGATACTCTGCACGATATACGAAGAAGGAGTTAGTGGTTTCCTTACTCAGCGATAAACTGATTAAGGACACTTTTTTTAAAATTTTTTATAGGATTTATTTTTTGTTGGGGTACCGACGGATCCATGATCCAAAAAATTATCATGATGAAAAAACCCCTGAAACATCACTGGTTGAGTTAAAACTGTGAACATAATTTTGTGGAATTAAAGTTACGAAATAAAAAATACATCGTGGTTATTAATCACTGTGACGAGATCTATAATTTAATAGATAAATATGACCCTTCTCGATATGACAGACTATTATTTTTCAATAATTAATAAATTAGCAGCCCTATTGTTTAATATAGTTGAAAAAGTAGAACATGAAACGTATCCAATCCTTTCTATGAAAAGTCATAAAAAAATAGCTAAAGACCCTTATTACGCCTGCAACTAAACCCTTCATAACGATCCTAATGTACCCTAAATCCTAGTATATATTTGCAATGGAAAATTTAGGGAAATGGAGATACATTCAACCAATAAAATAAGAGAAGTTCTACATGGAGGCTGTTCATTTCATTGACAGACGTAAGTAGTAACCAGTTTTCGTGGTGTAGCGGTTATCACATCTGCCTAACACGCAGAAGGTCCCCAATTCGATCCTGGGCGAAAACATAACTTTTTTACTTCATACGAAAAGTTTATTACTGTAAAGTTTTACTTATAATTTCTTGTGATATTTATGTAGGAATTCGGGGGAAAAAATAAACAATGAAAATAAATGTTTAATAACATTCGAGCCTAATTCATAGCATTATTAATCTTTATTTTACTTGTGTTTTTTTTGTCTGCTGTCAAGTTGATTTTCAGCGGTTGTTCAAAAATTATTACACCTTCACTATATGGAATATCATTGAATCTCTTCGCGTTACCAAAATTATGCCAAAGTTCAACTCTGGGTGAAAACAGCTATTTGTGCACTACAAAACTAAACACCTAATTACTGAATGAAAACCTTTATTTCCGCATACTTTTTGGTGGTATTTATTAGTAAATCTGGATAACAGATATATATTTTTCATTGAAAATTTAGAAAAATGGAGATACATTCAATTACTAATATATGAGAAGTTCTAAATGGAGACTGTTCATTTCATTGGCAGACCTGTTCATTAACCAGTTTTCGTGGTGTAGCGGTTATCACATCTGCCTAATAACACGCAGAAGGTCCCCAGTTCGATCCTGGGCGAAAACATAACTTTTTTACTTCATACGAAAAGTTGATTACAGTAAAGTTTTACTTATAATTTTTTTATGTTATTTATATAGGAATTCGGGGTGAAAAATATACATCTTCATGGGGAAAAGAAATGAACAATGAAATTAGATGTTTAATAACATTCTAGTCTAATTAAATAGCATTGAAATTATTTATTTTATTTTACTTGTTTTTTTTTGTCTGCTGTCAACGCGATTTTCAGCGGTTGCTCAAAAATTAATCCACCTTCACTAAATGGAATATCATTGAAACTCTTGGCGTTACCAAAATGATGCCAGAGTTCAATCCTGGGCGAAAACAGATAATTTTTTTCAGTATAATCAATAATAATAGATAATTAACTGGAATAAAAATATGCCTTTCTTGCTAATTCAATACTACTACTTATTTATATTTTTTGATTTTATATTTATTATTTTCCATTGAAGACATTCCCGAAATAATTTTACGTAACTGTTTTAATAGGTCTATTACTTATTGGGAAAAAAAATCTGAACGAATCTAAAGTAGCCCTTGAACTGAGACTTGGCATCCTTAAAACTTTTGTTAAGAAATATTGTATAGTCCTTTTTTTTTTTTTTTTTTTTTAATGTTTTGCTCCAGACATCACATCATAGTTAAAATAATTCAGGGGGAATTTACACTTAAAGATTCACATCGAACATATGACTTGATGATATCCATTTCTGGAAACAATGATTCACAGAATTATGTGTATGATAATATTTTTTATGAAAGGAAATTGGTTTCTACTAACTTTATCCAGAAATTCTCATCTGATTGATGGAATGAAGGAAAAAAGGTCGTCAACGAAGATCCACAGCTACTTGCCTAAGCTTTTCTGTCCTCGCTTACTAATAGTAAATTCATTCATTCGATTTTCAAACTGGGCTTGAAGTAATTGAAGGTTACAACAAATTATAAATAATATAAACAGATATTCTCAAACATATTCAAATTTTCTGGGTGCCCGCGGGCACATGGTTGGACGATGGAGGACCCCTTCCCCACTGTAAAGACCACCTGATGACCTTGCTTTCTTCACTAGTTCTGATTATTCGTACGCTCTATTAAAGGTTATAAATAATGAAATAAAGCATGATTGGCAAAATGGCTTATAAAGCGAAGGCTTACAGCCTACAAGGCAGAGATAAGGACAAATGGAAAATGGGAGAAAGATTGATGTCCAATTTCGGCTAGAGGAAGGGAGGCGACCCAGCAAGCTCCCACATAAAGGGCTCATTAAAAAAAATGAGAGCTAATCTTTCTACAGCAGCGGCATTTTCCCTGTCCCCAGCTCATTTTCCAACCCCTCTCCTTTCTCTATCTCTCTCTCTCTCTCTCTCTCTTCTCCTTCATCTTCCACGATGACACCATTCGCACCCTCTGTCCGTGTGCTGTTAGAAGCAGTTTATGGGGTTGTCAGAACGAGCTGCCTCACTGATTACCAGCTGCGAATATCATGATCACATCTGGTCTGGATGGTGATTTAAACGTAGCTGGGTAATCTGTTCGGAAGTGCATTGAGTTCAAGTTCAAGGTTTTAGGTAAAAATAACATTCCGAAGTCTTCATGGCGTATATAATAATTTTTCTAAAAGATAGTACACTAAAGCTGAGTCTTACATATAAGTTTTAGAAACCTAGCTCTAGGTAGTCTAGGTCTGAAAATGATACTTCTGCCGAAAATCGCAAAACGTGTTATACAGCAATCTAAAAATCTAACCTAAGACTTTTCTTACATTTAGCTTTGAGAAAATAACATAAAATTTTAAACTAATGAATCCTTGGACAATATTTTTCATTTTTTGAATAATTTTTTTAGTGTTTTTATTTTCAAGAATACATATTTTAATATTAATTTTGAGTTAAAAGACTTTATAAATCAAAAAGCAAGGCGGCTAATTAAAATATACGGCCGAAATTTTTCGTTCGTTTCTATAATTCCACTAAGAGCTTTCTCAAGTTCCATTTCAAGACAAAGTTAAAGTTACATTAAAGACTGCCAGGCGAAAATATTTTTTAAATATATTCCGGAAAATAAAGTTTATAGGATCGACAACGATGCTGCAGACAATTCATACGTGTTTTTTTTATATATTTCAACATTTTACCAATTCACGATTTAAATTTGTTGATTGAAAAAGCGAATGTCAGTGTGTCAGAGATGGTTTAACAAATACAATGAAGCATTTTTGCTCAATAATATCTGGATATTTTTTCACACTTTCTATTTTTTTATATGTATTTAAAAAAATACGATTTAGTAAGTAATTAATCATAAACAAAATAGTTAAAAAAAAAGGCTACTGATGAAATAAGAATGAATATGAGATTCGTTTGGTTTTGTATTTGCAGTTTCTCCTCGAAAAACTATTCTAATATTAAAACAATACTTAATTTCAAATCGTTTACCTAAGCAACTCAAAGACCTAATCCAATCCAAACGCCACTCACGGACAGTGTGGCAAAGATCCAGACATCCTGTCGATTACTCGTACGATCAGACTGCAGATTGGTAAAGGACAATTAGCATCCTTCCGTTCCGATACTTTTAATTCCCACCTCTCCTCTCTGTCTACCAGGGATGACTCCCTGTGAAATCTGACTAAAAAAATCCTTAAGTATCATCCTGTTTCACACCCACTCCGTCGTGAAGATGGGTCCTGGGTGGCTTCGGATGGCGAAATGTCGGAAGAATTCACAATGCATCTTTCCCCTACTTTCACTCCTCACCTTACTCCTCAATACCATACTCACAGCACAAATGTTGAAGGTTTCCTCACTTCACCTATACCTCTCCCACTTCCACCAAAAGCCGTTAACCCCTCTAAGGTCAAATACCTTCTGAAAAAGTTACCTTACCAAAAATCCCCTGGATATAATCTCCTTATTCCTCAAATTCTCAAACAACTTCCTCGTAAAGCCATAATCTTCCTGACCTACATTTATAATCTCCTTATCCGAACGAAGCACTTTCCCCTCCTCTGGAAACATTCCATTATTGTCCTGTTTGCCAAGCCCGGTAAACCACCCAATGACGCCTCATCTTACCGTCCAATTAGCCTACTCTCTATCCTCTCTAAAATATTTGAAAAACTCCCAATAAAATGTCTACTTTCAGTTGTTGAATCCATAAATATTTTTTCCTATACACCAGTTATTTTCAGTAAACAACATTCCACTGCTCAACAAGGCCTTCGCGTTGTTGATCACTTTCCTCAGCCCTGGAAAACAAACAGTATTGCACTGCTGCCTTTCTGGACATAGCTCAAGCTTTTGACAGGGTCTGGCACGCAGGCTTGCTGTACAAGCTCAAAGGATATTTACCGCAAACCCTTTTCCTAATCCTACAGCCCTACCTTTCAAACCGCTTCTTCCAAGTCCACTGTGGTTTAGAGTATTCTAACTACTATCCCATATAAGCAGGAGTTCCAAAGGGAAGTGTCCTGGGTCCCATCCTCTATAACCTATACACCGCTGATGTCCCTTCTACCCCAATACCTTCTTGGCCAAGAAGACACTGCAGTCTTTTCATCCCTCTCAGACCCCGATATAGCATCCCATAACCTTCAAAAACACCTTGATGGGATCGAGCATTGGTGTAACCGGTGCCGGATCAAAGTTAATGAAACAAATTGTTCCCACATTATCTTCACCCTCTGCCGCAAGTCTTGTCCACTAGTTATTTTAATTCCTTTCCTCTCCCTGTATCCGTGATAGTACGGCACTTCGGCTTCCTTCTCGACAAATGGCTGACCTGGAACCCATATACCAGCCTAAAAAGAAAAGAACTAAACAGACGCTTTGGACAACTGTATGGTCTACTTCAAAAGACACCCCATCTCTCAATAGAAAATAAAAATTTTAAAATAATAGTTAATTAGTTAGTATTTGTAGTTTATTAGTCGGTTATAATGGTTTAACAATAGTTAATTTCTGCACAACATTAAACCAACAAGGCTGAGGTTCTCTATTGTCATTTCAGCATAAAAAAATACAATACTAATCAGCAATAAATGAGAAATGGCACATTAAGTAATACTGGTGCATACGGTCTTACCTTTATCAGTAGTTTAATCAATATTATTAAATACGGACCCAAAGAGCGTGTCTTAAGGCTTAATGTTATACCATACAATTATATCAAATGTATACTTAAACACAATCTCAAAGTCCTCTTAGCAAAGACCAGGCTCTCGACAGATGGTTACAAAGCTTACACACAAGTAGTAATTTGTAAGTTTTTTTTTTTGTTTTTTTTTAAATATTTACTGATTAAAATTTGTTGCGTATCCATTATTGAAGTAAATTGTAATTACTGTTTATCCAAACTGATAAATAGTATGTAAACAGGGCTGAAAAAAATCTGTTTATTTAAAGAAACAAAAGCTAGAAACTTTAGTGGGCTCAACTTAGTACCTATTAAATTATTGTTGAAAAATTACGTGGTATTTTCGATTAAAAAATACTACATTTCATTTTTTGTCGAGTGCTGAACTTGGCCTAAGCATAACCTTGTTCCCGAATGAAACTATAGCTTCTTCCTTTGGCCTCGGCAAATATCTTTGACATTCAGATATTGCACAACCAAACATCCTCAATGCCAGCCGCCCTGCGAAATTGTACAGCTGTTGTTGCTAGGGACAACAATGATATCCTCAGAACGGAAGGAAGGAAGGCAACTGGTCGCAAGTTCTCTCGGGCACAGAATTATCTCAACTCCACCCCCCCCCTGACTTACTGTTTGAAACTCTGCTCTAATGTATTCAGGAATTATATTATAAGAGTTCAATTCCAACTGATGCATTCCGATCCAAGACGTAGTCACTTGTTACATCCAAATTATGATCAATAAATTACAAAGTTATTGTTAATTGTTGAGCTTTGAAGTTTACCTTCATAATTCAAAGTTAATGGTTCAATTGGACAGGCTCTAGAGAAATGAACGTTGGAACTATGACACATATGATACTGAGATAGTAAATAGTTTTAAATGTGTAAGGGCAATATTGACAACTCAGCTTTCTCCAAAAAAACATTTTGATGTTACTTACAATACGAAGAAATGGCAATATAGTACTGCTTTTGTTGTGAAGGGAATACAACCAATAGCAATATATATTCCTGATACCTTTTCTCCCAGATATATATATATATATATATATAAGACAATTATTGAAGGAGGGGTGAATAAACTGAAATCAGTATCTCTGTAAACAAAGTTAGCAATTATATTCATCATATATTATATTATAACAATTATTAATATTGATTTACACAATCTTACCTGTAAACAAAGAAACGACAATTACCGTTTATAACTATCAATTCTCTATTCACACTATTTACATGTTCTGTTACCTCACATATCCTTCTCTATCTGATAACTGCTGCTCCATCTAGTGGCAGCTAGTGGAAGCAGCACGGCAAATTCGAATGAAAGAGAGAACACTTTCATTACATCTTCCTTCTCTGAGGTGAAAATTCTTTGAAAATTTTCAGTCTGGTAATATCGGAAGTAATTTTGTTATGTGAAAGAATCCATTTTCTTGCTTTCCTCTTCCGGTTTTTATTTTATATATTGAATTTGATATCTTTTCTGTTATTTCAAAGGGACCAATTTTTAATTCATCTAGTTTATTCCTGTTCAATTTGTTGCCATTTTCTATATATACTGTATCTCCTGTGTTAAATTCCCAATGTTTTCTTGATTTATCAAATATTTTCTTGTTATATTCATGAGACTTTTTTGTTCTTTCTAAGGCTAATTTACTGTCATTCATCCAGTTTTCTTTATTGTTTCTTTTTTTTTAATTCTTCAGGTAAAATGCTAGTATCTGTGCCATCCAATAAATACTTGGGTGGAAAACCAGTTACTGTATGTTCTGTTTCATTATATTTATCCACACATTCTTTAGCGACTGTTGTTCAGGCTCTTTTCTTCCCTTTTTCGTTCATTTTACATCTGATTTTATTGACTAGAGTTTGATTTAGTCTCTCATTTAAACCATTGGAAAAGGGTGCATTAGCTGCTGTAAATATCAATCGAACCTCCTTTTCCCTTAGGAAATCTTTGAATTCTCTTGAGTTGATTCCTGGGTATTGATCTGTAATTATTATTCCTATTTTGTCTGTTTCCAGCACATTATTTATTAACTTGATGAAGTCAGTGGCACTCTGAGTTTTTGATGTTGAAATGAATGCATATCTTGTGAAGTGATCAATAAGCAGGTGGAGGTATCTTTTTGTTGATCGTTGTCCTCCAAAACCTCCAATAGTGTCGATTGACATTATTTCGAATGGTTTTGTTGCTGGCCCTAGTTGTGACATTAGCCCATATTTTTCTTGCCCTCTGGATTTTTTTTTAATACATATTTCACAGGTTTTACATACTTTTTTTATATTTGCAGTTATATTTTTTGCTGTATAATAAGGGCATACCCTTATTCATCATTTGTTTAATTCCTATATAAACCATTCAGAATGTATTTCTTTAATGAATTCTAAACTTAAGTTTTCAGATAAAATTATCTTTTCTTTATTTCTTACTTTTTTATAGAACACTCCATCTTTTTATATTAATTTTGTTTTGTTGTTTTGTAATATTCTATTTTCCCCTTGATCTTTTTTAATTTCTTGTATTTTTATCAAATTAACTATTTTTAGGATTTCTTCTTTATTTTCAATTGGTTCTAATACCGGGTTTCTGCTCAAACTATCTGCTTCGGTATTATCCTTTCCCGTATATATGGGATGTAAACAACCCATGATCCTATATGTGTAGGATTGTCGGAATAATAAAGTTAGTCTTTCTCTTGAGCACAAGTGTGTTGAGCTCAAGTGAGCTCCTTGCACACTAGGTAGAAATCCGAAGACATATTGCAACATATTTAGTTGTTCTATATTTCTGTTCTTGTCTGGTTGAAAAACCCAGGGTAAAATCCTTTTTACGAGGAGCAGGAGCTTAAGGAAGTGGTACCTTAGTTTGCAGGTAAGATCTTAAAAAATAATTTACTCTTTTTATATATAGTACATATCTACATCAGGGAGATGCGGTATCAGAGATGGCCGGATCGGGATCCATAACGGAAAACACAAGATTTAGATAAATGTTTAAAGAATTATACAGCAACAGGATATGTAAGCACGGAAGCGAGCTTCCTCGATACTTCGAGCTCCATTCTACTTGTCACCAGGCCCTTCTCTTAGATAGTTTCAGGGTGCTCGGCTAGAAGACGCTTAAGAAGGTGGTCCTTCCCTCCATACTTGCTGGACGGTCATATGTCACCAATTTATTTGCCAGTACATCCGTAAAAATACAGTTACTTCATCACTTATTTTGTCATCGGTTCATTAATTACTCCTCCGTTTAAATGATTTATTGGTAATTGGTCATTCATTTCAGTTCTCTATTTATAATTTGTGGAAATATTTTCGTGATATGTTTGTTGTTCGGGCCTGGAAGGCTATATCATACTGTTTTAAAAAATATTTAAATTTATCTATTTCGTGTGTGCATGAATGCAAACGACATATAGAAGCTTTATTAATGCACAAACTTTTTATTTCCGCTTTATTAATTATTCATTCTACCACCCATTTTAGAACGTTTATTAATTCAAATTATACATTTGATTTACTGATTCTGCTAGCTATGCTGCTTGATATTTTTCCAAGTGAAACGACTTCGATTAGATCTAATTAGAATTCTACCATTCACGCACACAGTAATTCGGCTTCATAGATTAAGCACGCCCATCAAAGAACCTGAACTACTTGTAATGATTGCATCGATTCATTCCATCTCTCTCGTTTTGGGTAGCTATAATTACGTTTTAACTATTAACCAGGTCTAGGTTTTTGGTATCACGTCAAGAATAAATATGCATCGATCATAATTTACTACTAAATGTGTAGAATATATATTGCTAATAAATGGTTTAATTTAATAATTTAAGTTCCATAGCGGAACAGGAGATTAACTCAACAGGTTTTCATTTTATGTTATCAATAAAATGAATAAAGTGTACCTTTATTAAAAACAGTTTTCATATTCTTGAATATTTAACTTGTAACGAAATGTACAGATGTAAGAAATATGGTCCATTTAGAGATCTAATTTGTATTTGTTTAGTTCCACGAGAGTGTTTTTCGCACAGTTCTTTGACTATTGTAAAGTAAGGATTCTCAACCATTCATTCTCATGACACGAGGAGTGAGTTCCTAGATGAGTTATTTTATTTATTAGGGTTAGAAAGTTAAATTTATATAAATATAATAAAAGGTTTAATTGTAATAGTCTCAAAACGTATCGTAAAAAAAGACATTTAAATTGTAAAAGTTATAATGAGGTTATTCTACGTACCCCTCTCTTAAAAATATACGTTTGAGGTATATGTGTGCGCGACCCCCCCCCCCTCTAGTAGCCTGGTAGTATTAGCAAGGAAAATTCTGGGTTAATTTTCTTTAGCGGATGAGTCAACCTGAGGGGTATTCAAATAGAGATACTTAGAAAAAATATCAATCCCGATATATATATATAACCATTATAAGAGCCTATTATGAACCATAATGGTTTAATTTTACTTGAGAATAAAGACAACGCTATTATTTGTGATTTTTTTTTACATAATTTGTTTTAAATCAAGTAATCTATAGTCGATTCTCAATAAAATTCATGAGCTTGAAGCAGTATTATATACAGTCGAATAATAAAATAAAAATGATTTATTATTCCTTAAAGGAATCAAAGACTTCAAATTATGAATAGAACTAAGCGTTTTTTCTCCTTGATTGATGACTAAAATAATGTAAGTATCAACTTAAAAATACATCTATATTTTTTTTATCTTTTCAAATAAATATTCAACTGTTCCCTATCCTTTTATAATAATTAATATTTATCAAGCTCGTAAAAAAAAAATTTCTTGAAAAATAAACGTATCGCATTTTCATGAATATTATTATCCCGAAAAAGTTTGTACAGAGATGAGTTTATGTTACCTGCTGAATAGATAATTAATAAGTTAAACCATCGACGGGGGAAATAATTTATTCATGAGACCGGTTGTAAATATTTAGAATTGACAAGTTGAAGGACTGCTGAGGTAGGAGGTTGGTTTTTACCTCAATTTTTCCGTTTAATTATTCATAGGAATTATATTATTCCATCGAATGTTATTCACCGATGTGTTTATGAAGGTGTTGAAAGCATTTGTAAAACAGATTATGAATAAAAAGGTTTCGTATATTGATATGAGGATCTCGCGTTCAATATCCATTATTTAATACATACTGGGAAAGATACATAAATTTAAATACGTTTGATATGTGAAGTAATCCAAAATAGCCTAGGAACATACATTCTACATGGAACATATTGCCATACAATTAATAATTAATAGTTGTGATAAATAGTCCAACTGTCCAATAATTGTTAGGATAGATAGTCTCAAGATTGGGTTTAGAACCTGTTACCTCCAAGCAGTTGCCATTCCATCTGAGCTCAGGTCAGTAACACTACCTGAGTCAATTGCGAATCTTTTGTTCAAACTGAGAATATTGTCTTTGAATTACAATTTGCTTGAAAGCAAAGCCTTTGCCTTCGGTTATGTAAATATAACGAAACGTTGTTATGATAAAATGAGATTTTATCAACAAGTAATTTCTCAAAATAAAAAAAAAAGATCTAGGTCACTAAGTCCAACCCCGACATCATCGCCAGTAAAGCGAAAACCGAGACGTTCAACCAGGAACGTACAAATGACCTCCTCTGCAGCTAGTTCCATGGAGGAGATACCTCCACAAGCCAGCACAACCAAAAAAGAAACTGCCATAGAGTCGCCTTTCTTCACGCCAAACACCTTTGAGGCTTTGAAAAACATTCCAGCAGAAGAAATGGAAGTCAACGAAACTCCAACACAGCCCAACCCATCTGCTATATTTGTACGCAACATTAGCAACTTTAAATTACTATGCTCACAAATCAGCAAAGTTGTAGGTACCGGAAAATATACGTGCCTCAATCGCTCTCGGGATACAAAAATTTCCCCAGACACTCCCGATACTTATCGAGCGATCATCAAGTATTTGGAAGCAACCAATGCAGACTTCCATACATATCAGTTGAAACAAGAACGATCGCTTCGAGTAGTGATAAGAAATCTGCACCCGACCACACCAGCTGATGAAATTGAAGACGAACTATCAGCTCTGGGATATAAAGTTCGCCAAATAACCAACGTTTTACGTGAGGACAGACAACAAAACGAATCCACCAAAACGGCATTACCGTTATTTTTTGTAGATCTCGAGCGGACATCTGGCGTGGAGAAAATTTATGACTTAACAACCCTGTATTACACAAGAATACAGGTCGAAAAACCTTACCCCAAAAGAGACATCGTCCAATGTCATAATTGCCAGGCATATGGGCACACGAAATCGTACTGCCACCACCCTCCTAGGTGTGTAAAGTGTAGTGGGCAGCACAAAAGCGAATCGTGCAAAAAGCCCCTAAAATCGCCTGCTGTATGCGTGCTCTGCCAGCAAGACCATCCGGCCAACTACAAGGGCTGTGAGGCCTATAGAATCCTACGTAGCAACGTCGTCAGCCAGAAGAAGAGAGGCCAGCGACAGGTAGCTCAAGAAGTGCCCCCACCAGAAATTTGAGGCCTTCTGTCTCTTTTGCTGATGCCGTTCGGAACAGAGAGCAGTCACAGGCACTGCCCACTTCTCCTCCGCAAGTATCTCTTCACCAGCATTCCACTCATCCCGCCAACCAGCAAACCCAATCCCATCCTCAACCACACATCTCGCATATTCCTTCACCACCAAGCTCTTCAGATCTCACTAGCCTATTAACATCATTCCTTACAGAATTCAGAACCCTAATTACCCCTCTCATTTCCCTTCTTACAAATCTTGTCTCCTACCTTATCCCCGTTAAACAAAATCCATAAGTGGATCCTTCTGACTCCTTATCCATTCTTGTTTAGAATGCGAATGGTGTTCGCACCCACACTAACGAACTGACAGCACTACTCCCCGACAAGAACATCGACGTAGCTCTCATTACTGAAACAAGACTTACTAGTAAACGACCATGGTTCGACAGTACCATACTTACCGAACTGATCACCCAGATGGAAGAGCTCATGCAGGTACCGCTGTCATTGTTCATAATTCCATTTCTCATCACATAGTTCCTTTGGTAGCACATGATTTCCTTCAGTCCACTGCAGTGTCAATCAGCACCTTCCCTTTCCCCCTTACTCTAGCATCAGTGTACTGCCCACCCAATAAATCCATTTCCGATTCCCAATTCATCTCCTTTCTAGACTCCATGGGACATTGTTTCCTTGTGGGTGGGGACTTTAATGCGAAGCACCAACACTGGGGGTCAAGATCCACGAATACACGCGGACGTGCTTTGCTGTCTGCACTCACACGGAAACATTACTCCACGATCTCTCCTGACACAGCCACCTACTGGCCATCAGATCCCAACCGAAATCCAGATCTCCTAGACTTCTTCTTCTACAATAGTTTAGGAACACTAAACTATGCACTCAAGCGCCTCGATGACCTTTCCTCCGATCATAGCCTTTTATTATTAACCATTTCCCTAAGACCAATTCACAAACTACCTCCTCCTTCATTTATTAGGGGGCCAGTAATTGGGACCTCTTCCGCCAGCTTCTTACAGGCTCCATTGACCTCAAAGTGTCCCTGAAAACATCCCAAGACCTAGACGATGCAGTGCATTCTTTCACTACCCTGGTCCAGAGGTCGGCTTGGGAGGCATCGTCACCCAAAAATCCATAATCATAATCGTTTACCTCAGCATCTCAAAGACCTAATCCAATCCAAACGCCGCTTCAGAACAGTGTGGCAAAGATCCCGGCATCCTGCTGATCGCCGCTCGTACAATCAGTACTGCCGATTGGTAAAGCGGTGATTGGCATCCTTTCGTTCCGATTCTTTCAATTCCTAACTCTCCTCTCTGTCTTCCAGGGATAACTCCTTGTGGAATGTAACCAAAAAAATCCTAAAGTATCAACCTGTTTCACATCCACTCCGTCGTGATGATGGGTTCTGGGCGGCTTCGGATGGGGATAGGTCGGAGGAATTTGCTCTGCATCTTACCCATACTTTCACACCTCACCTTTCTCATCAAAGCCATACTCACAGCACAACTGTGGAAGATTTCCTCACTTCACCTATTCCTCTCTCTCTCTTCCACCAAAAGCCGTTAATCCCTCTGAGGTCAAATATCTTCTGAAAAACTTACCTTACCGAAAATCCCCTGGATATGATCTCCTTACTCCTCAAATTCTCAAACAACTTCCTCCTAAAGCCATAATCTTTTTAACCTATATATATAATTGCATTATCCGAACGACGCACTTTCCTCTCCACTGGAAACATTCCATTATTGTCCTATTCGCCAAACCCGGTAAACCACCCAATGACGCCTCATCTTACCGTCCAATTAGCCTACTCCCTATCCTCTCAAAAATATTTGAGAAACTCCTACTAAAACGTCTATTTCCAATTGCTGAATCCAAAAACCTTTTTCCCACACACCAGTTTGGTTTCGGCCAACGACATTCCACTGCTCAACAAGGCCATCACGTTGTTGATCACATCTCCTCAGCCCTTGAAACCAAACAGTATTGCACTGCTGCCGTTCTCGATATAGCTCAAGCTTTTGACAGGGTTTGACACGCAGGTTTGCTCTACAAGCTCAAAAGATATTTACCAGTTGCGGCTCTTCAGTATATTACAGAACCGCCTCCTAACGCCTCTCTTGGAGAAATGTTGCAGGCAGCTAACCACTATACAGGGCGTCTTAGCACCCTTATCCGACTATCTGGAGAATGTAGGGCAGACCTTGATTCCTCACTGAACAAAACCACTCTCCAATCAGCGATTGTTCAGTTTGCCCAGACAATTAAGTTGTCTCCCCGACATGGTTTACCAATGATTGGTTCATTCCAAAGTGTGTGGTCACTTGTCTTCGGGACAAGCCATCACTTAAGAGTGTTAGTGCTCTTACTACGATTTCTTCGGGTCTATCTATATTAAAGCTACACAAAACTAGAACTCAAAAAGAAACTACAAAAAACTATGGAAAAAACAAATAAGACACAGTCGAAAGTACACCACATACTGAGGTATTCATTTATTCGCTCAACATAAGATTAGATTGTAGTTACCTCCATTAATAATACCAGGGCTGGTTAGTGCAATTCCATTTATTTATAATGAAGATGTAAACAAACAAATATGAAATGCAAAGTGATGCGCAGTGATTTTTTCCCTGCAATCTATACAAAAGAAATGATTCTTGGAAAAATGAGATGAAATAATTTCATTTATTTTTAGTTGTTTAATTTTTTTTTCTGCATAAAAAGCTTCTTGTTTAATTTGTGAAGCTCATATCTCGAAACAATGGTTTAATAAACTTGGTGTACAAATAAGTAGCGAAGGGGCATACAAATACCTCCTCTCTATAAAAAATGTTTCATTATTCGATATTAAAAAAATATATTTTTCTATAATTGTAAGTATTTGTCAAATTAAAGACCGATAGAGTTGTTTTTTAATAATATTCATTTTTTTTAAAAGTGATAACAAAAATCGTTCAGTTGGTATTAGTATCGCGTTTGCAACTTAATCTTAACCTGTGTTTTTTAGAGACAATATATATTTCCTTATAATTTCACTTGATGCTGCTACGCAAGAAGCAATGATAAAAGCTACTCCATGAAAACAAAAGAAGATTGATTAATTGGCCAACACTTGATGAAAGTGTTGACAGTCACCTATCGTTGAATCAATGATATCCCAACGGTAATTACATAAAACCGCCTAATTAATAAAAAATCAAATTCATATTAATGGCAGTAAACACTTTATACAGGAAACGTAACTGGGTAAAAATGGACTGAGATACCGATATAGAGACACTATTGGAGAGAGGTGGAGAAATGAGCTCAAGTGTTCCACCGAGTTTGAGTAAGATAGGCTTCAAATAAGGTTTGTCGGGTCGTCATTAGGAGGCCTTGTTGTCCTAGTCCTGTTAACGACAAGATTCGAATAGTCTATGACCTGGCCGACTTCTTGGTGACGGGTCTTACTATTGAGCTATCTGATTCCATAACTGATAGGTATGTCCCCCGAGAGTGCATTATGTTCAGGAGAGGTACATGCTAGGTTTTATAGGTAGTTGACGTGGTCTTGGAATGACCACGAATTCACACTCGGTATCTAAGGGTAGCCGAAAACCTGGGGACTAGGTGATAGGGCTCACCTTCGGACAACATAAGGGACTTACAAACTATCCTAAAACTAATCTTACATACTACCTTAAACCTAGAGCGTTCCTTCCTCTACTGCCATCGATGGGGAAACGGAGAGTGGGGAAATCGTGTTAAACACGGGGTTGGTGATGTATTGCATCGAATCAAAGAATTTGATACGTATAAGTTGAATGTAGCGATTCTAACTATATAAGTTAAACCACCCCTATACTCTATTGCAGATATATTGTAATCAAAGTAAAATAACATGAACTAAATTATTATAAATCGATTAGCAATAAAGAAAAGGCAGAAGCAAAGTAACACTAGACGGGTCTACATCTACCAATCATAAATCTGAGAGACCCTTACAGCCTCCAGGGATTATTTATGACCGGCAGGGTACTCCTTAACACATGCAGAAACCGCAGGTACTAAGGGATCCCGTCAGCCGCCTGACTGATTACTTAGGACCGGCACTGTAATCCTTAACACATGCTAGGATCTCGCAGGCACTAAGAAACCTTTTCAGCCTCTTCTTGGAGGCTGATAGATATTTAACGGAGGCGCCTAGCCCGGGCCAACCAGTCTTTCGCGACCGTTACTCAGTGATACTTTGCTTCTGTTCGAACTCTGAAAATTTGACTTATTCTTTATGAAGCCTCTGTACCTTTTTTCTTTAACATAGTGCATTGTCGGGGCGCACACCTATCAGAAATGGAGTCAGATATTAACGCCGACATGGAACGACTGTCCAGGTTACAAACTTGAACAATCCCCACTTGTCACCAGGGCTAGAGTGATTAGGCACTCCCCTAGTGACATTTCCCGACAGTGAATGAATTCATTTATCGTTGGCAGCTTTAAACCTTCATAGAACTTACTTTTTCTCCACTGCTGGATTGAAGTATGTCCCTTCGCTGTTGCTTCAGGCAGTTGCCTAAAAAGTAGCTCGTCGTACAGCAGAGCAGGCCTGAGTATAAATCATAAGCTTGATGCGCAGATATAGGTTAGGGGAAGCCAGCAGGTGTGCAAACCTGCAAGACTTCGTACGTGTTTGTTTTATCTTCCTCGCAAAATGGCCACTAAAACGGAGGTGTTGATTTGTCAGCTAAAACCAGGGGGTATGTATATAGCCCGAAGCAGCTCGTTTCATTTCGGGCAACCAGCAGGTTTTTTATTTTGACCAATCTGTTGCTTGGCCCGGGGACTCTAGGGGCTGCCTGTGAACCCGGCTGCAGCTACTTTATTTATTGTTTAACAACAATTACACTGATATACCTTAGAGCATTATATGATTTGGTTATCTTATTTACAGTTGTGTATTTAAATAAATATAAATGATGTATATACATGGCAAACTAGCTTCAGTTAATTTATCTAATAAGTATTTGTCGCTACAGGGTTCAATCTGGTTTGTATTGTTCCATACTTCAGTCCGCTGAAGGTTGCTACCTACCTACGCACACTTGGTCTCGAGTAAATATCTGAGCAAATGCTCGGGTCGATTGCCACCAACGGTTAACTTAAGGCTTACAAATTGGCCCAGCACAATTAAGTAGAACAATGCTGGCAGAGCACCTATAGTCCAATGTTTACTTGTTTAGTTTATACCAACCCAATCATTGTTGAGGTGCAGGAACCATTGCGCTTTACCAGTTATACATAAGACAGTACCCAACGACATGAACCTTTCTTTTCAAAGTAAATGTATAAGACTTTACAAATAATTGAAAATACAAGATGTAAGCTTTGAAATACGTATTATGTGTCATACCATGAGCATATGATCACACTTTACTGTAAATAGTCTTTAGAAAAAAGCAAATAAAAAAAACGACTTTTCAATTTTTTCTAATAATTTTGAATAACATTTCACTATGATTCTCAATGAATATTGAATATTGAAATGTCATAAAATCGTCTCAGTAGCCTTAATTAAGCTCAGTTAACCTTAACTGTGTGATGCGTCAGTCGGATTTGTGTATTATTATTTTGAAGAGTAGGCCATTTGATTTATATATAGACAACGAACTTTGTCAATAGCTGTCAGAACCGAATCGCTGACAGTCCAATTACAAAGAGGTCAAGGCAGTCAGGAGTCCTATAACTCCCCGTTCTAATTCCTGGTCTAGACTTTTTAGTATTCTTATCCATAACAATGTAGTTCACCTGAAGCAGTTAAATATTTGCTGCTGTACATATAGATCCTCATATGTTTGATAAAACTTGTGAAATGTGAACTGTAGTATTTTCTGTTATGTATCATCAGTCACAGTATATACTACGATAATCATGTTTAAATCATATTATTATTGACAGAGAGTTTAATGTGAATATAAATTCAAATACCAATTTAAAATACCTAAAATTTCATATTCTGATTTGGTTTGTAAGCTTCGTCTAAAAGGGGTCGAATTTTTTCGTGGAGTAACAGAGTAGCCTATTCGGTAAAGCATGATAAGGCAATATTTAGAAACATTAGTGCAGCTGTAAGTAACAATTCCGAAGTGAGCCGTAGCTTGTGAATTGTTGGCTTAAACCAGGGAGTATATATAGCCCGAAGGAGCCAATGAGCAGGCGTTTTATTTTGGGTAATCGGCTTGCAGGAGGCATCTGCCGTTGGCTCGGGGACTCTAGGACCTCTGAACTCGTATGAGTTTAGAATATTTACTCTGATATGACTTTGTGGTTTGGTAATATTATTTACATTTGTTTATTTAACTAATTTACAATGTATACATAGGACACTCGCTTCAATAAAGTCGAGGGTCATTTTTCTTATGTAGTTAGCGGTCGCTACAGAAGTATTTAATAAATACGTATGTCCAGTGGTGGAGTTATAATAGTTGATCCATGTCGTTTTTTTTTATTATTATTGAGTTCAATTAACTTATTATTAGGACTTTTTAAATTATTAATATTATTTTTGACCAAAAATTCTTCATTTTATGTTTTGAACCTTACCGATCATTAAAACTCACCTTTAAAAAAATAAATTTATGTTTTTAAATAATGATTTCAAAAAAGTCCGATGAAACTCAAAAATTTCATGTTCATAACATCCAATACATTGTTTTGCGTTTCCGTTTTCTGTGTCTCATTACCCACTAAGAAAAATCAGAAATTTAGAAATCCTAAAATTTAACTTTATTCACGTTTATCTTTTTTTTTGTGCTTTTCGTTATTTTATTTCATCTAAAAATTAACCATGATATATCGAGGTGGTGTGGAACGTACGTACGATTGTGTACGTTTAAGATCAGTATCATAGAACATACAGACAAACAGGGGAGAGACGGTTGGGACGATACCTGGTAGAGTTTTTCTTTTCCAGGCCATGCAATTTATGATCGAGATTTGAACCTAATAATCGACTAGGACTAGGAGTCGAACCAAGGTCATTAAAAAATAAGTAAATCTTATATTTGAATACTGGATAGCTTTCCTCTTATAAATCTAACTGGAGCCATTACTGCAGTAATGATATATTTATCCTTGACATCACCACTTCCAATATCTCTTCTTGTTCTTCCGGTTTCTTATTCTTGGCTCAAGCAGGGAAATTTGCAAGTCCAATAATTCTCAGCGCAAGGGACTTTTGAATAATGTAAAATATAAAAGTCTAGGGGCTTGTCATATTGTGTAGTGGTTTGCTAACAACTCCTTCATTATGTCAAGTGTCTCAATTGGGGAAGTTTAAGGTGGACGACTCATAAATTTGAAGTGGCAGGCTTCTGGTACGAAAAGACACAGTTCCCCATAGTTGGCGGAATAATGACTCTAGCCAGACATAATTTCTAGAACGCATAGTTAGCGGTTGAAAGATCTCTGCATTTCATCTGAGATAATTTATTTATTACATTAATTATTTATTGTGCAAATTACGGGTATGGGTTTATTTTTAATTTCCAGTGTTAGCAATACTTGTTGATTTTTTAGTTGAATAGGATTCCAAATAGTAATGTTACTTTTTTTTCAACTGGATTCATCAGGTCATTCATCTTCCTCTATTCATTCCGGCTTAAAATACATAAACTATAACAAAAGGGACAGTGAACATAATATAGTTCCTATACAGCACCATATATATATGTGTACAGATACAGAATTTAAAGCAGCGTTTTAACTGGGACTTGGAAAAGCTTGAAATTCTGAGTTAAACGTGTTGGTTAAGAATTAGAGTATCGTCATTTTTTAAAAATGTTTTCGCACTGCTCCAGTAATTACCAAGCGAAAATAATGCAGCGTGTTTATTGTGTTCAACCCAAGGTTGAATTCACACTTACATGTTTACACGTAAAGTTTCAGATCCAACATACGAAATCCACTACCATAAAAAATATGCGAGGCTCTTAAGTTTCTGGCAGTGGAGCCAATCTCTTCTGCCTCAGCTTATTTTATAGTCCAAATTAGGCCAAGAGAATTCGATATCCTCTCGAGAGGAAGGCACTTTTAATTAACGGGACAGAGATTGGAAACTAATAATCCGTCTGCAACGGGAATTGAACCCGGGCCAATAACCACTTCACTATAAAAATCAATTAAACACTGGTGGATCCAAGGGTTTTCTGCCTTGGTGTATTTGAATTTTAGAAATATATCGAAATTGAGTCATTAAAGATGTGCGTTCGGGTCAGATGGAGTACTTATTAAAAGAACACGAAAAGATTTTTCGGTATTTTGACCAAACATATTTCGTTTACAAGGTGAAACTTTTTTTTTCATTTCAAACTATATACTGCGTCCTTAAACACGGGAAGGATTTTAAAACATTAAATCTTAAATAACTCGTTTGAGAGAAGCAAGCCAAATGCTGGGCGGACTTTCTTCACTTTTAATCGGAAATATCTTAGCGGAAACATATTCGGTATAATTCTAAAAAAATTATATCCATTTCAATTGAACTTGTTTGATGGTTTGAAGTTAGATGGAGTTTTATAAAAAAAAAAAAAAAATAGTCAAGAGCGATGACTGCTGTGTTCATATCACATCCTTAATACGAAAAGTTTTTCATTGAAGTTTCATTTGTTGCCTCCTCAAAAAATATTAAGAAAATAAAATTATACATATTGGTATTGAAGTGAATTGAATAATTGTTATTAATTATACCATCTTTATTTGACAAAATTACAATTTGCTTGTTCAGCATTATATATAATGGGGAGTAAGAGTTTATTCATACTTTTTTATAATTTCCTATCATACCAATATTCATACAATATATACATACACATTCTGCCCTGGATCAGGGATGGGAGGCCCCCCACTCCAAGGCAATAACCCCAGCAAGCTGGTTGGAAGTGCCAGATGCACCGGACATGAGGGGGATTTGGCCATTGGCCCGCATGACTTAAATATCTATTTACAATAGAAAGCGAGGCTACCGCCGTTCTAGGCGATAGGGATGATCGTAAGGACGAGGGGTACTGGATAAGGAGTTTACAAGAAAATTTGGATGAGCGGAAAGGTCACTGAGGAATTTGACCTTGAGGGTAGAAGGTCATGGACAGTAGATGGCACATGGAATCTCTGTGTTTGTAATGTGAAATGGTGCGGTGACTACAGATCCGAGGACTTTGAATTAGCATGTTCAGATTCGTTTGATGTTTGTTGGTTTATCCAGGGTTATCCGCATGTATTGAGGTTGAAGGTTGCCCCCATGGTTCTATCCCGTAAGTCCGATTTGGTTTTAGCAACTGTTTGTATATGTGAAGTTCGTTTTATAGTGTGGGGTTAGAGCTTCTGTTAAGTAGACTGTATAACTACCCAAACCGTCGTTCGTGCAGGTTCTTTTCTTATGTGAAGGTTCCAAATCAGCCTTTTGTCTAGATGAAAACCTAGGTATTGAACCGTATTAGACATGGGAAGCGGTATCAAATTGATGGTTACGGATGAGCAGGATACTCGTCAAAGAGTAAAAGTGGTGTGGACGTATTAATTTTTTTAAATTAAAAATAAAACTACTTTTTAATGATACAGGAAAAGGATTTTTAAAAATTTCTGGCAAAAGTGATTTTATATTAAATTAATATTACTACTTTTTTCCAGGCATTGCTAATCTATTTAAAACCTATTATTTATTATGTTTTAGCCTTTAAGGAAGGTTATTTAATGACTGTAAGTGCTGAAATGAAAATAAACGTATTTGTGGGTGTAAAATAAAATAATGACATAAAATAATAAAATAATCTTTCCGGCCCATGATGAGCGCTCCTCTTCCCGTACCTCAAATGTCTCGATCTTGGGAACATCATGCAGATACTTCAGCTCCCTTCCAAAATTCAAGAATGCTGGGCTGAACTTAGTTGAACTATGGAGAGATGTATTAAGGGCAAATTGAATTTCTCCTATTTGCTCGTCCCAGCGTTGGTGTTTCTTACCTAGGTATGTTACGTTAAAACGAGATAGATTTACAAACATAGTATGTTGGGTCGTCACTAGGGGGTGCCTGGTCACCCTAGCCCTGGTGACAAGTCAAGATTGTTTGAGTTTATAACCTGGACAATCGTTTCATGACGGCGTTACTATCTGACTCCATTTTTGATAGGTATGTGCACCGACAATGCACTATGTTCAAGAGAAGAGGTACAGAGGTTTTTCATAAAGAATTAGTCAAGTTTTCAGAGTTCGAGCGGAAGCCATGCGTCACGAGAGACTAATTTTTAGGGCTAGGAGCCCGCCTTAAGTACCCTATCCAGCCTTGTCTATTGGGAGGGCTGACAAGGGTGGGTTAGACCCGCGGTTGGTTCCCCATGTGGTGAGATACCCGCAGCCGACGCCTAATTACCCGGCCAGCCCTGCCCCCTGGGAGAGGCCGCAAAAGGGTGCTTAGGACCTGCGGGTCCCTCACTCATGTGGTGAGGTACCTGATACTGCCAGCTGGTGACCCATCTCGTGTGACTTAGTTGGCCCCCGCCTTTTATTGCTTCACATTGATACAATGATTTATGTTTGTTCATGTTATTTACATTTTGTCTATAATACATTTAGTTCATGTTATTTACGTTTGCTTACAATATATATACAATAGAGTATAGGGTGATTTACCTTATGTAGTTAGCGGTCGCTACATGGTACATTGTACTTTGTTCGTCAGGTGAATAAATGGATGTGTATTATTGATTTTGAAGGCATTTGGTACCCAATAGCACCTAAATTCAAATTAGTAAAAATACAATTTATAGGAATGTTTAAACGTTGTCATGAAAACATTCAATAAGTGGTAATTCCCCGGAACCAAATATTATTTCAAATACACATTACATTGCTTATCAAAAGGTATTTTCTTCTCCCGTTATTTCTGGGAAATTGTTTTCCTTAATATTCCCACACTGGAAGTTCTCGGAGCACTGCCACGACACTTGGGATACAAACTTCCCTAAGTCGTGCCTTACCTGCGGTAGCCACCCGAGATATCTTATCTTGGTTGGCCTCCGTCCAGACACCCCTGAGAGGTCGGCTTTTGATCTATCTGTGCCGGCGACCTCCACCCACCGTAAGGGCAGCTACTTGGGTTAAGTTATATGGAGGATCTCAGTAGGGTCTCATTAGCTATAGACCCTTCCACCCTGAGCCAGAACTCTTCATCACTGTTAATAATGTTCGGGGTGTGAACCCGAGTCCTCTTCCTCGATGTCGTGACAAAATGAGACCTTGCGCTGGGTCGGTCTTGTAGTAATCTAGTTGCAAATAGTAAAGACGTGCTAGCTTGAAACCTTGAGAAGTTACTGGGTCAAACTACTAGTCTTACCAGCCTGTTCCTCCTACCCCTATATTAATTCAGCTTAAAATTACTTTTAAATTAAAACGGGAAAAGTTTACCTGGATCTACTTACTTATTGAAAAAAACTAAAAGAAGATATTCTGTTCAGTGTTTCTTACCTCTTAATATCAATTAGCTTCTTAATTACGCCTAATTTTCTCTCAATTTTCTATCGTCTACCTTATTTTCGCTTTAAGAAATAATAATTGTTAGTAAGAACTAGCTCCAAAATTAGCGATGGGTGCTACAACTGCATTCCTCGGGCTTGAAAGTGAGGGTTGGATTTAATGATTAGTTAAAATTGAAATAAGATTAAAAATCAAGATTTGATTGGAACATTTGATTAAACTTCAATTCAAATCAAAACCTCAATTATTCATTTTCAGAGAATTCAAATTTATAGGAAAAATTTACATTCCCTTTGGTTAAAATAAGCTAACAGAACTGTCCAACTATAAGTTTGTTATACAGCGATTTTTACCAATATACTCAAATCCCTTTCTATACTTTTTTTCAAGTTCACTTTTCTATGTTCTTTGTCCATAACTGTTTTATAATTATCTGTGTTCTGCACTATTTAAATGTAAAGGTTGTACTTTCACAGTTTGAAGCTACAGCTATTTCATTTGTTTTCCTCCTTGTAATCGTAAAAATAATTCGAGCAATCCGAAGTTTTGAAAAATATTTTAAAATACCTCGAAATGTCCTGATTAGGTGTTTTTTTTAAACAAGGGAAAATGACAAAAAATTCATACTTTTAACATTTTTTAGAGACAGCTCCAATTATATTAGGAATGTACACATTCAATAGTGTACATTTCTAATATTTTCCTAATGGTTAAAGATACATCTATAAAGCCTTAATTCGATAAAATTATAATTTGCTTATTTAGAATTATTAAATGGGGTCTAAGAATTCATTCAAGGATATGTTGATTTGATGATAAATTGTTGAGTATGCACTTAGTCCGATGGTGGATCTTAATGTAAACATTCAGCTTTCAGTGGACTGCATCGTGGATTGGGCATCCCGTATAAGCTTAATTAATGAAGGATATTGTTAATGAAACAAAAAATTAATGTGTACAAGTGCGATGAAGGACAAAAAGAATATACAATGAGGTTACTGATTTTAGTAAACGGATTTTATAAAAATTTTATAAGAATTTATAAATTATATAAGGATTTTATAAGAATCAATTGCATGAAAATGTAACTTTGTTAACTATTATGTTATTTATTACTTGTACACATGTACATTTATGTGTCTTGTTCTAAATTCTAGTCCTGATAATACCTGAATGTACGGGGTCGAAATTTTGACTGAGAGGATGATATAAATAAAAAGACTAATTTGAGAGACTAGATGCTTTATGTTGTGTCAACCTCTTTATCACGAATAATAAGAAGTTACCCTCTTCTCAGCCCAGTAAATATCCATCTATGTTTTCATATTTTATTAATAAAAACCTTAAGGCGTCAGTTAAAAGAGGGGGAAACTAGTGTACGATATAGCCGCAGGTGGGGGCACCCCCTACCACCGCTGCCTATATAAGCAGATTTAAGGCATTTGACAGCAGTCGCAACAGTTGCGTTCAAGCCCTCTTGGAGGAAGGATGTATTTTTTGTTTGTTCACTTAGCTTTTAAAATTGTTTAAACTCTTTTTTTGATATTTTCAAAGTGAATGTGTTAGATAACCATTAGACAATTACAGTGTTTAGACTGAGTGTAGCTGTGTGGAGAGAAAAGACGCTGTTAGAAGACCGTACCAGTGGAAGAATGGGAGGAATCTGCTGCTACGTCATCAGGTACCAACAAAGAATTTGTACCTGCGTTTAAGGACTTCGGTCCCGAAATGGGGAAAAACAAAAACCCC
Source organism: Acanthosoma haemorrhoidale (assembly GCA_930367205.1). Lineage (NCBI taxonomy): Eukaryota > Metazoa > Arthropoda > Insecta > Hemiptera > Acanthosomatidae > Acanthosoma > Acanthosoma haemorrhoidale. Next base: position 48,547,918 of record OV884011.1, on the reverse strand, counting down.
CGTACACAAATGATGGAGATTTCCCACGAGGAAATGGAATCTCCAGAGAGCCCAGCACCTGAACCCGCCCAAGTTGATGAATTTCAACTTCCAAAGAGAGTATGCCGCAAACGTACTCTCCCCCAGGCCCCAGAGGTTAAAACCTCAAATTCTTTTCTACCCCTTAACTCGGCAGCACAGGCCAGTACATCTGCCGCCCCCGCTGCCCCCAAATCGCCACCCCCCCTAATATCAGGCCATATCAACAGCTACGACCTAACTAGGCTATTAACTGAAAACAGTGTTAAGAACTTCAGGATAGTCCAGACTCAACAAGACCGAAAGTCTTTGCCACGCCGTCACCGACAAACATCGAACAGTATCGGTATTAAGGGATTTAAATATCCCTTTCTATACGTTCGACCCCCACGGCACAAAACAAACAAAAAATTGTTATTGCACGGCTTTGATCTCACTCACCCGATTGAGGAGATAAAGGCCGAGATACAAACGATAGGAAACATAATCGATGTATATCGATTGAGGCGCTCCGACCATAACGATGCGAAGACGGAGATCGAGCCGATCCTCGTAATCAGCGATCATACCTTAACAGCGGCTATGATCAAGCAGGTCAGTCACATCAACAATGTGCTCTTCAGAGTGAGTACATTTCATGACAAAAGGGGCATTCCAATGTGCCTTAATTGCCAAGAGTACGGCCACACGGTTTTAAGCAGGCTAAGTGTGTGAGGTGTAGCGAGCCTCACGAAACAAAGGATTGCCCCAGAGACGCCTCGTTTCCCCTCAAATGAGCCAATTGCAGGGGTAACCACGTCGCCTCCTATCAACAATGCCCCCACCGATTACAGCTCCTACAGGCCGCGGAGACAAAGAAACAGGCACAGAACATTACAGCCAGGCCGAGAAGGGCCACATACAAGCCTGCCCCCCCCCCTCCACCACGACAGACTTCATCCTATGCCGAGATGGCATCCGGAAACACCAGGGCTCCGGAAGTTCTCCCAGCGGCCCTACCTCAATCCACTGCTAACAACAATGATGCCTTGAGTGGCATCTTGGGCAGTACGATAAACATGCTGAGCAGCATGACCGCTGCCATAAATAAGCCCACCGAGGCGGTAACGCAGATGATGACAGAATTCAAAAATTAAACATCTAAATGATGGGGCACGTAATTTTTAATTACGTCTGCGGCTTTTGGCCCAAACAAGCAGACGTAGAGGCAATTCTACGGTGCCATTCGCCAGACGTTCCACTTCTGCTCACTACGATAGCTCATGACCGGACATCGTGGGTGACCTAAGTACGAACCACAGCTGGTGGAGCATTACTAGGGCCAACGCCCTAGGCCGCTACATCACAAAGATACCATTTACGGTCATCCACTCAGTATTGCCGACCTTCCGTCACTTCGTGAACCCCGACAGGACCTCCACGCCCGATCTACTCCTGACTCAACAGCCACACCGAGTCACCGGGTGCTCCGACTTGGACTTTACCACCTCCAACCATCGGCCTGTGCTCTAAGAACTAGAAGGCGACATGCCAGAGCCGCCTGCTTTTAGATACAGGTACGATGAGGCCAATTGGGACCTTTACAAGCATCTCATCAAGACCGAGTGGCCCACAATTACGTCCCTGAGACACACTTGGGATATCGATTACGCTATCTATTAGCTTCAAGACGTCATCAACTGAGCCACCGATGCATTGATCCCAAAATTTTCTCCGGAGCCCCCTTCTCTGAGAAAACCTCCGGATCACATTCTACAACTGATTAGACAGCGTAACAATATCAAGAACAGGTGGTTTAGAACCAAAAACAGGGACATAAAACCGGTTTTGAATGTACTCATAAACCAAGTTAAGTCCCTGATGGCCCAGTGGAAAAAACTTGGTCTGGGAAGATGGCCTCACTAGTCTCCACGGTGACTACAAGCAATTGAGGAAGCTCGTGGAGACATGCAGATCCAAGAAGAACGGTGTAAGGCTGACTATGAACGGGAGGTTCATCCCCACCACCGAACAGGCGGACATACTGGCGGATCATTATGAAGTCGTGAGTCGTGGCCAAGGCCAACCAATAGGAGCCCTCGACCCCTCTTCCCCCTCCCTTCCCACCACTACCGAAATCTACACCTCCCACCGGCAGGTCGCTGGCTTCATTCGGAGAACGAACGGGAAGAAGGCACCAGGCGAAGACGGCTTCCAAAACATCCTGCTCAAGCAGCTGCCGAGGAAAGGAATCTCATACATAACAAACGTATTGAGCTCCTGCTTATGGCTGCACTATTTCCCTCAGCACTCGAAGCGCGCTTTAGTCGTCCCCCTGCTGAAACCAGCGAAAAGCGGTTATGAGCCATCTCATTACCACCCCATCAGTCTGCTGACTCAACTCACGAAGCTGTTCGAGAGAATCATCCACCTACATCTCTGCGAGAACTGCGGGACGCAAGAAGTCATCCCACCAGAGCAGACTGGTTTCAGCACAGGCTTAAGTGCGAACAACAACTTTGTGAGACTGCAACATCACGTCGCATCGAACGTCCGAAGTAACAGAGCCACCGCTATGATTTCTCTGGACTGTTCGAAAGCTTTTGACTCTGTCGATCACTACATCCTACTCCAACGTCTGAGGGAATATGAATTTTCGGATCAGCTGCAGAACCTAATGATACCTCACAGGCAGCCCTTTCTCGGTTCGGATAGGCACTACGCCGAATCAACCGAAGCAAAATGACCCCTTCTACCTGCCCAGGATGGGTCAATCTCCCGGCCGATAGGCCGACACAGTAGAGCCCCCTTCAGGGGCCGGGGCGAGGTATGACATGGCCGACTTTAAACCAATGCCTAGTACCCCTAGGCTCCACCATAGGTATACTCTCACTACCTTCCCGAACCCACCCACCTGCTTTAGGCATCCCACACCCAATATCCTTCTCATACATCCTTCAAATGGGACTCCCCTTAGTGAAAGGCACCCATCAATCCAAAATAATTTTCCTTTTATTTTTCCAACATCCTATTTTTATAAGTTTGAGAGCTATGAAAAAAAAAAAAAAGCATTCGACAGACTCTCAGCAACCGTCACTTGAAACACTGCTCTCTCTCTCTTTGCACTGGCGCTTGCTGCTCTACTCGAACCATGGCTTTCTTATTCAACTACGGCGGGCGTCCTTCCCCCCTTGGGAACACACCAATTCCCGACTTATTAACTGACATATAAAATGTCTCTGTTTGAGTATACCCAGAAAAATATTAAAATAATATTTTTAATATAGACAACCTTTCGAAATCGGCTGAAAACATTTTACAGTTGTGATTTTGTCTATATTGCTCGCTACTGTATTTTGAGTAAAAACGAATCGACATACGAGTCGTCTTGAATGATTTGAATGAACTTCTTCGATGTTGTCATAGGGCCTGTTAGGACGTGATAGGGTGCCTAGCGCAATCATCATCTTCAACGTCTTCGCGGCCTACTTTGAAACGTCTACACCATTCATAAACTCTTGCTTTACTCATGGTAAATTTACTTTACTTTACACTGTCAAAATTTCCAAATCTTACCTGTACTTTACTTAATTCTTTTGACAAAATTTAATACGAATTCTTCGATCCACTTTTTTTCGAAACTAAATATCGCCAAAATAACACGTATAACCTTAGCGACTGCTACTGAAAGAGTAAGCATTGAAAACAGGCGCAAGTTTCAACTTATTTCTGAGACATGGGTACCAATATGATAATAAAAAAACATTTACCGTCGGAATCGTAACGCCAGAAAAATTATAAAGCTCTGGTTACTTTTTGATCAAACCTCGTTTTTTGAGGTGTTCTGGGATGTCCCTTTAAAATTTCAGATGTATTGAATCATCTTCACAATCTGAATCATTGTAGAAAATATACACAGACCGGCAGATGGATGAAAGGTGGCACCTTATACATTAATGAGAATAGATCCAAACGATGCCTCCAAATCCAAATCCAAACGATAGATCCAAATTATGCCTGAGACCAGAACAAATGGTCTATCTAGTAGTCGTTATAATCCGTTAGATATCCTATAGAAGGTTTAAAGGTGGGAACTCCTGAATAAACAGAAGATTTGATTTTGGAAGATTGCCTATAGAAATAAAAAGATATTTGAATCTATTGAAGAAACCCAATCAAAGCCGACCCTCCGCAGCGAAGGGAAAAGACGGAGGCCTTCAAAGACACTCGAAGGGAAAGCTTTCTCTCGATGAAGCTTTCCATAGAAATTGCAGGGTTCTTCTAATGCCCTTAATAAGTATATTGATTCCTCCCAGCTATCTACGATGCTACCAATATTCATACTAATAATAATGCTAAATGCTGATAAAAATCTTACGTGAAATTACAAGCTAATTCTGCTGAGATTAACTCTTTGTCTAACGGTTATTATGACACTCAACGCCACATTTACTGTCTATGGTTTCCCGATTGCTATGATCCATGATTGTGCTCCGAAATTTAGGGATTATTTCTTTAATGAAATTAAGCTCTATAATTGCAATAATAAAAAAGTAGGGATCTGGGATTCTATTTTCTCATTTAATTTTTTAATAAGTTATTATATCCTAACCGTTAAACATAGAAGGTAATCCGTTTACATTAAAAACTGCTAACGTAGAAAATGCATACATCAAAAGAAAAGACATTTATTCGTACCTAATTTGCAGTAGACCTTGGACTAGACTACCTTGGATAAGAAGAATTCAAGCCAGCCAGTCTAAATTTTTACTATTGGCCTGACGACGTTCTAAACGTCATATAAACATTAAATCCCATTACGTATAGCGTGCGTGCAATACATTATCTATCTCAAAAGATAAATAATAATAAATGGGAGTAAAGAATTGCTATTGCTTTATTATCGTACCATCGATAATATCTGTAAATGATGTGCTGTTAAAGACCTCTTTATCGGAATGACAGGATATACGCGCTTGTAAATTCTCTCAACAGGGCTGGGCGATCCTCCCTTCTCATTTAACAGTACTTTATATTCTGGGCCCTTCTTCAATTCACCCGGTCACAATATCCATTGAATTTTATTTCTATTTTGTATGAGCTTTTTACCGGTGACATAATATTACTTATTCTTACATTCGTGCATATAAAAAATATGAAGCAATACATTTAAATTGAGTGTTTAAATTATGTTAAAATATACATTCAATTATTCAATACAATTTTATTACAATTACTTTGTTATTCAACTTATTAGCATATCAATATGGAATTGTACTATATGGAATAGTTACGCGACCTGAACCCAGAACCATCAAATAAACAACACCATAACGTTGTATACTGTATAATATAAATAATTGAAAATAACACTAAATTCTGATTAATAGTATTGCTCTTTGTCATAAATAGCAATGAATATATATTTCCTTTATTGTGCTAAAATTACAATCTGCCTCATTAGGCAATAAGTAATTATGATAAATGGTCTCATTCATGCCATATTTACTCGCCATATATATATTCATCAGTCACTCGCTCATTCATACAAATCCACATGTTTGTCACCTCCCTCGCATACAAAAGAGGAAGTGGAGTCTTGGGAAGTCCCCCACGATCCTCCGTCAGCCGCGTCACCGGATACGAGCCAGTGGAGGCTGACCAAGAGCGCGAGAGTCATAAATAGCCACAATGATATTTTCATTCATATCATTAGATGGTATTTTCACAAATATCTACCACTCATTAGGCCGGCGCTGACTTGATGGGCTAGTATACTCAAACCAGGGTAAATTTCCAAGACAAAATCGAAGCATTTTTTTGTTTTTTAATTAAAATGATAACTTAATTCTCTTAATAATATTTAGGCAGCGATGTACTGATTTTACTGGATTTCGTGGAATAAAATCTAGTAAGATGATATGTAAGAATATTTTTTTTCCGCCAAAAAAAAACGTATAATACAGGCTATCTTTCACTTTTACAATTTTTTTAAATGGATTTACGAAAAACGATGAAAGTGATAAGTAAGATTATGTTTAGTTATAATCAAAGCACATTCTCTCGTTTTGTCAGGAAAAAAATAATTCTTGCATATTTCAATACATATAATTTTTTTGTTTGTTTTTTGTTTTGTTTTAACAACAAGAATTTTTGCAATAAAATGACAATCTGCCTTTCATTGAGAAATAAGTAACTGTGATCAATGTTCTCATTCATACCATATTTACATTTCATCATTCACTCGGTCATTCATACAGTATTTACGAACAGCCCAGAGCCCTCCCAAATCCACACTAATGGGATGCTATATTGGGGTCTTGGTTGGATGACAAGGCTGCAGTGCCATCTACAAATGTTGCCAAACAGGTCCTGTGCTTTTATAGGCTAGTGATTGGAATATTCTAAACCACAGCGGACTTGGAAGAAGCGGTTTGAAAGGTAGGCCTGTAGTAGGATTAGGAAAAGGGTCTGTGGTAAATATCTTTTGAGCTTGTAAAGCCAACCTGCGTGCCAGACCCTGTCAAAAGCTTGAGCTATATCAAGAAAGGCAGCAGTACAATGCTGTTTGGTTTCAAGGGCTGAGGATATGTGATCAACAACGCGAAGGCCTAGTTAAGCAGTGGAATGTCGTTGATGGAAACCAAACTGGTGTGTAGGAAAAAGGTTTTTGGATTCAACAATTGAAAGCAGGCATTTTATGATAGGAGGTTATACTAATTGTCATTGTAATGATTTCTGTAAGGTCAGGGTCTACCAAATGATTTTGTATTGTGGGAAAGGTTTCAGCGAACTTTGTTTAGATCTGATTGAAGTCACTTATGTATTAAGAATTTCATCCACATAATTCTAGATGTATATGTAGAATATTTATATCATGAAACAGTTTCATGTGTTTGTTTCTCAAAATTAAAAAAAAAAATGACCGTTGTCCTAATTGATGTAAACTCACTCCTGCTTGCAACGAAAGCCCATGGAAGGGGATAGAAAAAAAATAAAAGACAAGGTTGATCGTTGGTTGAAGTGGAATTTTTTTCTGGTTTGCTCTAATGTACAAGAAGCATCGACAGATAATTCCTGTTTGTATTCTATCACATAGAATTAAATTATCACTATATAATAAAGCTGCAATACGACGAGGAGTAAAAGGACGAATTGACAGTAGAAGTTTAAATACCTTGTTGAGTTTATGGAAGAATTATCTCCAGTTCAAGCCCTGCCTTAGTGTATTTATATCGTAATCATAAGAGCTGTATTAATAACAAAATAATTCAAAAAAGAAAACAAATTTGAAAGTCAACACGATAACCTGGTTTTTGTAAAATAATTTTGAAAACCACTGGTCTTTCAGTTTCCTAGTTTTCGTATTGTTCCACATTACTTCATGGTGGGTTATTATGATAATTTTTTTATGATAAATCCCACTAGCGAACTGTCAAAGTTTTGTTATGAATGACAGTTATCGAAGACTATCCAGACTTGCACCCACATACAAAGTTGATATTTCATGTTTACAAAAAACTATCCTTTGGTGTGTTTTATGACTACCTCCCAGATTCATTTTCCGTCGTTTGTTTGGCCGTACCTTTTTATTCCCAGGCTGTTCAAATAGTAATAGTACAGCGGTCTGTGGTTGGCTATCTTAACGTTGACACCCTATCATATCTGCTATGGCCCTGGGAAGTAATTTCATCCTGCAATAACCCACCCTCATCGTAAAATAAAATTACCCTTCGGTTAAGTTTTAACTTTTAATAATCTAGTTATTAAATGACTGTCCCTGAGATAATAACCTTTTATAGCCCAAATGTATCAAAATAATATTTCTGATTAACAAACAAGATCTTAAAAGTATAGCTATAAAATACTAAAGCCCCGTGCTCTGCAAAAGAAGGAGGTTGGGAAGGTGTTACTTTTCATTTACTTATGCCACCTTCTCCAGTCCTTTTTCATTTTTATATTCCCGCTGTACACCCCAGGCCTTCTTTTTTTGTTCTCCCTCGTAGCTACATCTTCAGATTGTTTTCTTTTCCCTTTCCAGGAGAACGTAGTAACAACGAATAAACGAAGGGATAAAAAAACAAACTTGTAATACACTAGTTAGATGATATGTTTGCGAATTCTATTCAATATTTAGTCTGGTCGTATTTTTTCTCTTTATACCTTTATTTATTTTCAGTACATGACTTCATCAACAATCCTGTGTGTAGTACATTATTATATAAACCTTTGAAAGGATCATGTATTTATAAATTGTGCATGCTACATCCTTCCTATTATATGAAACTAATTCAATAACTGGATATAGTGCAAATATGACAGTATATGATCTGATCAAATCAGTTGAAATCAAAAACAGAGGACATAAATAGACTTGTCATTAGATATAGTTAGTGCTTGTTAACAGATTGTGATTAACTTGAGCCGGAAGAAGTTGAATTACTGTTGCTAGTGGTTGTGCCAATGAATGCTAAGCCAAGTACTGACTGTTAATGAATAAGTTTAAATTCACTGGATTTATTGATAACAGTGAACAGGTCCAAATTTCCCACTCAACAAGAAGTACGGACCGATAGGACTACAGTACAGGGGTTGCACAGTTCACATATTTCTTGCCTAAAAGGGAGTTATTAACTTGTCGTAAGGAGAGTGCACCTCACCCGTTTTTTGTCTTTCCTAGTGTTTTACCGGGCTATCAAATTTTTTTAGATTAAAAACAACATTAAACAATGATACCTCATTCTCAAATGTTGAATATCATTTTAAAGGACGTTAACAAATAAGTTATTACTTATTACTCTCTGTATTGTTTTGTTTTCCCTTCTACAATTTGTATATGTACGATATTGACAATAAAATCCAAACAAGTCTGTAGTTACACTATCAACTCTTAGCTCTATTTAATTTTATATTATTCTTATAATATTTTATGAATTATATGACTATTATATTCATTTTTTTACTTTTATATTTGCTTCCTTAGTAAAACTGCAATGTTTTTACCATCCACCCTATCAAAAATCACAGAAAAGAAATGTAAAGAAATATAGAAACAATTTATCAGAACAACCAGGTAAGCATAAACAATGTATGATATTTCAGAATTAAAAACACAAAACCATTTGTGATCCACTATGATATTACGTCGGTTGTTGAATATTGGTGGACAAAGGCAATTCACATCAGTTCTACCTGCTTTTATTCCTTACAGCAAAAGGTATTCAATTTTTTCTAACTACACTCTAAATATTTTACGTTAATGCCGAACCATATCGAGGGAATGGTCAGTACCACTCTGATCGGAACGTGTTAAAAAAAAATCCCCATTCAAATAAATCGTTGTGGCAGGCATAAAATATGTTATTTGGTGTACGTGCGGCCACAGCCTCGTTGATAGGGTCGGGGGAATCGATTAATGGTAAACAAGCTTACTCTGGCAAGCCTAGGCACGAGCAGAGAGAGTGAGAGCATGTTCTGCCGGAAACGGCCTGAATAGAACATGGTGTCCCCTTCCGGTCTAATCTGGACCGCCTTCCTCCCTCCCCTCCCCATTTCTCCCCGCTTAATGTTTCATATCACTTCCTTTCGCAGCTGGTGCTGCTGCCTGGAGCCGAATTCTCCAGTTCAACTGACCTGCTGTTTAAATGTTGCAAAAAGATTCAACATTCAATGGTATATTAAATTAAGTAATTCCTGTGCTTTTATGTTATTTTTTTTTTCACCCAATCTAAAAACTAAATTATTTTCCGCTTAAGTTTTCAATGCAAATAAATCGTAATTTTCACCACTTCACTATTAAGAAGCCAAACTATAATTTTAAACAAAAATCCTTCATTTCTGAACTTTAACCTTTAAAGCCAGATGTATTCAAAGATAATTTTTTTTTCATTAATGACTCTTATTTATTTATTTTAAGAATTACTGATAAAATTACAATCTGCCTCATTGGGCAATAAGTAATTATGATAAATGATCTGATTCATACCATATTTACAATTTTCATTCAGTCGCTCATTCATTATTAGTATTTGCAAACAGCCTAGAGACATCCCAAGTCCACATGATTATCACCTCCCTCACAAGCAAAAGAGGAAGCGGAGTCTTCGGAAGTCCCCCACGCTCCTCTGTTAGCCGCGTCGCTAGTTAAATAATCTTGTTTGAGGAGAGTATTTAAAAAAAATTTACTATGCATAACAATCAAAACACTGGTATATATAAAAATATTAATGCATTACAACACTAGGACATTCTTTGGCTAAGGCTAAACAGCTAAAAAAGAATATTATAAACTGCTGACGATGAGCGCGAGAGCAACAGACGCTCAGGACATGATTGGAGAAACAAACCATTGCCAGGACTCCCTCGGTCACGTATTTATAGCAGGTCATGAGGCCAATGCCGTTTTAGTCCAAGGATGATTGTAGGGATGTGTGGTGCAGTGTAATGACTATGATACGGGATTAGGGTGATTGGACAGGTTACTATGGAATTTTATGAACTTGGAAGCGATGAGTTCAAGAATGTAGGGTATATTAAGATCATTATGAAGGGTTTTGTTGCTGACGTAATAAGGGGAATTTACTATTGTTCTTATGACTTTTGATTGAAATAATTGGATACTTTTTTGCTGTCCCCCATCGCACTATTCCGTATGTCCACGTACGTTAAGTATAACTCCAGATTGGCTTAAGTATAACTTTGTAGATTAGTAATTTATTTTCTATTGAGAGACGCGATGTCCCTTTAAGTAGTCTGTACAGTTGTCCAAAGTTCTTCTAAAAGTCTGTTTAGTTCTTGTCTTTTTAGTCTCGTGTGTGGGTTCCAGGTCAGCGTTTCGTCGAGATGGAAGCCTAAGTACCGTACTAACTCGGATACAGGGAGAGGAACGGAATTAAAATAAACTTTTATGGCTTTAGTGGACAAGACTTGCGGCAGATGGTGAAGGTAATGTGGGAACATTTTGCTTTATTAATTAAATTATAAGTGTAGGTAAGGAAGTTTATGGATTTAGGAGGTAGTTGTTGGAGAATTCGAGGATTAAGGAGATCATATCCGGGAGGTTTTTGGTAAGGTAATTTTTTCAGAAGATATTTGACCTGGGGTTAACGGCTTTTGGTGGAAGTGAGAGAGGGGTAGGTGAAGTGAAGAATTCTTCAACATTTGTGCTATGAGTATGGGAAAGGTTCAGAGCGAATTCCTCCAACCTATCCCCATACAAAGCCACCAATGACCTATCATCACGATGAAGTGTGTGGGAAACAGGATGGTATTTTAGGATTGTTTTAGTTAGATTTCTTTGGGCGTTATCCCTGGATAGAGAGGAGAGGCGGGAATTAAAAGAATCGGATTGGAAGGATGCTAAATCCCTCTTTACCAATCTGCAGTAATGATTGCACGAGTGGCGATCTGCAGGATGTTGGGATCTTTGCTACACTTTTCTTAAGTGGCGTTTGGATTGGATCAAAGGGCTATGATTTGAGCATAGGTCATCCAGGCGTGTAAGGGAATAGTTTAGCGTTCCTAAACTATTGTAAAAAAAAAAAAGCAAGGAGATCAGGATTTCGGTCGGGATCAGATGGCCAATAAGTGGCAGTGTCAGGAGAGATAGTGGAGCAATGTTTCCGTGTGAGTGCAGAGAACATAGCAAGTCCTCGTGTATTTGTGGCTGTTGACTCCCAATGTTGGCGCATCGCCACATATTTCTACCCACAAGAAAACGATGTCCGATGGAGTCAAGAAAGGAGACGAATTGGGAATTGGAAATCTATTTATTAGGAGGATAATTCACCGATGCTAGGATGAGGGGAAAAGTGAAGGTGCTGATTTATACTGCAGTGGACTGAAGGAAATCATGTGCTACCAAAGGAACTATGTGATGGGAAATCGAGTTAGAGACAATGCCAGCGGTACCTGCATGAGCTCTTCCATCTGGGTGATCTTTTCGGTAAGTCTCGTTCTGTCGAACTGTAAATGGTCGTTTACCGGTGTAAGGCTTGTTTCAGTAATAAGAGCTACATCGATGTTCTTGTGGTGGAGTAATGCTGTCAGTTCGTTAGTGTGGGTGTGAACACCATTCGCATTCAAAAGGAAAATGGATAAGGAGTCGGAAGGATCCACTTATGGATTTTGTTTAACTATTTTAAGAATTGAGGGAAACAAATTCTACGCTTATAAATCAATTTTATTCTCATACTTCTTTTTATTTTAGGCTATATGAAACCACACCAAGGTTGTTGTGGAATATATGCTTAATATTTTAGAACAGTTAGAAAAAAAAAAACGACTTCTATCGTGTGAAAGAACGGGCAGGTGAATGAGGATTTTTTCTATTTGTTTCCAAGTAAACCTTGTTGGCTCATCGAAAGATGTCCTTAAAAAGGTAATCTAATATTTATATATTTTTTTACATTTCATATCCTCTTGTTACAAAATTACTACACAATTCAACATAGATTCTACTATTGAATCTATTTACAATAATTCATTATATTTCCTGTAGCTTGGCTACATTTTATACAATTTCTGATTAGCCTACATTGCGATTTGCGCTTGTACAAAAGTATAATGACGCACATTATACATTAATTTATACGTAATGGGGGTAGTTTCCTCAATTTCAGTTTTCAATGATCTCAAGGCGGTCGATAAAGTCATATTCAGAGGATTGACCACTGCGCTGACAGGAGCCTAATGACTATATTCACTTTTCGCCATTGAATAGGAACTATTCAAAAAGCTGAATAGATCCCGCCGACTCCACGAAACTATTCGTTCCCCCAGCAACGCCTACTAACCCAGAATAGGACATTCATTGGCTACGAAGCACGATCGAGGGGGAAAGCACTCGATCAATTAGGGGGCCATTAGTGGAGGCCTTTAAACAGTAGGGGGGTAATGGTGGGGGGTTGTTAGGTGCTTACAAACGGCAAAATACATTATTTACCCGGCAAAAATGCTGAGTGGTCTATCTCTTCTCCCCTCGATCGAAATTAAACACTGGTGATTGCTAGCCTCTTTGTAGATTCCGCGACGGTAGGTCCCTTATCTTCATTGTGACCTGCGGATGAATAGAGAACCATTTCGAGGCGGTAGACCGCTTTAAATTAGTTTGTTGGGGGTTTGCCACCCCCCCCCCCTAATCTTCCATCTAAGACAAGGCTATTAGGTTACCGTCATTTTCCAACCAAAAAAGCAGTATTTATTGGGAACTTTTTAAGTACAATCATTATTAATAAATCGAAGTTTATTTGTGAAGGATAAGCGTTGTACAATAAGACGACACTGATTTTTCTTTTTTTTTAAATATATATATTTATGAGATTAAAAATTTGGTGTTTTCTTCTAGGTTGATGAAAAATTTCATTATATTTTTATGATCGGAATACCATTTTATACAAATATTTGTTTTTACAACTTCACTTTTGTGAATTTTTCATTCTTTAGGCTTTTCTAAGAATTTTACCAAGCATCCCCTGAAATAAGTTCAAAGGAATTGACAGCTGGCCGAAATATACTTGATCTTTTAGTCCCATCATAAGGTTGTTTTTCTTAAAAATATAAGTTTTTAAAACCTTTTGAAAATTGGTTACAACCTCTAAGCTATAGCAAGAAGGGGTAAGAGATTGGTTACGACACTTTTCTATATAAAGTATTTGAATTATGTGTTAAACGGGTGCAGAAATTTTGTGAGTTAATATATGTGTAAAACCTTTTTGTCAGAGAGAAAATCTGATCTTCTATTTGTACCTCGTAACTTTTATGTCGGTTTTCCAGATTAAGTACCACATAATTTGCACAGATAGCCATTTTCACGTACAAGGCCGTAGGAACCCGGATATTTGGTTTTCATTAAAAGATTTATCTTTAATTTATACTAACTAAAATTAAAAATTATCAACTAAATTGTTTTTCAAAAACATTTTTTAATAAAAGAAACTAAATAATGAACATCCAGAGACACGTACGGGACTGCGAGAAAGTTTCCTGCTAGTGTTATCCACGATTTAAAAAACCTACTTGATATTTTTGTTCACTAATTTTTTTTTCTTAGTAAATTGCTAATCTCCATTAAAATACATGTTTAAACTTTGATACTGAGTGAATGAAATCATTACCACTATCGTAGTATACATGTAAGTCAAGCCTCTCCCTCTCGGGGCTATGCAATATAAAAACCTATAAACATTTTACCATCATCAAACGAATGCCAAATGCGTATGTGGAAGATACACAACTAACCTATAGCTGAAACATACCCTATCTCGATGTTTCTATTCCTAGCAAGACATATATTTGCCGGAGGGACAAAAACAATACAAGGGAAGGGAGGGCCGAGACAGGGGATCCCAATTTGTAGAAGGGAAGTATTATTGCAGTCGAGATGGATGAGGTCTCTGTTATTTGAAAGAACACGACTCTGAGACAAAAGTGGCGCCTAATGGAAGTCCGATTGAGACATCCGATGATGTCCGTTATTGCGTTCGGTCTTGGCATTAAGAGGGGGGGGGGCAAAGTCAACATTTGTTTTCTCTCTGCAGAGGACAGGGGCCACTACAGGCATGAATGGGATCCTACAAGCCTTAGATGTTCACAGTACAGGAAACGTCTATTACCTTTCATATAGCAATAAAGAGCATTTCCAATATTTATCAATTATAACAATCATTTTACTTTATTTTTATTTCCTCCCTTCCTTCAATAACCATGCATAGAGGCCTACTACTATTTTTTTTATTTACATAGATTTTTTACATCGATCAAAAAAAAAAAAATAAATAAAATGAATCAGGATATATAAAAATATATATGACAAGATATAAAAAGAATTAAGATCGGTAATAAACTGAAATGAAGCAGCAAAGGAAGGTAATAATAATAAAAACAAACAAAGAAGCTATATAATAGCTTACATTTATGTATCTTCTTCTCAACCTACGAAGGATACGGTAATCCACCATTAACCTCATAACATTTATCACATAAATCGCTGAGTAAAGAAATGGCTTGCCTTGTTTTTGAAATGCTGATTTTCTAATAAATACCAAAAAAATAGCAAAAAAACTATGCAACTGGAAACTCAATTCTGAGGCTAATATATGCTCAATAAAATTGGCTGTACTAATTATTAAAAAAGTATCTGAAACTTGGAAATAGCCTTTTGGACAAAAAAACATGTCTTAATGGATCCTAAAAGGCACTTGTGTTTTTACGCTCAAAGGGTAGAGTGTGCACACGTGGCTTCATTAATAATTAAAATCAGCCCTTCCTGTGAAATTCCTAAATTTTCCTACCGACTACCTAAAACGTTTTTATTTATAGACTTTTATTAAGAAGTGTAATACTATTACAAAATAATTTCTTGAATAAAAGTAAAAAAATATTTTCGCCCAAGATCTAACCTGGGACGTCAGACGCCAAGAAAACTATTTGCCACAGTGTGCCTCCTTGGTGGAGTGACCTGCACCGATTCTTACTGATTATCATAAATCAGATAATTATCATTAGTGGATTATGAATGAGCTTTAAAACTTTTTATCAAGAAAATCTATCTTACACAATCTTAATTATTTGATTGTGCATGTAAGTGTATATTTTATATATGGAAATTGTAAATAGGTCCCCATAAACTCTTACAGGAGTTGTTCAGAAAGTAATGTGAGATTTATCATGAAAAAAAATGTATTTAAGATGTAGTTACAAAGTACTCTCCTCGGACATCTACGCATTTTTTCCAGCAATTTTTCCGCCCTGGAATCCCTCCATGGAAGTGGTCTTCATGGTGACTCGTATCATTACCGTCAAAGCGGTCCCAATTTGAGGGAGGTCTTAATCCTCAGAAACAAGAAGATTCTGCCGGAGCCAAGTCTGGACCGTGAGCGGGCTGGAGTCAAGTAGTGCTTCACCAGGAACTCAAAGAGGTGCAGAGCAGTTGCTTGCTAATTATTGCTCCGGCCCGGGGACACCAGTGAGTGCTATCCAGCACTCTTCGACTGCGGATCGTACTCAAATGTTCGAGTTTCGGCCTCGGTAGTAACATTGTCTGAAAATTCAGTCTCAGTTTGAACACGTTCCGAAATTTCATTCGCGATCGTCACTTTTGTGGCCTTTTGCTCACCCTTCAACACTTTGGGGCCAGGACCAACACCATGACACACATCTTTCGCCAGTTGAGATAGTCTGTCTGGATGATGTGCACTGTGGCAATCATCCTAACACACATCTGATGGTTAGAGATCAACAAATAACGCACACGAGTCACATTTTCGTCGGCGTGGCCGATTGTTGGCCGTCTAGAACAGGGGTTGTGGGTAACCTCTTCCCGGCCCTCCTCAAACATCTTCGACCTCCTGGAAACTTGCGAGGATGATAGAATCCTCTGTAAGGTTGTTGGATCAATCGATTGGAATCATAGAACTTTTGTAGAGTTTGATCGCAATGTTCGATCGTATGCTTCATTGCACGTCGTGACACTGTGTTTGAGACGAGTTTCAAAAAATCAATCTTGCATCATAACCACTGCTTGGATCAGATTGAGTTTGGATGTGTTGAAATACCAAGCTCCCCTCCCCCCACTAACCTAAGTAGTCCGAACGTGCTGCAACGTACAATCGCTTTACAATAAAACCACTTGCATTACTTTATGACCTGGTAATGGTTTTTAAGCATATTGTTTCTTTTTCTATTTTCTAATAAAACTTTTTTATTATTTTCTCTAATGGTGGGATGGCCACGAACTAAAGATTTATTGTACAGTTCATTGTCCTTTGTTGAGTTTATCTTCCTTATTTAAGAAATGGATGCAGTAATACAGGTAATAATGTTATAAATTATTTGTTTCTCTTTAAAAAGTGTTATTCTACAGCATCATTTCTATTCTATTTTCTGAGAATAACTTCCTAAACTCGTAGTAACTCTAAAATACTGTATAACAATATCATGAGAGGTGTATGTCCGTACGTTTCTTCCACCGGAGACACACATCAAGATTTTTGACTCGTTGCAGCACCTCAACGCTCAGTGTTTAACACTATGACTCCACCATCAGGCAAAAGCCTGTCGGCGAAAATTAAGTTAAGATTCAGTTTAGGTTTTTATTGTTAGATGTAAGTTAGCTTTAAGTTTATGACAAATAAGGTGAGCCCCATCACTTTTAATAAATTCAGTCCATTAATGTATAATATATATCATTATACTTTTGTAAAATGCAGATCACTAGTTTGTATTCTAGAATTTGTATAAAATGTACCTAAGCTACAGGAAATACAATCAAGCAGCTGTTAATAGATCGTTTGTAGAATCTCTATTTTTTAGATACATAAATTTGTAACAAGGGCATATGGAACAAAAAAAAACGTTTCTGTACTTTGTTAATTCTTTTTTGCATAAAATTTTAATTCCATAATTTTTAGTAACAAAGGGATATGAAACAAAAAAAATGGAGGTATCTAATAGATCTAATAGGTATCTAATAAAATCTTACTTCACCGATGCTTAGAAAATCCATCCCCAAACAATTTATTAAAAATTAAAAATTTCATATTTATTTACATGTGCGCATTTTAAATTTTTTTCAATCAAGAATAAAAAACATTTTATCTTATTATACAGTAAAAAAATGGTAGTGTATGTAAATTTTCAGAACGATTTCCTCAGCAATTTCGCAAGTAGTCAAATAAATTAACAACAGCTCTTAATTATTTTTAGAAAAAGATATTTAAAGGTAAAAAGATGTTAGTTATTCTCGGATTCATAGTCAAATATCTATGTATGGTTTGTTTGAGTCAAGCATTTGGTCAAGAATACTTTCGTAGAAAAATAAAATATTTATAATATGCAGTACTAACTGCTTTTAGTTTGATTTAAAACGGAGATATCAAATTAAACAGAAGTCAAACCAGCGAAAACACAAGTTACAAATGGAATAATATACAGTATGAGTTAATTACTATTAAATCTTACCTTAAGAGAAGATAACTTCTTTCAGCTATGTCTGATAATTGTAATTCTGGAAAAAAAATCTTTTATTACAAAATATATAAGAATAAATAATAAAATATGATCGTATTATAATTGTTTAATATGTGTCTCCTCACTTTTTCAATAAATGCATTTCATCGTGCGCAATGGGTATCATCAAGCTTTGTAGTAGTGGTGATAAAATAATTAACTTTACGTCAGAGTGACCTTATTTTTTTAAATTTAATTGTAATCGGAATGAAACTTAATTAAAGATTATTGGGTTCTTTTATTATGTTTTTTCACGAAATTTCAAATTTATTTTTTATTTTACGAAACCTAACGGTAATACAAAATAGAAATAATAGATCTTGTGAAGTATGATTTGATGTGAAATGACTGATATATTATTATGCATACATGAGGGCTGTCAGGCTGAAAGAGGATTCCACCCATCCTGCGTTACATAACGTCTGCCTTTCTATTCAGGAAAATATAAATAAGATCATTGGGATTCTAGTCCCATAACCGCACTGCCATTGCCCACACACAATCTCCGCGAACATATTTGTTACGGCCAGTAACCAGCCAGACGTGAGTTGTCCCGGTATTGCCATCACGTACACATCGCCAATTCTGCAAGTTACACACCTTCTTGCGAACTTTTCTTAGAAGTTGGCTTCGCAACTTCTCCTATGTTAGTTCCTAATTATCCTTAGTTCTATCGTAAATTCTGACCCGATTCGTCACATCGCCGTCAGCTATTGTTCTAGTTCAGTTTAGTTTACCAGCGAAAAGTTTAAACTGCTCAATGCCACCTGAACATAAGAATGATAGGATATGAATGAATGGTGTTGTAGGTAAACGAAACATGGGAGATGACCGTCAAAGCAGAGAAACGTTGGTGGGGGGATGTGTAACTTCAAGGAACAAACTCTTTCAAATGCTCACCAACTCCGTTCCGTTCCGAGACGGAGTTGAATTGATCTTGAAAACTCTTTCGTTTTGCCCTAGGAGAGAACAAAGAGGGGGGGGGAGACTTTAAAAGTGGGACTCGTAAAAGCGGATCGGCAGCTTCTGCCAAGTTCGAAGCCGTAAAGGTCTAATCCGAGAACGGGATTTATTTTATCTAAGCCGTTTAATAAGTTCAAGTCCTACATAGACGAAGAGAAGTTGATAGAGTCCTGTAGATGCAAGGACCTCCTAAGACCAGATCAAAGCAACGCTTTCACAATTAGTGAAACTAAAAAGCGATGTTCTTCTCAGGTGGAAAAGTTTCGTATATTTAAGCTAACAGTGATAATGATAACTCGTATTAGAAAGATTTTAAAGTTTTAAGAATCACAATATAAAGAAATAAAATACATGAATTGAAAGTTATGGAAAGCTCTAGAAGACTCGCAGTAGGACGAAAGCAACACACGCAGGACCCTTGTACAACACCCCTTGTATACTCCACCGTTGTACCATGTTAACAACCAAAGCTGAACTAAGGGTGTCCCAGAATTACCGCAACATTCGATTTAAATAGAAAACACAGTTTTTAGTATTTTTGTTGTTATTTTTTAAATTGCATTATAAAGTAAATAGGATAGGGTTATTTATGGAATAACAAATCGGGCAAATAGCCTCCACGACTTTGCTGGAAGTGCCACTGCTTTGTCGAAATTTTCTATGACCATTTGGCATAAATGTGGTTGAATTTCGTTGATTCAGCGTTGAATTCCCCCTTTTACACACCTTTGACTTCAAATAACCCCATAACAAGAAATCTAAAGGTGTTAAATCACACGATCTAGAGAGCTAATTCTGATCACCGTAACGAGAGAGTACACGAACTGGAAATGTCTCATGCAGTATTTGAATTGTTTCATGGGCTGTATGGTATGTGGCACCATTTTGTTGAAACCACGTATTGGCCACATCAATGTCATTCAATTTCGCCACAAAGAACTGTGTTTACGACGCCGAATTGATGTTCCTGGATTTTCAACAACACTCTCACGCACTGCTTCGAAATTGACATTTGAACGGCTTGTTTTTGGACGACTAGTGTGTTAAGTGTCTCCAACTGATCCAGTCTCCGTAAATTTTTCAATTAATCTCTTCACTGTTGATGAAGTCAAAACACTATTTCGGCCATATTTTGTATGAAATTTTCGAACTGCGGCTACCAAACTTTCATTATTTTTGAGATAATGCTCAACAACAAAGACACGTTTTTCTATCATGTAACGCTCCATTTTTACTAACCCTAACTGTCGGCTGTCAAATTGTTTTTTTTAGGGTTGCCAGCAGTTTACTGCACAAATGGTGGCAAACTCAAATCTTGCGTTAATTCTGGGTCACTCTTTGGTTGTACCATGTTAGGAGTATTCGAAAATTTTGTTTGCATAATTAACATCAGGGTAATTGCAACTTGTTGATGCAACTGATCACAAATTAATGTTTTTGTAACAGTAAGTAATTTTATGCTAGGGTAAACTAATTTTTTATTCTATTTTTTTTTTGCATTTTTCGTCTTAAAAAGGTTAGTTAATTATTAAAACATTTGTTAGCATAATCAACGTCAGTTTGATTGATGACATTTGTATTCTAAATTAGTGGGTATTTGACCCTTATTTGGTGGCTTTTATATCTAATATGATGTATGTTACAAAATATATGTTATATATTATGTGTCATATAATATATGTTAGGTTTAACAATTTACCTTTAAGATGGACATCTTTGAACTAAATAATGGCAAACTCCAGCCTATGTTTTAGGTTTTATGTTAAATGTTTTATATTAGGAATATTCGAAAGCCTTGTCAGCACATTTAAAACCAATGAAATCACAATTTGTTTGCGATGGTCAATTAAATACTCTGATAATAAAATATCCTTGGCGTATTAAATACGTGATTCATATTATTGGTTTAAATAGCTTTTGTAATAGGACTTAAAAGTCGTGAAACGTTTATTTTTACGCATAATTTTGCTTCCATGCTTCTAGTATTATTAGTTATATAATAAATATAATATTAGTACATTTTGTGGCGTTGTGAAATATATCTCTTAAAATTTCAGATTAATTCATTTTTTTTCATAATATACGTACAGAAAGACCAAAATCGTTTGATTAGTATGAGTCCATATGTTTAATAAACGGAGGTCTTCTGTTTCTGATTCCTTTTCCTAATATCTAGAAAACAATTCACAATAATTTCTGTCAGAGATATAGAAAATAGGAAACAACAGAAGTGCCCTCGGCTAAGTCTTCTACCAGTGCTGCCAACCCAATCGCCATGAAATGGCAAGTTGCCAAAAACTTTCTCTAATTTCCCCCTTTTTTCCGCATCACTGGCTCGTGACGGAGTATAAGTGGGCCACTTCGGGCCTTTATCCCCTCTCCTCTATCCACCACCTAACCATCTTTCTAATTTTCTTCTCGAAGCTTAAAAATTATCCATTTGAAGTATTGCTTTTTTGTAAGTTCATTATTGAGCCAATTTCTAAATAGTATTTAATTAGTTGTAAGTATCTTAGCCTTGAATGGAAAATATTCAAATAATTTCCAAAACCGAAGGGTGAGGCTTTACATTCACAAAGATGTAGGGTGATAGACATTTGACTGTCTGTTCTACAATAGTGGTAGCCATATTGATTCAAATGATCAGGTTTATTTTTAATTAGTTGTTTTCTAAAATGCAGTAATGGGAATTTCGGAACTTAAAATTAAACGAGCTAAATTATAAAAGGCCCTTTTATTTAATTTTTTTTAGGCTCTCCTCTAAAGCTGTTTTAGATTTATGTATTCATATTTTTTTACAAAAAAATAAAGACGTTAATAATTTATTAAAAGATATTCTTAAATATAAAGTTTTGTGATCCGAAATTTTGTTTTAAAGTTTTATTATTTATAGTTTTATTAAAAGCCCAATGATACATTCTTGAACACCTAATCTGTACATCTGCCTAAACGGCATATTTATAATACTTTTTTATTATAAGACCTTTATTTGAACAATTACAATATTACAATTTGCTTGTACAGCATTATCAATTTGGGATGTAAGAATGTGCTTATGTACAATATCCATTATTGCTGCTAACATTTGTACATTCTATTGATTGGCGTTCAACCCTTCATATAGCGATATTACATTAACTACTAACATTAACCTGTAAGAATTAATCAGATATTATCATACGATCTGAATATCACGAAAAATATAAAAAAGAATAAACGTTTAGTCAAAGGCCACCGTTTTATGGCTTTACCCGCCTCCGCAGATTCCCGTACCTTGTAAGAAAAAAAGGACTAATCAGACTTTTTTAATGAATTTTTGTTAGAATCCCCACTACTACAGAAAGACCTATATGCCAATTTACACCCGGGACCACCCAAAACCTCTCCCTTTTTTTTTCCGAAAGTTTGGATATAGAGAGGATATTGATCTCCCTCACGAGCACCCCCCCTTCCAGCAAGGCTGGGCACAGAAATCTCTCCAGCTAGGCTGGACTTGGAGTCACCTTGTGTTAGCATCCGTAACGCAGGACAGGCAGATACGTCTCTTATCAATAATTCAGTCATATTTTGTCCTCAGCCAACATTCCACGTCGAAGATTTATACAACAATGTGGTAATATAAGATTTGTGTATTGATATGCACTGCCGTAAAACAATTGTATGTATTTACGTTTCATTACTATTTTATTAACATTTATTTCATCTATTGATAAACCATTTCACTACACAGGTACAACTAAATACTACAGTTTATTGATGGGGCCGGTATGGAGTGTAAATATCAAGAAATAAAAAGACCTGTCTGTGCGCAGTTGAGAGAGAGAGGAGAGAGAGAGAGAGAGAGAGAGAGAGAGAGAGAGAGAGAGAGAGAGAGAGAGAGAGAGAGAGAGAGAGAGAGAGAGAGAGAGAAAGAAATAACGCTTTATTTGCATAATAACGCAAACTTAGGACCTTTCTTACAATTAACGAGAAAGTACATTACAGTGTCAATAGTGTTGTGTTTAACATTGTTTGCTTTTTTACAAGTTAGGTCTCTTACAATAATTATATAATAATATTAATCGCTACTAACAAAAGCACAAATAAGGAACATTACATGAAAATAATTAAATAATGCATTATTACACTAGTTCCTATCGAAATACAATACCAATTGGATTTTTGAACTTTCCATACCATTACATAATATAAAACATTATTGTTTGAACTAAATAAAAGTGATTTTCCAAATTAATTAATTGATATTTGAGTTTGACACTCATTTTCTAATATTATAAAATTCTGGAAAACTGATTGGTTTCTTGTTAATTTTTGTAGAGCTTGGTAATACATTGTCCAGTATTATGCTTTATATACCAAAACAGTTCTGAATGTTATGGTTCTGGATTTTGGTATTTAGAATAATGTCGCTCTAAATCTAGTTTGTATTGTGTGTGAATTCCAAAAAATGTTTTATATTTTAAATGCGAATATGTCGGTTTTTCATAAATATTATTTTTTATCGAACTATCTATAGTAATTTATTTTTTTAACTCATTTATTTTAAAAATATTTAATTCCTTATATTTGCCACTAATTTTAGCATCTACCATCACCATCTATCATACTCTGAACCTTATTACAGTAGTTACTTTTATAATAATATAAATATTTTTTTTTTTAAATACAATGATTAAACTTTTCATTCTAGTATTAATTACTTCATAAATAGTTTATCAATAAATAGTTAATTATGTTATGAAAAAGAGTATGAGTAGCGCCATGATGCGACTTTGTTTCTATTTAGGTTTCAGGAAACATTTCCTCGGAACTAGCCAGATATAGATAGACTCATAATTCATTAAAATCCATAAAAAGAAAAAAACAAACTTGTAGTTCTGATTTTTGGTACAGTTGTGGAGTGTCCTGCACAACTTCTAAAAGTCCGCGATGGTGGAGGGTGAGTGCGAAGAGGAGAGGGGGTTTAAAGGTATTACCTTTCGTTTCGAAAATTTTTTTTCGAATTTCCTCAAATATCTCAACTACTGATTTTAGCAAACGGTAGATACTTTTAAATGTTTCTATTCATTTTTTGCGTTGATTCAATGGTTTATGAGATATTGAGGGTTAAAAACAGAAATTTTCATGAATAAACCCCTTTAACAAAAATCATGAAAATTCCTGTTTTTTAATCCTCGCTACCTCCTAAACCATTGATTTGATGGAAAAAAGTAATAGAAACTTTTTTAATAGGCTAGTTCACATACTTTAATTTTGCATATAAAGTAATTTTTACATGCATTACTATTAGTTTGCGAGAGATATTTAAGAAAAACCAAAAACTGATCTTTAAACCCCTTCTCTTCTCACTCTCACTCCCTACCCACGGGGTGTTTTAATATGTTGTACCGGAGACCCTACAACTGTACCTAATAATTAATGAATGGTACCATCCTATAGAACTCTCATTACTATTTCTAATAATAGAGGTTCCGGTAACAAATAAGTTAAATAAGTTAACGATTTCATTTTTTTTGTAATAAACTATTCGTTATTTTCAAATTTTAAATCTGTCTATCGTAAAAAATCGTTATTCGATGATTGAGGAGACACTGTCAGGCTAAAACTTTACCCAATCCTCTTTTGCCTTTTGGTTTTTATTTTGATAGATTCAAAAAGTTAAAGGTTCAAACGTGTGCTGTTAGTATAAATATCAATCGACTTGAAAATAAGGTGCTAAAATTGAATAGAACTCTATCAAAGAATATGTACAGATGAATTTAATGGCGTGTAGAAATTAAAAATAAGCTAACAATAAAACAATGAGATTCACAAAAAGCAGGATTACTTACTACTTACAGATAACAGTATCTTACACGTTTAAGCTATATATATCGTTGATGAAATTTTTTTATTTTCTGTTAATGAATTTCTTTTTAAAATTCGATAGTTAACGACTTTTAATAAATAGAGAATCGAACTCTCTACCATCAGACTCTACGATATAGTTCACGTTTTCAAATTGTTATTTAAATATGTCACTCATAGGTTTTATTTCTTATTTACCACCATTTCGCCACGCAACTAAGTAAATGAACCCATTTTTTACGTTTAGAAAGCTATGACTTTAGAATAAAATAACTATGTACTAGTCACACTGTTTAAGGTAAATAATATTACTTTCGGATCAACAGATGCATAACATACGCTATCTGCTTGTGTTAAAGGGAAAAAAAAGCCTACCTTGAGAGCACAAGAGCACAGTTCCTAGCAAAGTGTTGAGAAAGGAAAAAAGGTTATAAGCCCATTAGGATCATATGCCGTGGATTATAGGCCAGCCTATGATCCGGCCTCCCTCGGGGCACCAAGATAAGGTGTAAGCCTATCTTCAGTACAGGCTTCTTATATCAGGAGCCAAGATGGCAAAATATTCTACGCCTTTTATGATACCAGTGACGTGATCTGGTAAATACTTTTATAACTTGTTTTCTTTAAAATTTCTTGCTCGTTCTTTTTTGCTTTTTATTTTATCTTATTTACATTATGGATAAGGAAAAAATAAAGGAATTCATTTGGGGTGAGCGGATCCTTTTACTAGGAGTACCTTTTTTTTTTTTTTTTTTTTTTTTTTTAGCTCTCAAACTTATAAAATAGGATGTGGGAAAATTACTTTGGGCTAATGAGTGCCTTTCACTAATGGGAGTCCCCCATTTGAAGGATGTATGAAAATGATATAGGGTGGGGTATGCCTAAAGGAGGCGGGTGGAATCAGGAAGGTAGTGAGAGTCTACCGAGGGTGGAGCCTAGGGGTACCTAGGCAAGGGTTTGTAGTCGGCCAGGTCAAGCCTGGCCAGCCCCGGCAGGGGCCTGAAATAAGTCGGCCTCTCGGCCGGAAGGTCGGCCCTGCTTAAACAGGTAGATGGGGTCTTGTAGCTTCGGAGATCGGCCTCGATCTCTCGGCTGGGTGTAGATCTTCAGTCTCCGTCAGGGGGATAGGGTTCGATCACGTCCATCTGTCTCCAGGCTTCGGTGGTCCAGCAGTGCTTCCATCTGACGGGCATTGGTGGTGGTTGAAGGTCGGAGAATAGTGGGTTGTGGCTGTGTCGGAGTGAGTCGAAAAATTTTATGTGTCTACCTGTTTGAAGGTGGAAATTGAACGTGCACTTTCGTGCAGCTCCCAGTGCGCACCTCCCCAATTAAGGGTATGAGCCTGGAAATCGTAAAAGGAAGTCATGAACCTACCAACTAACTCGAAACCACGCGCCTGCCGGGCCATCAATCCGGCCAGGCGCGAGGAAACGTATAACCACCGGCCCCGCCGTCAGTCGACAGGCAACCCCCGAAGAGGATCCTGCCACCAAGCCCACGGACGCAGCGACTAACCTGCTCCTTCTCCCGGCGTCCCCTTGGGGGAGGGAGCCCAGCTCCCCCGTTTTGAGGGCGTCACCGGCCCTCAGCTCCTGGGTAATCGGAGTTATTTTTGTGGGGAGTAGACGTACCGAAGAGCGGCCTATAGTTTCCTCCCCTTGTGATCTCCGCCTGCCCTACAAGAGAAAAAACCATCGAGAGGACGGCCTCCCTTGGGGCATTTGGATATTCTGGTAATCACAGACCCAGTAAAGTTGCAACCTTACGGTTGGGCGATGAGGTCTCTATTCCACTACGCCATTTACCCCCACCGTTAGCCGTTACCGGACTAGCAGGAGAGCCCAGCCCGAACCGAGACAAGTCAAGGATGCGGATGGAAGCGCTGGCACACTAGGGCTCACCTCCTGTACTTAAAAAAGTATTTAAACAGTCGGCTCCCCAATACCTTTGCAAACCAGACCGCACCCAGAGACAGGCCCGGGTCGGGGTGTGCGGTAGGCTAGTGAAAGCCTACCACCGTTGAGCACTCCCACCAGCCGGAACGCCCAGCCCGCACGTGGAGACTCGTCTCAGGTCGTAGCTATAAGGCTCCGGCGCACTGGGGCTCACCGCCTGTACTTAAAAAGTATTTAAACAGTCGGCTTCCCAATACCATTGCAATACAGCTCGTACACCGAAACGTCTCCGGACGTGGTGGTGGGCTATGGGGTGGGGAGCACCCGCCCCGCAGGACAGGCGTTGCCCCAGCCCCACAAGGCGGGCCTGTTTGAAGGTGGAGTGAGGGAATTATGCTAAACCGATTTAACGGGACTCGGAGTGAGGTTGACTAGAATTGCTTTATTTCAATTTTTAAACCACCTCAGCCATTCAAAATCCTCGGAACCTAATTAATAAGGGACTTCTAGTATTGAATCTCAAACTATTATTTTTTGGAATATCGTTAATATCATTTTGGCCATTTTAGTGTTGAACGCGCTCTTAACTATGAAAAAAAAATCAAAATTTTCATATCGATTAGTTAATATGAAATATTAAAGGTTAGCGCACTGAAACGACCCAGTTTTCCATTTGTAGCGACCGCTAACTACATAAGATAAATCACCCTATACTCTATTATATATATATATATTTTAAACAAAAGTAAATAACATGAACAAAATATAAATCATTGTAAATGTGTTAAGCAATAAAAAATGCGGGGTGCCAATGAGTTATATGAGCTGGGACAACAGCTTATGATTATATGATGCCAGATGAGGCCTAGACCCTCGGCAAAAATCCTGCCAGCCTCTGCCAGAGAACAAAAAACCCTATATCATTGGCCACAACAATCTTAATGATGATTGGCTAAGGGCAAGGCTAGATGGGTATTTAAGCCGGGGTCTGGCCCCTGTATGTAAATCATTCTCTCTCCTGGCAACTACGTGGCTACCCCGCTTGAACTCTGTAAACCTGACTGCTTCTTTATGAAAAACCTCTGCATCTCTTCTCTCCTAACCTCACTATGTTTTAGTCCGGCGTCGTCAGTCCCCACACCTTCCTAGTGGGAATCTCTGTCTTATTCTCACTATAACTAGCACCTCCTTGGGAGAGACCTCTCCCTCACGGACGACGGTTGCCGTGGCCCTGCAAATTTTCCAGTCTGCTTCTCTCCGGTTCACACTCACCTTTGGGATCCGGACGGTTTTCGCGACTTCGGACGACCCTTAAATACCGAGTGTGAATTCGTGGTCATTCCAAGACCACATAAACTACCTATGAACCTACCCTGTACCTCAGTGCACTGTCGGGGCAAAAACCTATCAAAAGCTGGAGTCAGATAGTAAAGCCGTAATGAAACGATTGTCCAGGTTATAAACTCAAATAACCCTCACTTGTCACCAGGGCTAGGGTAACCGGCACCCCTTCGTGACGACCCGACACCATTGTTTCAATTGTTTTGTTATAACTGAAAAGTAATCTACCGATAATCAGGTGAATCCTTGAAAGATTAAATCATTTTTACGGCCACGATTGTATTCTACAATGATAACACTGCTCCGGACTTGAATGGACGTTGATCCTCACCATTTAGGCTTGGCAATTATATTCTAGGCTGATTATAAATTAGCATATTAGTGCATAGTAGACATATATTTTTAATTCCTCCGTGACTCAGAGATTGGCGACGAGCTTCACTCTGAAAACTTCTCGGCCTTTCAGGCTTATCACATTTAGGAGACTAGAGAACTTGGGATCTGTAATCAGTGAGCACTCTAGGAGTTACCGACTTGGATCTTACTAATTCATTCGACAAACTAAGAGTTGAAATGGAACTGCTACTTGTGACTTAACCGCTGGAAAACGACTCTTGGGACAAACTTGGAATAGTATGTGCAAGTCTTGATTGTTATAATAAGTGTTGCATTCAATTTCAAGTTTGGGGGACTGGATGTTCATACCTTGAGGTGTCGGAAATTTTCGTATTATTTGTATTCCTTTCTTTTCCTCATTAACCTAAAAAATGTTTGAATTGTATGATATAGTAGCCAATCCTCTTAAGAAAACCGAAACATAAGTTAAGAGCAAGCAGTCTAGCGCAATCTAGCATCTACTGTGGTAACCGTGCTCTTCCCTTGAGGGCGTTTCTTATTTAACTTTTTCAGGTGTTCAGTTTTTCGTTGTTTTAACTTTTCGAAAATAGAAACCCTCATGGTTACATCTCGTACCTTTGTATGCCTGTGCTAGTTATCGTAAATCCCCTATCAAAATTAGAAATTAAATTTTACATACAGTAGCCATTTGATACTTGGAGTATTTAAGAAATACTGCCTTATACATAATACATGATTATTCACCCACCAGAGACAAATCAAGTTTTTTGACTCGTTACAGCATCTAACAAACCCAGTGTTTGACACTATGATCCCACCCCTCATCCTTCCCGCATCGACGGCAACAGACTCGAGGAAAATTAGGTTAAGATTTCGTTTGTAAGTTTTGTGAGCCCCGTCACTTTTAAACATGTACATTAAACCTTTTTAACAATTACAAATCACGGTGTAAAGTTACTGAAAATTATATAAAATATAGCCAAGCTACAGGAAATATAATGACCTATTGTAAATAGATTCATTTATGTAGAGCCGGCACTGATTTTTTTTCCATAATTCATAATATCAAGGGGATGTAGGAAAAAAAAACATGATTAAGTGGGAATAATTAATCAATTGATAATAATCCAAATCAATTAATGCGAGTAGATTATCATAATAAAAGATAATGACATCTTCATCAAAAACATGGAATTGGTATTTTTAACTATCATATAAAAAAAGTCATTAAAGCTAAAATTACATCGTTTTTACAACCTTAATCACTGTTTTGTTAGAAGCTTGATATTTTTAATCTTAGTTCCATCTGGGTTATGCTAAAAATAAACCTGCCCTATGAAAAATAATGAAATGAATATTATTATGAGTAAAGAATCAAATTAAAGATCTCGATGCTCTGATTAATAATATAAATGGTTTATTCAGGCTATCGGTTGCACATGTCCTCAAGTAAAATCTTTTTCCTTCAGAATACCTAATAGCCTGATCTAGGAGTTGCTTCATAGCGTCTATCTGAGTAGATACATAATTAGAAGATAAGCTTCCTCTAATTGGGCACGCAGTGCAGACAATACTCTCTAGTACCGAAAGCTGTCTTCGTTAAACTGAAAGAAAGTTTTCAAGCAAGTTTAACAACCCGCACTTCCTCCTCAACCCCTTAGCGGCAAACACTATACAGTATATAATGGTGTTCTGTCGAGGTTATTTTCTTGTGTGAGCAAGGCCACTATCGCTTGAAGTTTCGGGCACAAACACGGACATTGCTCCATTAAGGATCTCAACGTTATGTTTATAGTTGGGAGGATTCGTAACATTGTAGCGGTTACGCTAAGTGGTTCGTAAACTAACTAGTTTTGGTGCGTAACTGGATTAGTATGTATCCCTAATTGCTTCAAAGATCAGCAGCCTTGTTATTATATTTTTACCGTGCATAATATTTTTCACATTAATTCTGATTTCAATTTAAATTTTAGAAAATGTCCCGACTTTTTTTTTAACATATACGCAAACTCCCCCCTCCCCTTGAGACAATTGATTGTTAGGGGGAAAGAACAATCAGCAACATGGAAAAAATAGAGTGGAGGTTGTAACCAAATATAACAAAGATCGAGTGGTAGTGGGCAGCCAACGATTGAGCGTTGCCGTGACAAATTTGCTAGCTGTTAGACATCCTAAGTTGAGGCAGACAAACACAGAGAAAATGCCTCATTAAGGAACAAGGGCTGGAGATAGGGTGCCTTTCTTGTGAAGGACACAATGAACAGCTGTTTTCCTGCAAAAAGTTTAAGAGTAGAAGCAACTTGGATTACTGCCCCCCCCCTCACCCCATTGTCTTGGAAAGCGTGAGTGGTTTTGTGCTATTGCCGAGTTTAACCAGGCGTGAAATGCCATAACGTTATCGGTACAAACTTCATTTCAGGAACCATTTCTTCTCAGCGGACAGAAGTGAATGGTCAGGAGTTTGCTGCTGATGATTGATCGAAGAGTTCAGTCCTGTTCTTAGTCCGTGGCCATTGATGAGCAGGCTAGTAATGGCACCATGTAGTCACATCAAACTTATAGAAACAGTGATTATAAGCCAGACCCTTGCCTATAAATAGTGCAAACAAAGAAATGAAATCAAACATCGACCAGGACTTGATGGCAATTACGAATTTGTCACTCAATCCATTTGAACAGATATAGAACAAGAGAGGAAGAAACAAGTTGAGTCACGCAATGTTGTAGCTTTGCGTGCGAGACGGGTCTGGGAATACCCGAAGGGGTAGTACACTACTGCTCATTAAGTACGTATGATGATGGGGTGATACTACACCAGGCTACAATAATGGTCTACAAAACATCCACATCTGCTAAAAGTTTCTCAATGTTCAGCACTAACAAACACAACTAATTGCAACTACATTTTATTGATGGAGCCGATGTGGATAGGAAAGAGGGGGGGGGAGAGAGAGAGAGAGAGAGAGAGAGAGAGAGAGAGAGAGAGAGAGAGAGAGAGAGAGAGAGAGAGAGAGAGAGAGAGAGAGAGAGAGAGAGAGAGAGAGAGAGAGAGAGAGAGAGAGAGAGAGAGAGAGAGAGAGAGAGAGAGAGAGAGAGAGAGAGAGAGAGAGAGAGAGAGTGGGAGAGAGAAAGAGAGAGAGAGAGAGAGAGAGAGTTATTTATCTTTCGCACAAATATTTTTCATCAGAGAAACTGAATTTCCTTTTAATAAATTATTTTATGCTGCTCTTATTATTTATTGGTTAATTTAAATATCTGTCAATAGAAAAACATGGATGGATTGTTATAGAACGTACACAATTAGTAAAAATGCAAGATATCATTAATATAGAAATCAATTATTAATTTTACAAATACTTTTTAAGTTTCATATTTTACTTCGGCGCATAAATAGGAAAATTGGTTATGGTTCAAAAGTGATTGGAGAAACGTTGCAGTGGTTCTCCCCATTCCGAACTGGAGAGAAATTATCGGTTCTGTGGTAGATTAATTGATTCGCCTTTGGGTAGTCTTTAAAAGTGACAGGAAAGGTGAAATAAATATTTTCTTGCCAAATATTGATATGCATACTCAGTTTTTATTTTCCCATTTATTACTTACTGCTATCGACAATTTGTAAAAATATATTAAATTAAGAGAATTATTTATCTATCCTTGTCACAAAACTTCCTTTTGTTTATAAAGTTTCTGATTTTAGGCGTAATTCTTTATTTAATTAAGATGAAGATATGTAGTTTAATGAGAAAGAGATAATCCCCCGAAAATAGCCAAAAACCTTACAAGTAATATCAGATATGACAGTATCTTCAGTATATCTTTTATCTTCCGACATTTGACCTCTATTGTCCGGAGACAGCAACTTTATTGTACAGACTTACAGCTCCTATTGTCCGAATCACTATAGCCTCACTCCGTCGCATTCACAGCACCCGGCACCGGTCTAACCAGGTGGACCCCTCTCCGCTATTGACAACTCTTTGCCAAAATAACGTTTTCTTTATATGGGCCTTTTCATCTGGTACCAATTGTGTTTTATTGGTATTTTTTTTTATCACGGATACAAAAAATATTTCTTCCACCATTCCTTGAGTTTTCAACTGTGACGTCTATTTTATGTTAAGATATATGTTAGGTTTCCCTTCTTAGACAGCTACATTATTATTAAAAGTCTATATCAGTAAGAGTTATATTACCTTAAAACTAATATTCGTGTTTCATTTTTAAAACTGAACTTTAAAAAAAATCGGAATCTTTTAATGGAATGCACCTCCAGTAATTTATATTCCTCGGGCTTATAAGGACATATCTCCAGGTAAGGTTAGGTTTACTATCATCTTACAAAATAGTATAATTTATTATATCTTGGGTTTCACTCATTGCCACTAAAGTTGACAATTGTAAATTATTACTCATTCATCTATTGCAAGATTTTATTTTAATAGGTATAGTAAAAATAATCTACTTAAAATATAATTTATGGTATATATTGATACAAAGTTAACTCCTTATTAAATTTACATTATTCAGCTGGCAGCAGAATTAAACCCTCAAAAATAAATACGTTTTTAGAAAATATGGTATTAAGGCTTTATTGACACTATACGTTTTTGACCGCAGGGCTACAGGTACATTTATTTGAGATTGGTAGTGCACACGAAACTCCTGTGACGTTCCAGTAGCAAACGTAAAAATGATAAACCAAATAATGCGTAATCATTTTTTCAATTACAGGTAACATGTACCCCCAGCCATGCGGTCCAAACGGTATAGTATGAAAGCCTCAAATATATACCTATAAACAAAAAGACTAGCAGTAATTATATGCGATTATAATTTATCGATATCATTTAGAAAATATAGAGAAATTAATACACTACCGGAAGATCATTTACTAATAAAATCAGGAAAACTATGAAGGACTTATAAAAGCATAAAGTTCCCTCCCAAGGAAGCAATTTAAGCAAACATTATAGAACCCTTACTGAAAGAAATATTCTCAAGTGGGTAAATGAACAAGTGAATAAATTATTATACTATTTTGTAAGATGATAGTAAACCTAACCTTACCTGGATATGTGTCCTAATAAGCCCGAGGAGTATAAATTACTGGAGGTGCATTCCATTAAAAGATTCTGATTTTTTATAAAGTTTAGTTTTAAAAATGAAACACGAATATTAGTTTTAAGGTAATATAACTCTTACTGATATAGACTTTGATTAATAATGTAGCTGTCTAAGAAGGGAAACCTAACATATACCTTAACATAAAATAGACGTCACAGTTGAAAACTCAAGGAATGGTGGAAGAAATATTTATGCTTTTATACAGCTTTATGACAATACAGCCAAATGTCTCCAACACTTCCAGAATGGAATCATGCGAAAAGTGGTCCGACATACCTCTCTCGAGAGGTTGAAGAACGCTGACCTGCAGCCGTTGCTTGGTGTGTCGGTCGGTGAGTTCATCCATCGGAAACACATTAAGTTTTTTGACTCGTTGCAGCACCTGACAAATCTAGTGTTTGACACTATGACCCCACCACCCCTCCCGCATCGATGGCAACAGACTGTCGGGGAAAAATTAGGATAAGAATTAGTATGTAAGTTAGTTTTAAGGTTGATCAAAAAGGTGAGCCCCATCACCTTATTAGCCAGTTTAGTCCAGTCACGTATAATGTATATTATTATGCTTGTTTATTCTATTATATAATTTCTATACAATAACAAAACCTGTATATAATGTAGTGATGCTACAGGAAATACAGAATAATTTGTAAATGGATTCACCTGAGGATCTATAATTGTATATAATTGTCTGTAAGTTTAAAGGGGCTATGAAAAAAAAAAAAAAAAAAAAAAAAATTCTCAAACAATGCCAAATTAGAATGATGTATAGCATTTTGAAATGTTTTATGCATCAACTCCTTCGATATTAAGTTGACCCCCTTAGTGAATGGAAAAAATACACCAGCAATATAACATTTTCAGACGACGGGGTTGAGGTGATGTTTCTATTTTTATAAAAATAACAGAATATCGGGGTCTGATGATTCAGTAAACCGACCGGCATACCTCCCAGATAACATTGAATGGCATAGTTCTCTCGGTTGATCAACCATGTTGTAAACTGCTTATCTCCCTTCAACCAGACAGGGACAACACTGTCAGTGCATTGATCATATCTCGAGCCAATGTTCGACTCAATTCAACCGCATTAGTATCGATAGCAATGCCTGTTAACTTGTATCTAGGTACAGCGACTATTAGAGAGAGCTAATATAGCAAATTGTTACATAGATTATTGATTTTGTTAATATCCATCAAAGAAATATGACGCATTTTTCAGCGAATGGAGAACATTGTTGGTTCCTCTTGTGTATTGTACTAAAATATATAACTGTAGAGAGAGGAGTAACGGGGCCGGCTCACGGGCGAGTGGACTCAAAACCAATTTTCGGTTCGATTGTATTATATGATAAAGTCACTCAATTGCGAAGGCTTTGTAATCTGCCTAAAAACGAAACTTGATTGGAATTTTTTCCGAATGAATTAATTTTCAATCTAATCAGAATACAGAAAATTGCCGTTAAAACAAATCATATATTTCAATTCGTCCACAATACAATCTGAATATACAGCAATAACGGAACGATTATAAAATAGATTGGATCAGTTTTATTCAAAATATTACGTCCTAAGAGCGGTATAGGAATTCCGATATAGATGAAGATGGGTTGCGGGAGTGCAAGAAATCGAGTTTTACATCGTCATGTCGTCATTTCAACTCAGGAAAGGTGGTGGGGATTGAGATAACCCCTTGTAGTGATTCTAACTAAATAAGTTAAATCACCCTATACTCTATTGCATATATATTGTAAGCAAAGTAAAATAATATGAACTAAATATATTATAGACAAAGGTAAATAACATGAACAAAAATAAATTATTATAACTCTATTAGCAATAAAGAAAGGCAGAAGCAAAGTAACACTAGACGGGTCTACATCTGTCAGTATAAATCTAAGAGACCCTTACAGCCTCCCGGTCTGCGGGATACCCTTAACACATTGCACAGAAACCGTAGGTACTGAGTAACCCTTTCAGCCTCCCGGCTAATTACTTAACACATGCAGGGACGCCGGCACTAACCAACCTTTTTTTAGCCTCTTCTAGACAGGCTGGTTAGATACTTAACAGGGGAGCATAGCCCCCTGAAAACCAGTCTTTCGCGACCGTTACTCAGTGATACTTTGCTTCTGTTCGAACTCTGAAAATTTGACTTATTCTTTATGAAGCCTCTGTACCTTCTTGAACATAGTGCATTGTCGGGGCGCACACCTATCAGAAATGGAGTCAGATATTAACGCCAACATGGAACGATTGTCCAGGTTATAAACTTGAACAATCCGCACTTGTCACCAGGGCTAGGGTGATTAGGCACTCCCCTAGTGACAATCCCGACACCCCTCATCCCAACTCTACGTAGGAGTAAATAACAACTAACGAAGATTAACTTAAAATCCTCTTTTTTTATTAGGCAGTCTAACATAATAAATTCCTGAAGAGGTAGAAATGAACTTGTTAACACGGGCCTTAACTGTCTATTTAGTCTATACTTCAAAATCGCTATCTGTGTATATATAGTTAGATAATTCTGCATATTTATGGTAGCAATCAAGTGTTGCGCATATCAAAGGTTTCTGAGAAGCGAAATAAAAAACAACTTAACTTAGCCCAGGTGGCACCCCAGCCATGCCTATTCGGTAGGCTGTTTCGTTAAGTCAGATATTATGTGATCATATGTATGTTTCGTGTGCACTACCGATCTCAAATAAATGTACCTCTAGCTCTGCGGTCAAAAACGTAGTGTCCATAAAGCCTTAATACCATATTTTCTAAAAACGTATTTATATTTGAGGGTTTATTCATAGAGTGATCAGAGGATATTTTTCTCAAAAAATGGATATTATGCATCAGTAAAAAAGGGTTTTTACAGTCAGTACAATAAGTTCTCTTTCGAAGAGTGTGAGACAACAATTCCTTTAACTACTAACGTAGTACAAGGGTTTGATTTCATTTGGCTTTCCTCTTGTAAGGATGAGTCCAGTTAGAGTTCATTCGTAAGAGCAAATGTAAGTAGCTACTTGATTTTGT
Organism: Acanthosoma haemorrhoidale; assembly: GCA_930367205.1. NCBI lineage: Eukaryota > Metazoa > Arthropoda > Insecta > Hemiptera > Acanthosomatidae > Acanthosoma > Acanthosoma haemorrhoidale. The sequence goes on along the minus strand of OV884011.1, from coordinate 48,511,358 downwards.
TTTATGAATGATGAATTTGTTTTAGGAAACAGCCTAGTGCCAACTCACTGACTTCTCACAACCATCTACCAACAACCATTGAGCACTGGTCTTGGTGCTTCAGAGATGTTGAACCAAGGATTAATTTGATTTATTTAAAAGCTATATCTAATATATTTCAAAACTATACACGTCTATATGAGTTAAGTCCAGGCGCCGCTAGTGCCCAGCCTTAATCCCCAAACATATGTTATCTGTATATGTTTACAGGTAATACCTATAGATAGAGGTATCTTGGTCTAAATAAAGCAGTCTTGTTATAACGTTCTACGTGTTCTTATTACCAACCTTTCTTAGCTTGTAATTCAATAAACATTAACTGGTGCCGAAACCCGGGAACCGTGGAGAAAGAGAGTTATCGAGTGCGAGCGTAATTTTTTTTTGTTTTTTTTTTCTTCTATACGCGAAAGAGAGAAGATGACTGAAGGAGGAATTTTGAGACAGCCCGTCTTGAATCTCGTAGAGGGAGCAGATATTAGAAGAGTGGGAACTATGCCAGAAGTTCATGCCACGGCGCTCGCGCTGATGAGGGTAAAAGCGATGAATACCCAGGATCTGAGGAAGGCTGTTGCGGAGCTGGAGAGATTCACTGGGGAACTGGGTGAGCTGAAACATTTCCTAAAAGGAGGAGACCGTCTCACAGCTTTAATTGGAGCTAAAGCAGAAGAAAATTTAATAGATCCCAGAGACGCGGAATCGTTGAAGGCGGCCCTGATATGTCGGGTCAAGAGAAGTATACTGAATCAAATTCAGGCAGATGAAGAAACCCCGTGGGAATTAATTAAGATGAGATTGAAGAAGGCGTACGGAGGAGGACGATGGACTCCCGAGGAGGACATATTCCAAATGTTTAGGGAGACAAAGTCCCCAAGACAAAGTAACGGGCAATATGCTGCGGGGTTAGTAGTCCGTTTCAATAAGATAACGGAGAAGATGAGAGAGTCGATTAGCGTAGAAGAGGTGGAGGGTAGAATGGGATTCTTATCCACAATTCTAAAAGTGCAACTGGCCAAGGAGACAGGAAGAAAGGAAGGATTCTCTGATGAGCGCTCGTTCTCGGAGTGTGCACAATCAATGATCGACACTAGTGCCAAGGAGGAAGAAGTGAGGGTGCAAGACGTCGACAATGAGTGGAGCCGAGTTGCATACAAAAGAACCCGGACCCTGAAACCAACCTGGAGGAGACCAGAAACGTCCGTTATTGGCAGAGACAAGGGAACGACAGGAGAAAGAAGATTTAGAGGAACGAGACCGAGGTATGCCCCGCCCAGGGAAGAAAGAAAATGCCACGGATGTAGGAAGGCAGGACATTTAGTGGCACAGTGTCCTCGAACAAAATGTTTTGAGTGTGGTGAGGAAGGACACATCGCGAGGCATTGCCCGTATATCTTCCGGAGGAGAGAATACCAACGACCAGAACCAATGGAGGTAAACACTCAAGAAGTAAGAGAGAGACGGAGCATGACACATGGGGAGAGTGGATCATCAGAAGATGAGTCATCAGGGACTTCGGGAACTGAAGGAGAAGAAGCGAGGCGCAGCAGAAACAGGAGACAGACAGGGCAGAAGGTCGAGTCACGTAGATGGGAGCAACGTGATGAAGCCTGAGGAGCGTGTCGGCAGAGAGGCGACCGCATCCTGAGATGTAATGCAATTCGGGAGAGGATGTGTGCGTTGCCAATAATTAGGGTCAAAGGAGGAGAGATGTGTCTGGTGGACACGGGAAGCACCAACACCATCATGTCCCGCGGAGCGCTGGAGAGGCTGTATGGTGGAGAGAGGGCACTCCAGATTCAGGTATGTAATTGTAGTTTAATCACCCTGGGAGGCCCTTGCGAGGTAGTGGGAGAGTTAGTCATAGGGCTAAATAGGTGGGCGAAGAAAGGGGGAGATCTAAAGATACATATCGTAGGAAACATGCCGCGGGAGTACCAGGTGATAGTTGGGTGCGACATGTTGGGGAAGGTAGGTGCGCGTGTGGAGAATATCGGGGAAAAATGGAACATTAAGTTGGGCAAAGTGGAATATAAATGTCAAGGGACTATATGGGACGGAAGAGCGCGGATAGGGGCGGTTAATAAAATAGAGGGCTGGAGGGAAGGCCTACAGAGGGAGTTTGAGGATATTTTTTACGTAGAGGGAGACACGCTAGGAGCGACTGGGAAGACGGTCCACGAGATCCAGTTAAAGAAAGAACGCGTCACATACGTGAAAGAGAGACGATATCCGCAGGCACTACGTAGGCATATTAGAGAGGAGCTAGAGAGTCTCAAACGGCAAGGGATTATAATTGATAGCACTTCGCCATATAACAGTCCTCTATGGGCAGTGAGGAAGAAAAATAGACCTGGGGACGAGACGGAGAAATACAGGGTAGTTATCGATTATCGGAAGTTAAACGAGAACACGACGGATGAGAAGTATCCTATTCCCCGATTTGAGGACATATTAGACAGATTGAACGGGGCGACAATATTTAGTACCCTAGATCTAAAGGCAGGCTATCACCAGATCGAGATGAGTGCGAACGACCAAGACAAAACGGCCTTTACATTTGAGAGGGGGCATTATCAATTTACCAGGATGCCATTTGGACTGAAAAACGCCCCGATTACCTTTCAACGCCTAATGGATGAATTTTTGAGGAGAATAGACGAAGCGGTATGCCAGGTCTACATGGACGATCTGTTAGTTTTCAGCAGAACGGAGGCAGAGCACGTTGAGCACCTAAGAAGTGTATTTCAAAGAGTCCGCGAATTCGGATTAAAATTGTCCATGGAGAAGTCTCTGTTGGGGAAGAAAAAAATCAATTTTTTGGGCCACACTATCTCACAGGAGGGGGTTAAGCCAGACTCTACGAAGGTCGAGGCCATTAGAAGGATGGTGGTGCCCACAGATGTAAAGGGGATCCGTCGACTTCTGGGGACGCTTAATTATTACAGAAGATTTGTGCCGGACATGGCGGCATACCTGGTGCCGATTAATAATTTACTGCGAAAGGGAGCGAGGGTGGTAATTACCCCAATCATGGAGCAGAACATCCGGAAATGTATGTCTAGCTTACAAGAGGAACCGATATTAGCATTTCCCGATTTCATCCCTTCACAATCACCACTGATGCCAGCGAATACGCACTGGGGGCAGTGTTGTCGCAGGAGAGAGACGGTGGGGAGCGCCCGGTGGCGTACGCTAGTCGACGGCTCACAGAAACGGAAGCGCGGTATAGCGCTCTAGAGAGAGAGCTCCTAGGTATCGTCTGGGCTATAGACCATTTCCGCCCATATGTCTTCGGCAGAAAATTCCGTGTTCACACCGACCACAGACCCCTACAATGGGTAGGAAAGTTAAAGGAGTCCTCGGCGCGGGTCACGAGGTGGAAAGAGTTTTTGTCCCAGTACAATATGGAGATCATATATAAACCCGGGAAAGAGAACGTAGTGGCAGACTGGCTGTCCAGAGCCATTACTGTGAATGCATTGGAAGAAGGGGAACCATCCGGGGAAATCCAACAGTTTCTCCGGGAATGGACACCCGGGGAGGATGGAAGCCTCGGTACGCGAGGAGATAGCGAAGGTGAGGAAACCCTTGAAGAGGAAGGTTCCGCCGCCGAAAGACCTGTTGAAATGGAAGTAACAGAAGGGATCGTGAACGACAAAAGACGGCAGATCATTTGGAAATCCAAGACCTCAGGGCGGCTGCAGATCGCATATGACAGTTATGGGAGAAGTAAAATCGCGACGATTTGGTCGCCACCAGGGGTTAGGAACGACCAAATTTGCCGTGCATTGAAAGATGCCTCGGAACCCGGAAAGACCCATCATGTATTTGTAGGGAATGCCACTATTTGGGAGAAAATTCGTAGACTCTGGCGAACGGAACAACTTGGAGTGGATAGGATATTTATTCGGTGCACGTCGATGGTGGAGACACTCAAAGACAGAGAACAGCAGCTGGAAGTGACGCTGGCCTATCACCAAGGAAAAACGAACCACCGTGGAGTTCAGGAAACGTTGCAAGCGTTGCGGCGGAGGTACTTTTGGTGGGGAATGAAAAAGAGCATACAAGAAATGATAGGGGCATGTGCAGTTTGTCTCACTACGAAGTATGACAGACATCCGCCACGGGGGCGACAAGAAGAATCGCCCACCGCCGAGACACCGTTGAGTGACTTACAAGTGGATACCTTCACTTGGAGGGGGTATAAGTGGGTTACCACAATCGACAGCTTTAGCAAAGTGGCCATGGCGCACCCGGTGCAAGAACGGTCATCAGACGCGGTAATGCTGGCATTAAATACCTGGTTCCAGTTTTACGGAGTACCAGACCGGATCTCGTCGGATGGGGGCAGAGAATTCGACAATGCCAACATCCGAAAAGAAATGAAGACTCTCGATGTCTCTTGGCATCTTAATACCCCAGGGCACCCTAAGAGTAGAGGAGGGATAGAAAGATTGCACAGCACCCTGAGTGACCACCTGCGGGTATATCACGCGGAAAAGGGTCTGCCGGCGAATGAGGCAATGCCGAAGGCGGTGGCCGCTTACAATCATTCGATCCACACCGCGACGGGGTTCTCCCCGTTCGAGATCCTCTTTGGGCTGCGCGAAAGACGGAGAAATGGGGCAGAGACGGTAGCAGACAAGGGAATGGCGGAGAAAATGGCGAGTAATACTGTCGCTTTGAGGAAAATATGCGACAAAGTCAGAGAAAGGATAACGAGGGACAAAGCGAGACGAGTGGAACGGGAAAACCTCAAAGTCCGGGATCGAATGGGGGAACTTAAAATCGGGACTATCGTCTATAAAAAACTAGGGTCAAATAGGAGCAAAGAGCTGGTGCGATATGAGGGCCCATTTAAAGTGGTCGTGATTAGGGAACACAACGTCGTGACAATTGAGAGTATACGACCCCCTAAGAAGCGGCGAAATGTCCACATAGAACAGTTAAAGCTTCCACCAGGGGGGGAGGTTGTAGATCAGGAATGAGCTGGAGTGTCCTCGCAGCATACACGCAAGGAACATTGTAAATAGTTATAGTTATGTGATTTTTCCCACAGAAGTATTGTTTTTTTTTAAAAGTCAAAGTTTTCTTTTATGTTTTTTGTTTACAAGAGACAGTTGGTTTTTACGTTTTATAGGATTAGAGCTTAATGTGAGGGATTACAGGCTGTGTACGGGCAGGGCTGGCCTTTGCTCCTTTGTAACATTAGCGGAGCATTATTTGAATGGACTAAGACGTCCGAGTGTTGGACTTCAAAGTTTGCGAATGGGTGTTCGTAAACTGGTGGGGGGGAGTTAAGTCCAGGCGCCGCTAGTGCCCAGCCTTAATCCCCAAACATATGTTATCTGTATATGTTTACAGGTAATACCTATAGATAGAGGTATCTTGGTCTAAATAAAGCAGTCTTGTTATAACGTTCTACGTGTTCTTATTACCAACCTTTCTTAGCTTGTAATTCAATAAACATTAACTTATGCACGTGCATATATACGTGCATACAGAAGAGGCATGTTTTTATAGTTGTAATAGCTGCCTTCGAAACACCACTTCTAAAACTTTATCGACCTTTATTATTTTTTTACGTATAATACTATATTATGAAATTCAATGGTATAATAATTGATTTATTGTACCACCGAATTACTCCAATATATTGCCTATGAGCTGTTCTCGGTGGCTATTTTGGCTCGAATCTTACTGCCTTATTGATAACACTGGTCACAATTCACATATACCAGTATAACGCCATTGCAAAGTGTATCTGAAACAAGAACTTCCCTCTTCTATTTCTCCAAACAATTCACAATAAAATTGAGACTGCTCGGGTTATTTTAAGAAATTACTTATGAAACATGACCGGAAAAAGTAATCTCGGAAACTCATTAAGTCCTACAGTGACGTCTTTGGTGTCTTTGAGCGGAGAAATTTAATTTAACACTTATCTTTTGGAGATTAGAGATGGACAGGGCAATTATTAGTTTTCGGAACATCAAGTTCTCTTTACAGACGATGCCCAAGGATTTGATGAATTAGACTTTGAAATTATGTCTGGAAACTACCATCAGAAATCTTATTTTAGACTGTTTATATTGTATATCTCGTTAGTAGATATCTTTTGAAAGTTTATGACGGAATGAGCTTACACAGTCTTGACGGAGGAATGAAAAATAAAGCGGGTGAATATTGAATGTAGGTCCAACAAAAAATGTTATTAAATCCATCTTAAAATTATCTACGTTTTGATTAGTCCAGTGACAACAAATATAAACAATTGAGGGTATTTCGAAATCTCAAGGTGAAATGTGGTAGACTCTCAGAACTTCTGCTATAGAACATGAAATACAATACATTCTATAGAGGTCTAGAAATAGACTTCTGTAGCAGAAGTTACAATATCCAGAACGAAGAAACTGGAAATATAAGAAAAGTTTGAAGTTTGGCTCATTCAATCGAGACATACTACATAATGGTGTAGGGGAATCCAAAGAAATCCTTGGGGTAATACCTTGCGGAGGAGGTAGGCCCAGCCAAAAGGTGTCGCTATTATTGGTAGGTGACGTTGAGATGCTATTGCCTCTCACCTTAAATTTGGCATTCAATTGAATATGCTATTTGTATATTCAAGTAGCTACTAATTTACAATTACGAGCCAGAGTTAACCATAACAAGACCCATCTCCTAAAAAAAAACATCCAGGGACAAGGTGGAAATCCATCCTGGTTTAGAAGAAGAAGAAGAGTTAGAAGTCTGCAGGCTTCTATGCTTGGAGGCATACAATACATAAATATATATACTTATTAACGTTTTTTTATTATATTGTTTATTAATTATAAGCTAAGGTCAGGGAAGCTATTACACTTTTATACTGTGATTTTATATCAAGTACTGGATTGCCAGAGCCAAATACGATGGGACAATACTGACTGGGCTAAGTGGCCCGGAACAACAACAATAATACTGAGATTACTTCTCCATATCAGTGCACACTCAAAGCCACATATGAGGGGGCCGTTTTAATATCTGGGGGTCATCCCATGTCCCTTTGTACGATTGTAGGCTGTTTCTGCTCTCTACTGAATATTGATATTACGTTGTATGTTGCTACTGCGCATTTCATTTAATGATTTCTTTGAAAGCTTTCCGTCCGATAAAGCAATTAGTTAGGCCTGAATGTACAATAATAAACAATAAAGCTACAAATATCTGTCAGTTTGTGAAATGTGAATTTGTGAAAAATGTCAGTTTGTGAATTGATGGATTTTGAACTTAACGACAGCTTTGTTGTCCAAAGGTTCTAAACAGCCAGTAAAGGCAGCACCTGTATTTTATATCATATCATAAAAAAAAAAAACAATTGTTGTATGATTATCCAGGAAAGAATAACTCTGCAATTGCAGGTGATCTTGGGGAAAGGTTCCTTTTAAGCAAAACAGTCACTTTTGGATTTCTTTCTAATGAATGACGAAACTTTGTGTGATTATAAATGATGAATAAATGCCCCGACTCATGATGAAATAACGTCATTTGAAGCCGAGAGTTAGTAACATAGTTATAAGTAATGACAGGATGCCCATTTGTCACAGATTTCGTATAGGTTTTCTAGATGCACTACTATTTGTTAGCATATCAAGATCAGGGACTGTAATTTATTTAAGTATTGCAGGAATGCTTCAATGTCAGTGAATATTTGTGAGATTTGTTGTGAGGTGTTGATTGTTGAGGTTCTGAGAATCAGCAGAGGTTCTAGACGTTAGAAACTAGTAAACTTCCTTGTGAAACTCCAGCTTCGTTATGATAGTAATTGCATTTTATAATCTAAAGTGAACTCTAAAACGATTGATTCTTATTATCGAAAAGTTAATAAAAAAGTTTTGACCTTGAAAACAAAACAGGGTACCAAACCCAGTCAAAATATTTTTCTAAAAAAAAAAGAACGGATATTTTTAATTACTAATGAAACTTGATTTATTTTTTTTGTCTTGAATCTAAGCATTAACTGTTTGGTAATTGGCTCATACAATAATAACAGAAGTATATCAGCTAGTAAATATAATATAGTAATATAATATAACATAAGTGAAAAAAACAACTCCATCGGTCTTCCCAAAATCTTTATTTCACAGGAAAGTTATTTGTGAAGGTGTGTGTGAGCTGCAACTCTCTCACAGCCTCTGCTATAATAAGTCAGGTTTTACGGCCCCTTGAGACTAGTCATTCCACTTGGCAACCTTCCCAACAGTAACTTCTCTCCTGCCGAAGTCTCTGAGCTATGCTCGTGCAATTGTTTCTAGGCTTCTTTTCTTGTTTACACTTCCAGAGGAATCCTTTACAATGATTATCTTTTGTCGTTAGTTGCGGTTATTTTTACACGATAGCTTCCCACTCAGTGCTAAACTTACTTTACTTACGTCGTAAACAAAGCAAGCTGTATACTCGATATAGCTTCTTGCCAATTCTTTCTGACCTAGTTTCCATATCACAAAATCTTGACACTGATTTCTTCATTCCACGATTAACGTTTTTTAATGAAATTGGTTAGTATTGTATTTAAAATATAACCATAAGAATAAATAGTAAAATATCGGATGGTTTTTTTTTCTTCAAAATTTATAATTAAAGATTTACTTTGAATTTCAAATTAGACATGGTATTATTTTGAGACCACTAACACACCTGGAAAATAGATCTGTTACTGGTTGCTGGTACTGAGTGTGTTAATATAATATTTTTCGAGGAGACTTCTTTTATAATTAGTTATATCATAAATATTAGAGTTTTTTTTAATAATTATTATAGAACATTCATTATCGTGAGTGATAGTTGTAAATAGCTACAATCTAAAGCTAAAAAACAAAATAATCTATGAACATTTACTATTAACTGGTCATTTCATATCGCTCTGTCTTATAATTCCCTTAGCAGCAGCAGTGTACAGGAAGATTTGCCCTCTGAAAAGTTTTTTAGCTCAGGAACCAGAATATCGCCAGGTGTAGATCTCTTGTCATTCATAACTCAGTGATCACATACATCAGTAGTGAGTGAATGGTTGCACATAGAGAAAACAGCTACTACACTCAGGCTAATGCCTGCCTTAAACCCATAAAAATACATTGAGCAAAACTTAGTCATTTTGAGATAAAATCTTAGCACGCGGTATTACCCATGCACTGTACGCTTGACCCACATTCGGGCACTGTCTTGTTCATGTGGAAAGAAAACCCAACCACCAAATAATGTCTAGTAGTAAGTACAAAATATCTAGATCCTTACACCAAGCTCGTCTTCTGTGAAATGTACCACGTGATAATTTTACTGCTTTCCTTCCAAGGGTTCAAGGTCCAAGCTATTTTGATAACCAATGTGACAACAAACCGTACGACAGTACGGGCAAGATATCTTTACCTCTTTTTCTCGTGGACTCTATAAGTGGGGAAAATATACGACCTCCAGTGCTTTTATGACACAAAGGTACAAGTGAAGAAGTGAGGTTTAATGAATTTTTCTATGGTAGGCTGAAGAATGAGTTGTGCTAAAATACTAACCTAAATCATACTAACTAACATAACCTAGTTTCCCCTGACAGCCTGTTGCCATCGATACGGGGACGGATGCGGGAAATAGAATATGATTTCATTTATTGTTGATGTAAAATAAATTTTATAACATAAAAAAAACCATTTATATAATAAAAAAAATAACAGAGTTCATTGATGCTTACAACAACCAGTGATTTTTAAGTTTTTACACTACTCCTGTATGATTTCTTAGCCTATTTCGGGATATCTTTCGTTATCAGGTAAATTGGTCACCTTAACTACTCTAGCCTGCATACATAGAAGCTCCTCTGAAGCTATCCCACTAAATGACACCAGTTCCACACTGTTACACCTGTAGCGGTCCGGAACTGATAACGAGCGGTTCACCGCAGCCTAATCCAACCTTGCTTCAGTAACAATTTCAGCTGTATGCTAAAGCGTTATATGCCCTTCAATGTAATCAAAAATGTCGGAGTCTAAATTTTTGATGATATAAGTAGTTAATCTCGGGATCGGTGGCCTGATCGTTTGTTGTATTAATCATGAATTACATAAAGAACAGAAATAAAGGGAGAAGATTACATTATATTAATATATGATGGACATACATGATGTCCAACAATTATCTTTCGTTTTTCCTTTAGTGTTTTTAATAAAAACTTAAACAATTTTTGGGTTTTACAGGATATTATCGGAAATTTATCAAAAATTATGCTCACATAGCTCAACCATTTTCACAATGTTAAAAGAAATCGGAAGAAACTATGAATCCGGAGACATATAGACACTTAAAGCATTATTCATCAATTCTCCTACCTTAACATATTCGTACTTTTCTATGCAAATGATTTTAACAACCGACGCAAGTAATATAGCAGTTGTAGCAGTACTTTCCCAACTTTCAGAAGGGAGGGATCACCCAATCGCTTTTGCTTCGAAAACATTACCACACACAGTATCAAGATATTCAACTATAGAAAAAGAACTTTTTGCTATTATTTATGCTTGCAAACACATTAAACCATATCTTTATGGGCAGAAATTTATAATCCAAACCGATCACAAACCACTCCAGTGGATTTTTTCTATGAAAAATAATAACGCAAGGATAATGAAATGGATTTTTCTGTTAAATGAGTTTGATTTTGAAATAAAATATGTGGAAGGAAGAACTAACTTTGTAGCAGATGCATTGAGTCGTGTAAAAATTGAAAATAATACAAAAACCTCTGACTTAAACGGTACCGAAGGCATGTACATAGGTAGATACCGACGAAGAGTTAGAAAAATTATTAACTGAAAGTGAAAACATAAGACCTTCTACCTCTAACGAATACCAACAAACCCTAAAAGACTTGGAAGACAGTCTTCCACTTCCCCAAGAACTATTAGAAACAGAAAGCTTAGCAACTCAATATTCACAAGAAAGTATTTATTGTGACAGACAAACCTATTAATATCGAAAATAATCTAATTTTTATAACAAGAGGTAGCGTCCAAATACAAATAGAAAGAACCTTTTATAAATTTAGATACCAAATATAATCGGCATACCCTTGGAAAAGAACTCCTTCAGAATTACCACGTAGGAAAATCCTTTCACCGCGCTATAATGGAAACATATGAGAAACTAAAACGACATTGCTACTTCCCCCGCATGAAAGATGAAATAACTGATTTCATAAATAAATGTGCAACATGTGCCAACACAAAATACGAACGGAAACCTGTAAAAACTAAGTTCCAAATAACACAAACACCAGACAATCCTTTCAAATATCAAATGATTGTCACCTTGCACCACGAACAAGCCTTTATAATAACTATTATAGACACCTTCTCTAAACGATTTTATGCAGAAAGAGTTAAAACATGTAACGCTTATAATATATTTCATGTAATGACTAATAACTTAGCAAGATCCCAACACCTGTTCAAATAGCAATGGATTAAGGTCGCGGTAAAAATGGTGAAAACGGACCTGAAACGAATTTAAACCTCACGACAATGACCTTTAATGAAACACTAAATAAAAATTTAAGATTAACACCTAACGAAATAACTTTTGGAAAAATAAGAGACCCTAACAAAGAAGAAAAAATAATTAGAGAACAGTTAGTACCAAGATATCATGAAAGATTACAAATAGTACACGAAAAAAACAAACAAGATATTGAAAGAGAAAAAGAAATTAGGACAAACAAATTAAATAAAATTAGATGAACAACCATCTTTTAAAATTCGTTCTAGAACCTAAAATTAAAACTGATACAAACCTGTCAGGCAATTTGTTGACAAAAATAAGACTGTAGGAGTACACACTATCAATAATAGAAGACCAAGGAACCAAAATAAGAGAAAATGTGATTCTGCCACAGATGATGGCAGAATGGAAATTGATTTGGACGCTCTTACTTATGACTCCGATGACCCTTTCATATCAGACATAAATGGTCAACAAGTAAAATACATTGTGCGATAAAAAAACAATACAATACATTACATTCTAACTATTCCACATAAAGGTGAAGTAATGAAAACCATATATCTATTACCTGTGCCACCACTACACGAAAATACTTATATAACAACTATTATTCCTGATAAACTTATTTATTATTATTATTTATTTTATGCTAAACAAACTTATTTAGGAAATTGTACATTTATCAAAAATAATTATTTTTGTTATCAAGTAACCTCTTATAACAATTTATGTATAACAAAAGTCATTAGAAATAATATAGATTCATGCATATATAGATAATTATATATAAATTCCCATTATAATTCAAATTATAAGTTTAATAATTGTTAATAATAATTCCTTAAAACAAGGTTTCAGCGAACTTCAGCTCCAGTAGAAGCCATCTGTTTACAATAAACAGAGTTCATCCCTTGGACACACGTACCTCCACCTCGCTATTCTCCCAGGTGCTCGAATATTATGGGATGAGGAGTTATAATGAGAGTTATGTATAATCTTATATAACAAATGATGTATTTATCAGGACTGTGTCTCATAACTTATAATAATCAGCCCTATTATAAATATCTCATCTTATCCTATTAGTAACTTATCTTCCCTTCCCAGACCTCAATTCTAAATAATTGGCTCCCACGACCTTTTCTATCTGCGCCTTTTCCTACTACCCCTACTACCGCTTTTCTACACAGATAAATACCCCTTATGCATAAGATAGTTGTTGCTTTCTCATGAGGTTCAGTCGCTATTGACCTCTCAGCCTGTAAAAATATCATTGTCGATGAAACCATTGTATTAGATCTGCAAGCGGGAGGATCTCAATGAGAAGAATTGCTCAAATTCATGTAAAACAGGGCTCCAAACTATATGATAATCAAAGTTTCATAATTCGAGGATAGGCCTCTTGATAGAGGATTCGAAACTAATGATGAGCTCATAATTAAAATATTAGCGTAAAAGTTAAGGCATAATAGTTTTTCATGCCTGAAAATAACTGAGAATCGTGAGGTAAATAGAGAGAATATGCCACAATATTGTGTACCATTAGTAGGAGGCTTAGTAAGGCTACAGGTTTGGATACTGCGTCTGACTAGTCCGATTTTAATGCGGATCGGGCCAATTTGAGTCTAATAGCACGAAAAAGATCGTCTAAAAGCATAAAGATCGTAAATTTAGAATATACATCTCATCCGAAGGCAGTGGTGATGAGGCCGCGTCTACTTCAATTTGGGTACGGGTACTTTTTTACTAATTTTCCCCTTATAGCTAACTATACGTACAAAAGACTGTAACCCAAAAATAATTTAAAGGATATTCGCGTTTTTTGAATTAATGTTTTATTTTTTGGTTTACTCGTTCGTTTAAAAGGTGATTTTACCAAAATGGTTTAAAAATTATCCTCTAGATCGATATTTCAAGGTATATTTTTTCAAAAATCTTTAAATTGAACAAACAATTAAAAAAACATTGGTGATTATTCTGATCCTCAGAACAACTAGTTTAGCGTACTTATACAATTTAACCATATACAAACTATTGAGAATAGTTTGATTTAAATGTCGTCGAGGAGTGACAACGATATATTGGAGGGTTCTTGCAGAGATCCGATCAACGTTCAATCTCCCGATAGATCCAACCTGGATTTGCGACCAAGTGAAAACAAGAACCGCTCTTCTGTGTGTGCACAGATGTTTATTCGCAGGTGGGGGGCGAAAGACTTAGATAGAGGTGGCGATAATAAAACACCTGCCCCAGAACCACCCTATTTTATCTACTCCTTCCTATCTCGGTCATTCTTTTAAACCAAGCCCGGTCCCTAATTCTTTTTTGTTTACTTTTGTGGTTGCCAAGGTAATAAGTTCTACCGATCCTGTAACATAGATGTGTGTAACTCTTTTCTCTCTCTCGAGAATTTATAGACCTTTAAAGTAACGTAAAGCAGCTTTATTATATATTATTATTATATAGTATAAGAATAATATTCTATAATTAAAATATACTAGCCTTAGACCCGGTGAAGTCTCCTGGACACCAACGTAGTTTGAAAAACTAAACTGAAATCACTTGTCGAATGAAAAAAAAACTATGAAGTATCACATTATTAGTATATGACTCATCACTGTCCAATTCTGAAATTTCATTTAATATTAAGTTTAATACTCCGGTTAGGTGGGGTAATATTGCTATATACAATATTTATTAAGACTAAATATGAATTTGATTTTATGAGTTAATTTTTTTTTTTATAGCTCTCAATTTTGAATAAGGAAGAATGGGGAAGTATAAAATGGAAATCGTTGGAGTGAAAGGGGTGCTTTTACTAAGAGGTGGAGAGGAATGTGTCGGCACATTGATGAGAGTTGACTAGCCATATAGTTCTAACTCGGTCAGGGTTGGGTAGTTTTCAGTAGAGTGTCCTTCAGGGGCTGACTGATTGGCCAAGTGCCGTTGTATCGACCATTCTGTCAGCTCTCACGGACCTACTGAGGCATCTAGCTGGTATTGGTGGAGGTTGCAGGTCATAGGTATGAGGATTCTAGCAATGCCGGATCGAGTCGAAGAACTCGATACGGCGTCTTCGTATGACTTCTGTAATGGTGGGTACCTCGAACTTGTCATGGATGTTGAAAAGGGGTGTGCCACAGTCTTGAGTGCAGAATCTTATTATCTTACTGCTAGAGCTGACCTATGGTGCAGGTGAGGAGACCTGAACAACGGACGCTCTGATGTATTAACAGCTTCAGTCTCAAGGATATAGCCGAGCTGGATATGAGGTGCCGAAGAGAGTAGTATTTTCTACGTACTTTTTTCAATTTCCTTGTCAGGTGTGTCCTTAATATCATATGCCTGCCTAAGTTGGTTCCTAGGTAACATAAGTTATTGGTTAGATTGTGGCCCGTCCCGTCTATACCAAAGCTAGATAAGAGCTTTCTTTCCCCGTGCTGGAAATAGAAGACGATCCCTTGAGATTTGGCCGGGTTAAGTTGGATATTGATAGCGCCAAGTCTATCAGCGGTGAGTTACTATGTAACATCAGAGAGAAGCTTTTATATGAGTCATGTTATGCCGACCTTCACGAACGACTCAGTCAGTGATCGCTCATGGCTAGTTTATAAGTGCATCGTTTGATACGCAATAAATTACTACATTATGAGACATATCTTTTTTTTATTATGATGTCAGGTTATTGCTTTTTTATGTATCTTAGCGTCTATTCTCGGGTCTATGGAATGTTATATGGTCAAACCGCAGCATGGGCAATGCAGAGCACAATTACTAAATAACGTTAAGGGACTGAGGCCAGAGGGACAATGTCCAACTGTCGGCATGGCATAAACCCCTGTTTTGGGTGTTAGCCGACTGAAGGAAAGGGTGCCCCATCTGTTGTGGATTGTCGTATAAGGGCTTCAGGGTTTGACAGTTTACAAATTTTTTGTTCCCTGTCACGAAATTATGTGCCAGAATCAATAAATCGGAACTTCGGGACGAGAGTGTGGATGGGGTTTGCTGAGCAGAGTGGTTGAGGCCAGGACTGACTGAACAGATACTTGCTGGTTTGGTCTTTCGGCGACTACCCGGAGTGGGTGTCCTGCTTACTATGGACTGGTCTTGGTGAGAACTCTGAGACGCTGATCTTTTGACTTGGACTCACATCTTGACCTTGAAGCTATCGATGTGTTTCAGTAAGAGATAAGTGTTATAGTTCAAACTAATAAGATATCTGTAATCTTCCTATCCTTCAAAATTATTAAATTACATATTCTTTAAGTAAAATATTTTTAAAACATTAGTAATAAAATATAGTTTACAAATTTCTATTTTATATGAATGAAACCTTTCCATTGTGATCACCACGTTAATTTATTAAGATAAATTACTTGGATCCAATTGGGACCAGTAGTAAGTGAATTGATTGTTTGAGTAAGGTATAACTTTGTACAACTTTACGCTAATCCAATACGCTCAGGATTTGATGGAGGAATCAAATCTGTCAGTAGTTCAATAGCTCGATGGCATCCCTAAAATTAAAATATTTTATTTATTCAACTAGAGTGTAACAGCGTGGTGTTTGTGGGTAAGTCAGGTAAATCAATAAACGGATATATGTATAAGAATACATTCTAAGGAGAAAAGATACATCTTTAATAAATAGCCTTGAGCTTTCTGTATTTGGATACAGTTGTGTATCAAATAGATTAGTATATCAATACTCTCGGATGTATTCATAAATATATGGAAAGAAAAATATTTTCATTCGCTGAACGTAGCAGGAATATTAAACTCAAAGTTAGACCCACGTTGGTTTAGAGTGAAATTTTGTGTGGAGAAAAAATCAACAAAAATTCATTCAAGTTTTCATGAAACATGAAACATGTAACCATGAATACCCAAAGAATGTGGCTGGCTGACACCGTCCGCGGACTTAAGGTTTACTGTGACCAACGAATAACCTGGTTCAACAAAAACAATCATAAAAAGAAAATGAATTCAACTAAACGACGATTTATACTTCTCAAAACCTGTAATTGTATAAATTAGTTAGCAAAGAGACCATACATAACTTATTCCTAAAACCACTTGGGGCTAATTGATCCGAAATTTTGGCTCTTATTTTACTAGACAAAGAATTATGCTACAATACGTCACTGGCGCTAGATTCTAACATAACAATGATGAAATAATTGTCTAAAGACTTACGAATAACATACGTTAACCAAGTCATAATGTACTGTTACTCTAGTTTCAATATGGTCATACATAGACGCCCTAAAACTGCCCACTGTCACCAGCAACGTCTACTGTTGTAGAAAACAATTCGTTACATTTATTAGATTGATGATGGAAGAAGGCATGGCCCTTGAAATACAGCTATAAAGTACTTGTGACAGTCACCACTCGTTATAATATAACTACTGCTGCAGTAACAATTGTGTCGTTCGAAATTAATAAATGATTATATTTACTGTCAGCGTGTGAGATTTAGCGGCGGCATAACATATGACATGAATATTAATACAAAAGTTTAAAACATTATTGATCCAAATATTTACGTAAATATAAATGACTTTAAAGCAGCATAAGATTATCTTGTGCTGATGTACTTAAAAGGGTTAATTTGCGATTTTCGACTTTGCCATCTTCAATATTTGCCAGTAACATTTAATAGATTCTTCAGATGCCTCTTGAGCCCACAGCCATGCATGGTACCTATGTACAAGGAAGGTAAATTAAAACAGTATTAGTTAGGGTAAAGGTGGTCATCGCTTGATCTAATTTTGTTTATTTATTCTTATTTCCAGTAATTTCGAACAAAGGGATCCAAACTGACAAAGTTGCAGTTACTTGTGAGTGCAAGCATTTTGTTAATTGCTATGATTGTCTTCCTATCTTGTTCTGACAATGTTCTTCTAATATTAATCTCTAATATAAATTAGATTATTATTATTATCTATTTTTGTGTTATTTCGGTTAGGACCCAGTTATGTTTGCCAACATATAGCCAGTATAGATGGCTGCTCAGCCGAAAAAAAATTCATTCTAGGGTGTAGGATTGGCAAGAAATAATTACTAATGTTCCAGGCCACAGTCTTAAGTAAATTTCGCTATTGAAACTTCTAATCTCACCCAACCTATCGAACAATTTTATTTTATTTAGATACTTGAATAGTCTTTGGACTGTACGTTCATTATAGTTTAAAGTTTGTTTGTTAAGGGATTTGATAACTTCATATAAAAACTTTTTGGTGGAAAGCAGATCATTCAAGAGTTATTGTAGTGACAGACTTCAGTAGCATGTTTATTTACACATGTTTTCAAATAAAATTTTTCTCAAATTCACCTCACTTCATTCTGAAGTAAGATTTTCTTTGGCTGTGGTTCGTTAGCTCTCCGTGCTGCTGGCCAGAGTAACTTGTTTTTCCCCCAGGTCTTCTCTCTCTGTTTTTTCCCGATTTGTAGTTAGGTCTCCTTGGGTGCTCGTTGTTTGATTAGTCCCGGAGCGATGTCAAGTGTGATCCATGGCAGGACATTAAGTAGACTCATGTTCTCGCGAGGTTCTCACGCACCCCTGCCGTCTTCCGCAATGGTTGTAGGTGTGCTCATACTCCTGGCACCGTAGGCATTGGGGTTTAAATATCTCCTCCCCAAAGATAACCACATAAGAAAACAGGTGATTGACTGCCCTGGTGTTCTTAAGTTCGTTTGCCAAGACGACTGGAGTAGTGGTGAGAATGACTAGTGATATGTCCGTCTCGAAGCCAGCTGTGTATGATCGGTGCATTCCAGGGTTTCCTCAAAATTGCTGTGAGTAGATTTAATTTCATCTATGTCCCATTAGTGAAAACTTCTTGTTTTTTCAACCCCCCCCCCCATATGTGTGAAGAGGAATCACCTTACTTTTTACTAGAGTTGGTGTTCTGCTGTGGTCTTGGTTGGTGGTCCGATAGACCGTTACACCCTCCTTGTTTCACACCGCATCACACACTTTTCAAGGAGGGACATATAGCTAACAAAACCGGTTGGAAAATTATACAAACTAAAACAGTACCAGGTTATGAAGCTCAGCGAGTTACAAAGCGGAAACTAAAACTAATTATAAACTAGGCTGCCTTGTAGGCGTGTAGGTTCTGCCCCTTAGGCAGACAGGGGGCATTCGGTCATCTAGAGTTGTGATTGAGGCCACCAGTTGGCCTAAGACAGTCATAAAGAACACCTTCAGGACTGAGGTCATGCTAAGGTGGCTGCGCTGCTCACCATGCACGACGATATGCCGGGGGACAAGCCTCGGATTTAATTAAGGTGGAGTAGAGCATCGATGGCCAATATTTTCATATCAATGATCTATGATATCTACATGGATTACAACCGATGTTTTTCGATTTTTTTAAATATCTATATTATTAGTATTTTTTTTTTTGCATTAATTTTGATAAATGATTAATGATTAATTGACATGAGTCCGTCATTGAGAACGTATTGACAAAATAATGTTTTATTGAAAACATGGAAGATTTGTGGATTGCAGGGTCATCTGTGGGTTGAGTAATGCGTCTTTTTTTCACCTGAGGAATTTTTGATTTGGGACTAAGTAAAGTATTAATGAACTAGAGTTAAATACATTTTAATAATAATTTTATAAACAGTTGTTTTTTATTTAATAATATAAATCTAAACCAGCAACCTTGATTATAAGATCATTTTATTTACAGCAGCCTAATTTCCCAAAACATTGATAGTTTTCATGGAAATATTTCAGTTTATTTATAAATTTTGACAAATTTTTTTAAACCAAGTAAACCAACACGACTTTTAATTTAGTTAACCCTAAGTTTTTATCTACTGATGAAATTCCCTTATTTTTGGCATTCCATGGCCTATTGTTGTATCATACATTGAGGTTCCCTAGCATCCTAGCTTTGTGTTTACCAGTGTTTACCACAAAAATGGAAATTTTTTTTTTACGTTTTCCGTAAAAATAAATCGATCTTTTTAGATCGATAGATATTAGCGTCACATTGAGGGTGTACATTGGGCAATAGGATCATTGGGTAGCCAGGTTACAGAGCTTGCGGGTCTTTTTGGGAATAGGAGGGACCCACTGATATCTAGCATTGTTTTGGTTATTTGTCCACCTTTGACCTTTCCTGTGTTGTTTTATCTATATTTACGTTTACTATGTTTGGATGAAACCTTTGGATTGAGAAAAGGAACATTTTTGGAAAATAGTAATTTGTCATTTATTAAATTTGTTATTTTGCTGTTGGACAAACGAATATACATTTACTAAATTTTGTCAAGAGGAACTAGAATCAGCAACCGATATCATTAAAGATTGGAAAAATATGTTTCGAGAAGTTTGCGCAGATCATTTATTAAAAAATGTCAGAAAGATCAGAAATAGATGAATCGAATTTTTCTCGGCGCAAAACTCACGTTGGTAGAATTTATCCTTATCAATGGGTCTTCGGAGGTGTTTTTCGGATGATAAGAAATGCATTATGTATTGCGTCCCAGTCCGTACATCGAAAACACTACTGGAAACAATATCAGAATGTATTCACCCCGGAACAACCATTATATCTGACGTGTGAGCGTCCTACACCCGCATTATTAACATACCAGGAGTGAATTACCAGCATTGTACTATAAAACATTCAGACAATTTCGTAGATCCCACCCCAGGTAGTCATATACAACGAATAGAGTCGTTATGGGCACAAGAAAAGGCAAGAAACAATAAAGAACATGGTACAAGGAAATGTTTGATAGACTCATATTTGTGTGAATTTTCATGGCACGGCAGAAATCAATCAATTAACAAATGACATTGTAAATTTTTGGCCACCAGAATAAATATGTTCAAACACTAAAACATCTTCTACTAAAAACTTTCCCCGAACCTTTCATTTACAGATAATAGACTAGAGAAATTATTAAAAACAATCAGGGGTCCCTCCTATTCCCAAAAAGATCCGGGCTTGCTTACTAAGAGAGCGATTGGAACGAAACTGACTTTTACAGGGTATTTTTTTTGTCCTGGATAGTTTACCACGCATTTATTTTACACGCTTTAAGTGTTATATGTATAATTAAATGTGTTAAAATAAATCATTTGTCAATTTTCTTGAACAAAAAATAAATTTGTACAAAACGATATTTTCCTGTTGGCAGTTTCCATAGTCGCCCCAAGCCTATCGCATCTCCAAGAGCAGGCCAGCCGGAGATGCAGCGCTTCTAATGAAAATAAGGGATTACGAAAATGTTCTTGCAAACTTCAAACCGTTCAAGAACTTGGTACCACACCTTGTGAAACTCAGGGAGTGCAAGAACACGAGGTAAATTATACTTCCAGCGTTCCGAGGGTGGAAGCAAGCGATCATCATTGTTGCCTAGGCCAAGTGGCAAGGCCCGACCCTTGCCCATCATGCTGTCATGGCACTGGGTGCGCATCAAAACCTTGCGTCACTCCACCACATTCGGAATGTGGGATGCAGCCCAAGGAGGTGCTGTTACAAGTCGACGACTGTAAGACATCACAATGGTTCCGATTACCCTACTACATCATACTCATACTGACTGCTATTCTTGTCATCGAGTTGCTCATATTCATCCGCCGCTGAATTCAGCAGTCACTTGTCATCAATAAACATTAAAATAAACGACAAAAATGTTTTTGTTTTTTTTTAATTACATGGCCTTGGTTGTATAATTGTTAATTAATAACGACTGTTATAAATGGTCATGGTATAAAGGTTTCTGGTTGAAGCACTAGATCGACAGACACACTAATTACATTTTAGTAATTAGATATCGGGGACTTCGGATATGATAGCCCGCTACTCTTGTATTCGATGTATTTACTTAATGCCTATAATGTATTTTTATATTATTGGTGATTTTTACTATTAAATATTTTATTTCTAATGATATTTCTTTGTTGAAATGATTGCATGCGATCAATACAGCAGTATTTTAAGCAGTAATTAGAACTATAGTGTATGCGGTCTTCTTCCTTTTTCGTGGTTTGTAGGGAAGGCTCGTATGCAAAAAAAACTTAATATGTATCTGCTTGTTCACTGGACACCACAGAGCTTACCAAACAGAATGAGTAGTTTGAAGGCCTATCTCCATTTTAATCGTCGCTCTGGGTTGCCATGGATGAAATGAGAGTATAGATCATTGGAATAGTCAGCAAAACGGAAATAGGAGTTATGGTTGTGAGAGGTATATTTCTTGAATTTCTTAAATGCATGGCATGTTGAGATTAGCGGAAGGGTGGTACGGTTGTTGATCTAGAAGGGATCATTGGCTATCTTGTGAAGGATTCTGGATTGCAAGGACTGAATGCAAAGACTATTTCAGGGTTTGACTCTACCCTAGACTTCTATCCTGTAAGACAAGGTAGGCTGGAGTATTGTTGTGTAGAAACATTCAGTATCTTGTCATTTTAGAACGATGTTCTATAAGGTGAAGAAGTAGTTTGAATTGTCTGTTGTTTGGATGTTATGTGAGTGCTCCAAGTTGGTCGCTTGTTTGGTATGTACCCTGGATAGTTGGTTTGGCATTTAACCGAAATGGGTTGCTTGAAAAACTGAAAAACTGAATGGAGGAGGGACGAAGGGTGAAAGTGACAAGGGACCTTATCATAATTTGGAGAGTCAATGTTCTTTTAACGCTTGAGAAATACAACTAATACAGCCAGAGTAAAAACTACTGAAACCAAATTTCCTGCTTTAAGTGAGCAAATTTTTTTCTTCATTACCGTTTATCTTATTTCCTATCTATTTATATTTCTGGCTTCCTCCGGCTTCCAGGTCGTGCTTCTCAGCAGGGCACTTTTATCTAGAACCCGCAGCCAGCCATTTTTTGGAAGAAGATATTATCTAAGCCAGACTTATATCTAACGGACACGCCCGAAGTGCATATTCTTTATAAATTTTTATATTTACTCATAAAGCTTTACTCTTTTATTAGTACCTTTTCTTGCCCCCCTCTGGGTGTTGTACGAAGGAGTCCTTGCGAAGGACATGATTTTCGCTGGCAATATGATTGATGTTTCTTTCCATTTTATAATAATACGATCGTGTTAAGTTAATGCTTGCTAACAGCTAATAGCTTTTACCAAGAAACCAAAATAAGTAAGTGCTGTCAGAATGTTGTATTTCCATGTGCAGCGACCGCTAACTACATAAGATAAATCACCCTATACTCTATTATATATATTGTGAATTGGTTATAATACCTTGTAAATTAATTTAAACAAATGTAAATAACATTACCAAACCATAAGTCATTGTAAATGTTGTTGCTAACCAGAGCAGGTATCGGGTGACCTAGGCCAGGCTTGGGGCTGCCGAGAACAAAGCGCCACCGCAAACTGTGATACAATTGGCCACAATAACGTGTAACATGATTGGGCACTAACGATGCAAGCCGGGTATAATTATACCCGGGTTTTTGCCTGTAAATCATTCTCACGACGGCTCTCTACTAGCAAACTTGCAGCTGCACTGATGTTTCAAAACTTGGCCTTCTCATTTATGAAAACCTCTGGACCTCTGTTCCTAACCTTGCTATGTTTTAGTCCAGCCTTGTCAGACCCCACATTCTTGTAGTGAGATTTTCTGCCTTCGTCTCGCTAAAACTAGCAGCTCCTTGGGAGAGACCTCTCCCTCGCTGACTACGGGCTCCATGGCCCTACAAACTTTACCTAGTAGTGTCTCCCACGGCAGTCCAGTCTGCTTCACTCCGGCTCACACTCCGCTTTAGGATCCGGATGGTTTTCACCTCCCATCAGATACCGAGTGTGAATTCATGGTCATTCCAAGACCACATAAACTACCTACACTACCTACCCTATACCTCTTCTCCTGAACATAGTGCATTGTCGGGGCACATACCTATACAAATATGGAGTCAGATAGTACGTAAGATCCGTCATGTAGCAATTTTCCAGGTCATAGCTTAATCAACCCTCACATCGTCACCGGGACTAATGTAACTAGGCGACCCAACACCATAATTTTCAGTAGATTTAATTCCTGGATAAGTTATAGTTCAACATTTTTTCGCTATTCGATTGATCCCATATAATGGGATTTGATTTTTTTTTTTTAATGTTTAACTATGGATAAAAACGCAAATAACACCTCCATAAATATATTGAATTGCAAAGTTGAAATAATACTGCTATTAATGGTAAAAAAAGAAATGACAACGTAAAATTTATATTGGAATGTTGACAATTATCAGCTAAAGAAAACATATAGCTCGAACCCGCAATCTCTCCATTATCAAGCCCAGTCCTTTCCTAACTTAATTGACGAATGGCCCCAGCAATGAGGTTCTTCTCTATATGCATTATCTTCGGCTAAAGATCATTTATTTTGGGAATGGCCTCACTCGTGCAGCTAGCACAGCTGGTAGAGCCCACCAGGGACTCAAACCCACATCTCTTTGATGTCAAAAATGGAGAATAACACCATTAGGCAGTGAGAGAGATTCTTCTTTGTAAAGGTGCGTGGTAAGCTTTTATACATCCGGATCTTCTCCCCCCCCTCAAGTTTATCCTGACATCTATCGAAAGATCAAGCAAGTGATAAATGACCAATAAAACATGGAATGACATCTGAGAGGGAAGAACCATTAACGGCGGCTTCTCAGTGATTATCGGCAGAAGGGATCCCCCTCCCATACACTAAAGGCCCGAGTGTGTGCTACTCTCATTTAGAGATAGCTTTAAGGGAGAGATAGTGGTAGATATAAATTTCTAGTTCTAGAACCAAGGTAACAATATCTCATATTATAAAGCTGCTTGATGGAATGATTATATTATAAGATTATGTCCTAACTGTCATATATTATTAATACAGATGCCATAAATTTCAAAATACAAAGCTATAGGAGGAAAAGGGAGAAGGTTCTTGAACACCTCCATAGCTTTTATTGGAAAATTAGCGTGAATATCAAAAATATCTGTATTGTGAAGATGACCTTAATTGATTTTTTTCACGGGAAAACCACCTTTAATGTTCAGCCCGAGGTATACGTTGTACAGAGATTTCTGTTCTACGGAATCACGTTATTACGTTTCACATGAGTAAACAGGCATGAAAGTGCAGTAATGAACGGTTTTTCAATAAAACGTAATTAGGGGTGGAATTATGATAAAGGAAATGGAAACAACATCAAGTGAAAAGGAATTCAAAGCAAATCATAAAACTAAACATACATGATTTTCAAACCGCTGATCAAAAAGTAATTCATTTGAACTTGATTTTATTTATCGATCCTCTCGTTGTGTATCCATCTGTTTATCGATTTGCAAAGTTTATACTAGTTGTCACGAAAATAATTCAATCGTTCTGAAATTTATGAAAGTTATATTTCGGTGATATATTGGTTAAAATTTATTGGCATGATGAGTATGAGAAACAGTTAAGCCTAAAGGAAGAATTTGTTGAAGAAGATTGGCTTGAATGCTTAAAAAAGACCAGAAACCGCAAGTTAACTACTCACTGTCACCCTAAACTGTCCAGAGTAGCCGAGTTGTTACTCTCGTCACTACAGCCATCTTGGATATCGATATCCCACATTCCGGTCACATTGTCAACTTGTCCACAAAATTTATCTATTGTCATCCATCAACATCGATCATTAGCCTACCTACCTTGATGAAACTCTCAGCCGTCCGACCATATTGCTTCGATTCCATTACATAGTGGGTGCTTCTAAAACATATTAAATTTAGAAGAATTTGTCTCAGAGAGTAATAAAATTATATCAGGAGTGTACTAGTTAAGATTAACCAATACATTAATAACCAGTTGATCCGAGTAACAGCTGCCGCGCAATCAAAACAGATTCTTTTTAAATTTTTGACCGACTTTCAGGTGTGAACGGTACTCTATTTTTAAATCCCTGTAAACAACAAGGAGTATCAACAGAGGCTACGTGTGTGACTTTATTGATTACTTGTTAAATTGTTGTGAAAAAACTAATTGATATATTTGCCCGGAAATACTTCATTTCATTTTTAAGAACATTCTGATTATTGAATATAGCTTTAAAAAAATAAAGGGAACCTATAAAAATCGACTTTGACATTTGCTAATTACGCGTTTTCTATTGATTTTTTTTGTTCAAGTATTTACTGTGCATGTAAGTATAGCACACGAATAGAAATTTTATGCTACTTGTGAGATTCAGAAAGTCTGAAAGTCAGATGTGGGGAAGGAAACCATAAAGATCGACCTTTTTCTTGATTTGAAGTTTTAGAACTTTAACTAAAATATAAAAAAAAATAGTAGGCGATCATATACATAAGAAGTGCAATTATTCCGTACTTAAAACCTTTCCATTTCAGTTTAGAAGTGTCCCCTTGTTTATTTCACCATTTTCACCAGCTGACCCCGTGTGAGGAATCGTCCTCAAGAGGAAAAAAATACAAAAACAGTACCCTCAACTGGCACTAAAATGAGTACTTTACAAGATATGATATTATTCTATATGATGGAATATATATATAGTACACATTTGACAACCCGCAATATTTTTCTCAAAACAACCGATGACGAAAGCGTTTGATTTTGGTACAAACGAATTGTAGGAAAACGAAAGCGTTGAGCAATACAAATACCCTAAACCACTTTTTTTTTTGTGTACAATAAATAGAAATGTTTGGTTTTCTAATCGCTAGACAAAACAATCCTCACTAGCAAACTATGATCCAATGAACATTTTCTATGTTATATCACTGTTTAAATTTCCAGGATGTTAATCCACTATCGCAGTAAATACTCCCTGAAAGGTATTAAGTGGGTTTCATGTCCGACAGGGCACAGAGCGCTCTCAGGCACAAACAATGCCGAACAAGACTTGGCAACGGGTATCGCTCTAATGGAATTAGCGGTAGGTAAATAACCTCATTGATTGGTTGGAACCGAGCCACTTCAAATAACTCTAGCTACCTACTATCAGAATCTCCCAGGTAGATTACACAATCAAGAGTAATCGCTTATTGAGAATGTTACACATTTTGATTACACTTACCGGTATTGCGTCATCTATTTTTTCTATTTTTTATCTGTTGTTAACGGACCCTTCACGTTATGTATACGATTACGTTGAAGCTGTGGCAGTTGCATTGAAAACGTAATGCTTAGAATACTTTTTACTTTTCTAGTTTAGAAATCTAATTATCCAATATAATCTATAACATAATAATCTAATCTAATAAAATAAATAGTTTTTAGTTTTCTTAATAAAACGATCTTCCTACAAAGGTAATAAATTGTTATTCATAAACAACATAATAATATTTTTTGCACTTAAATTGAACTAGCCGAATTGCTCTAGGCTGAATGAACTAGGCTTTGCTCAAGAGAGTTAATTAAAATTCTAGTATTTTCTTCCTATGTTTTTCATTCCAACTCACTAGCTGGTATAGCAACAGTGTACCCTTTTAAATAATTTTAAAAATAATAAAATAGTCATAATTTCTATCGATTACTCCACGAGTTGTTATGGCGTACTTGTTTACTGATAATGTGACCGTCCCATGTGATGGTTCGTGTGTCGCATTATTTTTGGTTAGCTCCTGTCATAAAACATACTACACGATTGTTAACATGTGCTAGTTAATCTCAAGATTGAGCGAAATTCACCCCCAATCAGTCAAACAGCTAAAGCGTGTATAGCTAACACCCATACAAACAGCTAAAGCGTGTATAGCTGACACCCATACAAACAGCTAAAGCGTGTATAGCTGACACCCATACAAACGAACTTTGTTACTGCTTATGTGACGGTCATTTGTGTTGGCTTTCGTATTGTCTTATCCGTTTAAACCCCTACCGTAAAAAGTAATTTACGTTAAAAACAAGGAGGTTTAGATTTAATTGAAGTTACATATATTTACTGCTCTATACATAACGTATCGAATTGTTAGGTAGTTTACAAAACCACAATTAACTTTTGGTGACATACGTTAAACATATGTTCAATTAAATTAAAAGTTAAATATGCGCAAATTAAGTAAATTATCCTCAAAACCTAACCAAACATGCCTACACCAAACTTAGATCTTTTCACAGACAATCAAAATCATCCTGGACATTTCTCACACTTGACACGGATGTATGTTCACAAGAAGATACCAGATCCTCCTACAGTATTCACCACGGATCGCATTTCAGGAGGAGTTTCAGCCGGGCAGAATGGGCTTAAGATTTTCCATCCTGGGGAAGAGAAGTGTCATACACTATCGTGAGCTGAGAGAATGCCAAAAAAAATACAATGGAATTAAACGGCACCCAGCATTCTTCATGCTGCAGTGTTTTATCCCATCTTACAGAAGTGGTTAGTTTCATTTAGAACCGTAGGTAAAGTTAAATTACATTATTGATACTTGTCATAACTTAAGGTAAAATATTGATAATGAGCATATAATAATTACGAACTGTGTAATTAACATAACAATAAATACATGTAAATCCCGAAAAAAGTAAATACAACCTTATCACTGTATGAAAAATGTAACCTAAACGGGCGTTACAAAACAGTGTTGGCAATATCATAACGCTCTCCCGCACTTATTTTTTATGCTAATAATTATATGAACATGGCTTAGCTCAATAACTTAACGTTAAACAACCATCTATCCATGTATGGGGAGCATCTACAGGGACTTGGGTCTCAAGAAGATCCGGCACAAAGCCTGGACCGGAGTTGGCTGGTGGTAATACAAACGGTATA
This sequence comes from Acanthosoma haemorrhoidale, assembly GCA_930367205.1. Taxonomy (NCBI): domain Eukaryota; kingdom Metazoa; phylum Arthropoda; class Insecta; order Hemiptera; family Acanthosomatidae; genus Acanthosoma; species Acanthosoma haemorrhoidale. The sequence goes on along the minus strand of OV884011.1, from coordinate 48,483,044 downwards.
AGGTGCTAGTCGTTTAGAAAATGATGAATAAAGATGATAGAACATCAAACAGTGAATATCAAATGGATTTGTATGACATTATGTTTGGTCTTTCGTCAAATTTCTCAATATACGTCAACAGCCCCAGTACTTGAATGATAGTGCCGAACTTCCTTGATTTACTTCCTATGTAATTACATATAATAACATCGGATTATATGACATTATATGACAACAATCGGTCTCCCGCGCTAAAATGACGTTTTACAACCAGGGTTAAAGTGCGGGAATGTGGAGCAGGGGGTCGGAGTAAGTCGAATTTAATTTCTAGTTGCCTATTTAAATACTTTTCGGCTGCTGATTTTTTAGATTGAAGTGGAGTGGCTCGAAAGCGGAATGGTATGTTATGAACTAAGTATTTTACTGGGGTGGTATGGATACTCGTGCATTTCGGTTTGTCTTCTGAATTTGTACATAGCGCTCTGCCTATCATTCAATTCTTGTAGGAGCTGAAAAATTCAATTCATAAAGTAGCTTTTTTTGCGATTCTAACTTCAGGTCATTTGGACGAGGGGTCTACTTTTATAAAATAATAATAACTCAGGAAGGCACCAGTACAGTCTATATGAGTACGTTGGGGAGGTACTAAACCGTGTTGGCAATACCATAAAAATAATTCACTTAGAAATATCATGCTAATGAGATGTTTTCAAAATGGAACCTTCCTTACTTTCTTTCAAATAAAGATTGTTTAAAAATAAGGCGTTTATGTTATCCAACTTAAGTGTCAGTAAATCATGTTGTTATACGAATTTCCGGAAATAACCAACTTCGGCTTCATAATACTGTTTGCGGAAATAAAGTCGATTTCCGCCTTGAGATTGATATCTCGTCCCATTGACCAATACAATGTACATGAGAGAGTACATTTATTTTTTACGACGCACCCGCAGTTTATTTATACAATCTTTCTGCTCAGTAAGGGGTATTGTCCCACGACCAATACATGTTGCCTTTTACAAGCAAAGGGTCTATTGTCCGTTTATTGTTAAGGCAAATAATTGCTTATCAAACTTGAGCACTCTTTTAGAGTAGTATTGAAAGCTACTGCGAATAAATCTTCTGTGATATTGATGCAACTTGCCATTTTAGTTCAGTAATTTCTGAGATCCTTCTTCTTCACCAAAAATTCATAATGTCTATGATTTTCTTAAATCTGTTGAATGCCATTAACCAATCTTAATTTTCAGAAATAAATTATGACGATTGTCATTCTTTTCATTGTCATTTCTAGTTCATGACCACCTAATACCACGTCTAAGTATGCGAGGTTCAAGATTAATTTTGTACTTGATAAATTACCACATTTTTTTGGAATGTTTGATAGTACGTATGTCAGTTAGATTGGTCGGCTTTTCTTTGTTACAGCTAGTGTAAAATTCTCAAATATTGTAGTGCTTAGCATAACTTCATTATGATATGAAAGGTTGGAGTACAAATACCTAAATTGACAGTAAACTCTTTTCACTTCCCATGTTGGGAGCGCCCTGAAAGGATAGCTCGTCTATCATCCCTTAATTGGTGTACATATTAACATATCAAGCAAACAAACACCTACTAAAATATATAATTATAATAAAAAAATTGGTTACATCTACTTTAATTAATTTTTGTTTTTAGTAACAATGACCAAAGGTAGAAGAAAGTATACGATTTGCAGTGGACTCTTCAGTAAGATTTCAATTTATTTTTAAATTTATTTCTAGTTCTGCGCATGCGCTATTATATGCAAACACTTTTCTGTTATCGTTTTTCATATAAACACCTAATACTACTTTTTATAGATCCGTACATCAGCACTAAAATTGTCTCAGTAGGCAACTTACGTGAGCTGGTCACGAAAGCGCCCTCCAGCAGTGAATGAATAACTTATTGTATTTGTTTAGGAGTAAAATCAAACCGAGAAGTCGTTCAAAATTGAACGACCCAAGCACTTACTTCTGCCGGATTACAGATAATATCAAGCAATAAACTAAATAGGCTAGACGGCTCCCATAACCGAGAGCTACACTCGGTGACTCTGGTCGGGCAATCGTGGGTTCAAATCCCTCCAAACGCTATTTATTTTTTATTAATATTAAAATCAATTTAAATATTAATAAAATGATAAAATGCGATTTTATCAGCAATTAATGTCACAAACAAAAAATAGATCTAGGTCTTTAGGGCTAACTCCGACACCATCGCCTGTTAAGCGAAACCCAAGATGTTCAAATAGGAACGTACAAATAACCTCCTCTGCAGCAAGCTCGAAGAGATACCACCACAGGCCAGGACCTCCAGAGAAGAAATCGCCGTTCTGTCCGCTTTCTCTTTCAACTCTGAGCTCTCAGCTCTTGGATTCAAAGCTCGCCAAATAACGCGAGGACAGGCAACCAGAGGAACCAATCAAAGCGACGCTACCTTTCTTCTTCGTAAATCTTGAGCAAACGCCTGGTGTGGAAAAAGTCTGCGAACTGACCCACCTATATTACACTATAATACAGGTTGAAAAGCCGTACGCCAAACGCGACATCCTCCAGTGCCATAACTGCCAGGCATATGGGCACACAAAATCGTACTGCCACCACCCTCCCAGATGTGTGAAGTGCAGTGGGCAGTACAGAAGTAAATTATGCAAGAAGCCCCTAAAATCACCTGCAGTATGCGTTCTCTGCAATCAACGCCACCCGGCAAACTACAAGGGCTGCGAAGCTTACAAAATCCTCAAGTCCAGGAGCGAACAACGTCGTCGGCCAGAAGAAGAGAAACCAGCCACAGGTAGCTGAAGAAGCGTCCCAGCTGGAAATTTGAGGCTTTCTGTTATTTTAGCTGATGCCGTTCGGAACAGAGCAGCACTGCCCACTCCTCGTCCGCAAGTTCCTCTTACCCAGCATTCCGTTCATCCCGGCAACCAGCAAACCCAATCCCATCCTCAACCACACATCTCGCACATTCCTTCACCTTCAAGCTTTTCAAATCTCACTACCCTATCAACATCATTCCTTGCAGAATTCAAAACCCTAATCACCCCTTTCATTTCCCTTCTTACAAATCTTGCTTCCTACCTTATCCCCGGTAAACAAAACCCATAAGTGGATCCTTTCGACTCCTTATTAATTCTCCTTTGGAATGCAAATGGTGTTCAAACTCACTCCAACGAACTGACAGCACTACTCAACGACAAGAACATCGACGACCCAATAAATCCATTTCTGATTCCCAATTCATCTCATTTCTAGACTCCATTAGGCATCGTTTCCTTGTGTGAGTGGGGACTTTAACGCAAAGCACCAACATTGGGGGTCAAGATCCACTAATACACGAGGACGTGCTTTACTGTCTGCACTCGTACGGAAACATTACTCCACGATTTCTCCTAACACAGACACCTATTGGCCATGAGATCCCAAACAAAATCCTGATCTTCTTGACGTTTTCTTCTACTATAGTTTACAAACGCTAAACTATTCACTCACGCGCCTCAATGACCTCTCCTCCAATCATAGTCCTTTATTAACAATTTACCTAAGACCAGTTCACAAATTGCGTCTTCCTTCATTTATTAGGGTCTCAGTCGACTGGGACCACTTCCACCAGCTTACAGATTCAGTAGACCTCAAAGTGTCCCTGAAAACATCGCAAGACCTAGCCGATGCCATACATTCTTTTACTACTATGATCCAGAGGTCATCTTGGGAGGCATCGTCACCCCATCACCTCATCTTACCGTCCAATTAGCCTACTCCCTATCCTCTCAAAAATATATTAGAAACTCCTATTAAAACGTCTACTTCCAATTGTTGCATCCAAAAACCTTATTCCTACACATCAGTTTAGTTTCCGTAAACTAAATTCCAATCCCTCAGCCCTTGAAACCAAACTGTATTGCACTGCTGGCTTTCTTGATATAACTCAACCTTTTGTCAGGGCTCGGCACGCTGGTTTGCTCCACAAGCTCAAAAGATATTTACCACAGACCCTTTTCCTAATCCTACAGTCCTACTTTTCAAACAGCTTCTTCCAAGTCCGCTGTGGTTTAAATATTCCCATCCTCTATAACTTATACACCCCTGATGTCCTCTCTACCCCCAATACCTTTTTGACCACATATGCAGATGACACTTGAGTCTTGTCATCCCCCCCAGACCCCAATATAGCATCCCATAGCCTTCAAAAACACCTTGATGAGATCTAGTATTGGTGCAATCAATGGCGGATCAAAGTTAATGAAGCAAAATGCTCCCACATTGCCTTCACCCTTTGTCGCAAGACTTGTCCACTAGTTTACTTTAATTCTATTCCTCTCCCTGTATCTGAGACAGTACGGTACTTAGGCTTCCATCTTGACAAACGACTGACCTGGAACCCACATACGAGACTAAAAAGACAAGAACTAAACAGACGATTTGGACAATTGTACAGACTACTTCAAAGGACATCCCATCTCTCAATAGAAAATAAATTATTAATCTACAAAGTAATACTTAAGCCAATCTGGACATACGGAATAAAGCTATGGGGGACAGCAAAAAAGTCTAACATCATGCGTTACTAATCCTTTCAATAAAACGTCCTGAGAACAATTATTCATCAAACTCATCAAATGAATTTAGAAACCATCAGCTAGCTTTAGAAAAAAACAGCTGAGCCAGTTTTAGTTTCAGATTTGATGAATTGTTTTGTACTTTACTTAATGCAGGCACATTGCCACCATAGTTATTAGATGGGGCTGATGTCTTTCTTATCAATGCTAAGAAATGTTTCATCATTCGTCTATCTTCATCCGCCTGGCTCATATCCCGAAGATTTACCTTTTGTTAGATTGTAATAAATCGTATGATGACATGGCTGGGATTTGAACCCCGATCTTCTGATTACCGGTAAAGCATTCTAGCCATCCTTGCCTAGTCAACTTCTAATGTCTTTAGCTGATTCCGTAAAACCTATCTTGCCATACGTTATACTCCTTAGAAAGATTATCGTACTTACTTCTGATATTTTTAAGGTTGGCCTATGTTTTTAATGATTAAGATCAGCATAATAATTTTGAAATTGAGGTTCAGCGCTTGCAGGATGAATCTAGTGAAAAGTTGTGACCGGGGATCAGAAGGCCTTGGGGTCTTAACGTCTTTGAATGGCTAATAATATTTAAAATCAATGGCAGCCAGTAATTATAGATTAGATGTTTCATATTTACTTATGTTGAAAGCCAAGATTATTTTATTCCTTTTAATATTGTCGATTTAAATTAAAAGAAATTAAAAGTACTGCTGCTTCTCTTGTTTAATATTATGTAAAAATGTAACTGCAAACAACTTCTTGTTCTAATATTTTATTATACTTACCACAGACCCATTTCCTAATCTTACAGTCCCACCTTTCAAACCACTGCTTCTAATTTCGGTGTGGTTTGGAATAGTCCAACTATTATTATCCCACAAAATCAGGAGTTCCAAAGGGGAGTGTCCTGGGTGCGACGCATCTCTATAATCCTTCTCGAAAAGTAAAGTGGCGGTGGCCTCGTGACCTGGTATATTTGCTAGGTGACAGTTGGATTCTTCTGGCATTAGTCAGTTTCTCCAATATTGTCCCGAGCATCTGTAGCTCTCTCGCTCTTGGTCAGCCTCCAGGGCTCGTATCCGGTGACGTGGCTGATGGAGAAGCGTGGGAGACTTCCCTAGACTTCGCTTAATCTTTACCATGCGAGGAAGGTGACAAAGGTATGGATTTGGGAGGTCTCTGGGCTTTTTGTAAGTACTGTATGAATGAGCATGTGAATGAAGAACTGTAAATATGGTATGAATGAGAACATTTATCATAATTACTTTCAACTATTGACAACCCACTCTATTCACAGTGAACCTACTCTTCTGGCTACCACCGGATACCCTAACCAAGGAGCAGAATGAACCATTGTGCAAATGTAAGACAAGTCTTCTTTCATTCAAAGAGAATCAAACGGGTAGAATGGGCATGTTTCTGCCACCGAAGGAGGGTGAAAGGTGGCCAGAGAAGATAAGCCATATAATTTTCCTGTTTGTCGCTTTCTGCATGGCTATTGAGGTTTTCCTCTCAGATGATTAAGTACAACCTTCCAGCAAATAAACTCATTGTCAGCCTTCATTTAGTTAGTGTTTGTTTATTATTAATTATTTGCTTATTATAGTTGACAACCAGTTTGAAGTTTGCTACATCGGAAAATATTCTCAGGAACCATGATTGTCTTAAACAATTTTGAAATGTTGAACCTTATACGACCAGAATACATTATATACTTTCTCGATCATGTTTTGATCGCATGATAGGCCGAAATTTTAAAATTGTTTAGACGAATATTTAGATCAATTTAATTTAGGGAAGAATGATTATAGAGGTTTTAACCCGATAAAACTAAATGTAGCTAAGTGATTACTGTGCTCTAATACTCGCACTATGTGGGCTGTGTCCTCCGGCCAGCTCTGCTGTACGGTACCCCGATATTTACCCACTTGACTGACAATACAGCCAAATGTCTCCAACACTTCCAGAATGGAATCATGCGAAAAGTGGTCTGACATACCTCTTTCGAGAGGTTGAAGAACGCTGACCTGCACCCGTTGCTTGGTGTGCCGTCGGTGGGTGAGTTCATCCACCGGAGACACATTAAGTTTTTTGACTCGTTGCAGCACCTGACAAACCCAGTGTTTAACACTATGTCCCCACCACCCCTCCCACATCGATGGCAACAGACTGCCGGGGAAAAATTAGGATAAGAATTAGTATGTAAGTTAGTTTTAAGGTTGATCAAAAAGGTGAGCCCCATCACCTTTATTAGTCAGTTTAGTCCAGTCACGTATAATGTATATTATTATACTTGTTTATTCATTATATAATTTCTATAAAATAACAAAACCTGTATATAATGTAGTGATGCTACATGAAATACAAAATAATTTGTAAATAGATTCACCTGAGGATTTATAATTATCTGGAAATTTAAAGGGGTTATGAAAGAAAAATCTATGTGGGCTGTGTCTCATACTGTTTGAGAAGCATAATACTGTTTTGGTTTCTGACTGGAGGAAGGAAGGAATTAAATAATTATCTGTTTAAATACAATTTATTGCTGACGACATCATACCTGTAATCAGTTCAATAGACATTATTAATATTTTACTACGACTACAAATATGATAAGTTATAAAGTACAAACATAACAACGTTAAATATACAATATAATTTAATAAGATAATACCAGTAGTCATAGTTAGTAAAGGTAAAATATTTGTTAAAATTAAACAATAAGAAGATTACTGATGTATATTGATTGTACAGTTTCTTTCGACATTCAACAAAAAGCCTCTCTGCTTGATTCTACTTTTATCAAAAAGATCACTAATGATTTGAGGAATGACGTCTCAACACCAAAACTATCAATCTGTCACTTAGAGGTCATGCTGACCAATGAAATAGATTTATGACTTTTCTAGAGTAGACAAGCCGAACTTCGAATCGAAGTTATTTAAACCCATTCTCCTTTGATAGAATCCTTAGGGAAAGGGTAGCCAACCGAGCCCACTTTATTATATTTATAAGTTAGCATATTTGGTAGTCAAACGTGCTAACTAGCTTAGGTAACTTTACCCAGAACAGTTATGAGTTACGTTAAAGTTTGTTAAAATTTTCTCACTCTCCTTATAATCTTGAAAGAGTTTTCCTCTTCTTCTTACCTTGCTTCCACCGAGGCCCCACTTTCACCGAACAACTTCGCTAATTAATTTATCATTTCTCCCCTTTGCATTGCTTTTGTCTACTGCATATTTAAGACGAGGTGGAGGGAGTGGACCTTTAGTAGTATGCCCGTTGTTGTTTATTTTTAACCCTCCCAATGTCAGGTGGGGTCCAGATGGGGGTCTGTCATGCTCTTAAAATCAGAGTTAACTTTATGAGATGACATATTTCTTCTTTAAGTATCTGTGATGAATTCGCGTTGTTAGTGTGACAAAGTTTCCATTATGGGATTTATGATGAATACTTTTTTACAAAAACCACCAGATATTTTGCGTCTGCCAAATTTTAGATTAGATGTTAGTTATTTATTAATTTTACAATGTTTACAGGAATTGCTCAAAGTAACACAATCAAACAAAATTACGTTGCAGTTTTTTTTTTTTTTTTTTTTTTTTTTTTTTTTTAAGCTCTCAAACTTGTAAAAATAGGAATGTGGGAAAAATAAGGAAAATTATTTTTGGCTGGAAAGTGCCTATGTTGCAGTTCAAACAGTGTTAGTTTGGTTTATTGTAATACGTGGCCTGATTCAATGAGCAGGAAACTGTGTAAACAGCTCTTTGTATAATTTATAAAAAAAAAATTTCGGTGGAAATTAAAAGTTGTAAGGTTCTGTGAGGACTTTATTTAAATCTAACAACAAGAAAATGATAGAACTGGAAATGATGAAATGTAGGCCTGGTTGTCCAATTGCATATTACATTTGTATACGATACAAATCTTGAGGGATTATCTATTTAAGATAGTATTATATGTCAGGGCTTTTCGGGTCAGATAATTATGGTTAGTTTTACAACCAGCACTTTCCGTATCGATCTAATGTTTGTTTGAATGACTTATGACCGTACTTGAAAACCGGCATTCCCCTGTTAATCTGTTTGAAGTGTAGTTGGTGAAGAATGCAGGTAAAACGATAATAGAAGCAAGAAACGTCTCCAATTCCCCATTCATTTAGTTGCGAATTCGATAATTGAACATTAGGAAAAAATATCTTTCTTTAAACATTATTTTGTTTAGTTGGAGCTATTCGCTTTGATTTTGGTGTCCTAAATTTGTAGTCTTAGGAGACATATTTGTGATAATCTTGTATGTGTGGCACAATCTAATTGCGAGTTCGTCGAGAGAAGTTGAAAATATCAAAATGGTTGATTTCTTAATTTTTGTATGCAACATACACTTTGCTCTCCTTGCATAGATAGAATAAAATTTCGGTAATTCTATATTTTTTGAGATTGGACTTCTGGAACTGTAGGGTATACCATTGAAACGTTATCGAGAATAGTTGCTCAATTTAACTTTTGTTTAATCATATAATTTATAGATGTTACTAAGATCAACAAACGCTAGGGGCTCAGAGATAAGCAAGGCTTTAGCTTCCTCCCCTCTGAAACTATACACGTATAACAGACAAGAAATGGAGACTCAGTAGTTAATATTCATTATACTAGCTTTTATGAGAGAATAGATTATCACTTGTAGATCGTTGTTATTCATAGAATAAAGTTTTTCTTTACTTTTCAAATTTAAATAAAATTAGTTTATTAGGAATATTTAACTGGCGCCCAACGCGGGGCCCTGGATGTATATTTAGTAACTTCAGGACAGTTCTACTTCTAGTTGAATACAGTCGCTTTGAAACAGTGAGGCCACTATTTTGATTTGACAAGATTCAGAGCGCGTACCGTGGTTGAAAGTTGGAAAAAACCTTTTCTTTCAAGGAATCAATGTTTTAACTGTCAGTTACCTAACATATTTTACTAATTTAATCTGAAATATTTTAATGTCTACACTAGTAACGAACCTTTCAAATCTAATCATGTAATAATGTTTAATTTTTTGAGGAAAAACTATCGACATTATTATTATTATTACTGTCACTCACATTTTTTTTTCCCGGTGGGATTTTCCTTTATATTCAACAACAGCTATAACACACAATACACTACTTGAAAAAAAAATTTTTTTTTACATTTTTAAGCCAATAACAATACCCCCTGCCCACCGAAAAAAAAATTACAAATATTTTATAAGACGATATCTTCTGAACGCAGCCCACCGCAGCCTGAAATATATTTTTGTATTAAGACAAGGCTCCTAATAAAATATAAAACAAATCGCAACTGCGTTCCCCTGCGTCTGTTTGTACAATTTGATTTTGTAAATTGAATTACTCTGGTTATTTATGAAGGAGCGTTGATTTGAAAAGAAAGGATTAGTGACCATTAAGTAAACTTCAAGAAATATTTTGCATATTGTATCATATAATTGTTTTGTTTGTCAAATTAGTTTTAAACTGTGACCGCGCCCGTGCCCGTAACAAACAAAGATTATCGGCTATCGCCGATCAAGTAATTACAAAAAGTGCAGTGTAGGAAATGTGCAAACGAAGATGTGTTACACATGGTACTCGTAACATCAGATCCTAGTCTTAGTAAGCTTCTGGTTAAGCCGGAGAAAATGTCAAAAACTTATTATATTAGCATATGAAAAATATATCGTACATCGTTATATATATAAATTTGTATGTAGTTATATTATATTTTTAATTAATCATTGTGGCTTTTAGAAATAATTAGTTACTAAAAAAACTTGTTTAGCTTTTATTTATTTTGGGTGAAAAACGAGAAACATATTCAAGTTCTGAATACGACTTTCTCGAGTTTCTGGCATTTAACCCGAAATATACTGTCAACCCTCTATTTCCCCACACATTTTTTTATAGAACAACTTTTACTGTGAGAACAATTTTATTTTTCTTTCCAGAATAGAGATCTCACAATTCCGCTCACTGCATCAACGGTTGAACTTTTAAAAGTAAAAGTATTTTTCTGTTGATCACAGATAAGGCTTGACGGTGCTTTTTCCGAAAAAAAAGTAGATTTTCAACCCCTGTGTGGCGTGCTAATAAAGGACACCAGCAGGTCTTCATGTTTTTAGAACACAGCTGTATTTCAATAGATTGGAATCAGGAATCCCATAATTTCTCGTTAGTTAAGGTGGAAGGAAGAATGGAATCTCAAACTTACTAAACTAAACCCTACCTTAAAGAAATTAAGACATGAATTACCCACAAAGTTATGATCAATTAGTTTATCATCAAAACACGCACTAACAACCTCTACATTATCAACAACAAAACTGTTATAAACCCTTTCATAACTTCCGAAGGAATAACAATGCTACAATCAACAATGGAATCCAGATGTCCAACAGAGATTTTTTCAACAATGACCCCCAATAATCTCAGCTAGTAAGACAAACCCGTGTTATCAGGAAAGAGGAAATCAAACAGTATCAAGGAGAATAGTTACTAACAGATTACTCCTCACTGAAAACAAAAAGATGAAGAAATGCGCAAAGTAAAAGAACGAGTCAATGAATCAGAAAAACGGTATCACTTTTTTAGATCTAGACCCACAGGACAATAATCCACTTGAAGTGAATATGCCCGAAACTATTGTGAATCACTATGACAAATGATCGGTGACAAAGGAAACAAATGGTTAAACAGGAGCAAGTAATAATTTTGTACATCCAAATATACCTCCGAAAAACTAAACAATACTCAAAGAAGATTTAGTCATGAAAACCCTTTATGGAATAAAAATCCAATCTGAAGAATCTTTTCTTAGAACTCCAAAAAAAAACGAATTAAAAGCTGGAGTAAATTTTAATAATTACTCACTCAAAGGTGAAAAATATTATATAATAGAAATGCTTTGTTGGAAGAAAAGAGTTAGCAAATACTCAGATTAATTTCTCAAATTCTATATTGGGCTTGCTTCTTCTGACAAAATTTCAAAATACTTAATACAGCACTCTAACAGTAATGAATAACTGGTCATAGCAGAAAGTCTTCAGAAAGGGCATAGGTTAAAGCTAAACAAATGCATTATCAACTGGAGCATCAACTTTAACTAATGGTTCTAATTTATTCTTAAGAATACTCAAAAGTGACGAAAGGATAATGTCATTAATTTCCAGTATAGTAAATATTGACGCTTCAAGTAGCTCAAACGCCAAATAAACCTTTTGAAAAATAAAGCTTAATGCATGTCATTATGAACAGGAAATCATATTTACAGCTATACAATAGCTTTTCTAGAAGATTATCCGCTAGAATATTACCGAGTAAAAAAACTATCAATATATGTGAAGTGGCAGAACAAGATATGGAACATTACCCAAAATCAAACCTCATAAAATTGGATAGTGGTAGAAAAATGAATATCATTAGTACAAAATTTTCTAGATGGAGTAGGAATACAAGCTTTTTACATATCTACGGGATATTCATTGCGACTATTAAACAGATAACATAGTACTATAATAGAGATATTAATAACCAGTAATAGTTTATAGCGATACTCTTAGCACTCATTTAAAACTGACGCCAAGCGAAATTACATTTGGTACAATAATGAAAGAATAAAACACAATATTACAGAACAATACGTACACAGATAACATGAAAAAAAACAAACTTATTCATGATATAATGCAAAAACAAATGAAAAACAAAGTTAGAGCACAGAAAATCTTGTTGTAAACCGGGAAAATTTACCGCATGTATACCTAAAAACAATACAACCGAGAAAAAATAAAGATCGATAGAAGCCCGAATTCCCCAGCCATTCTTCAATACAAGATTAGATAGCTGACTTCTAGTCTACAGTCCTTAGATCCGCTTACGTCACTAACTCCCTTAGTTTAAAGCCCTCGGGCTTTCTATCCCATCCTTCATATTAGTCTCTCTCCATTAGAGAATTCAAATAATAAATTACTTATTACCTTAATAGATGATACGGATCATAGACCCAGGGAAACATGACAGGCTAAAGAGCCTATCTGCGATTATGGTTAAGCACGACTAGTACTTAGACGACCACATGTCACAGTGCTAAGGCAGAGCTAAATATACTTTGATTATGAAAATGGGTATTGTCTATTTTGTAATATATAAATAATAATAATATTTATTATATAACTTATTTCACATACATATTTTGGTAATCCGTCAATTTAACTCCAGTTAAGAAATATAATAAAAATGAATCTTTGTCCGTGTTACTATTTCCATCAAATCTAGATCACATTTACCTTAGAATAACGAATGTTGAGAAAACAATCTTTTATATATTATTATCTTGGACAACTAGACATACGGGATAGAATAAAAAAGAAGAAATAATGATAGCTACAGCATAACCTCCAAAAGCCTAGCTCTGAAGACAAGCAAGGCTTTCTCTACAACAGAAGACACAGTATCAATTATTCATTATGACTGAATGGATTATTGATTATATATCGTTCTTATTCAGAGAATAAGGTTTTTCTTCACCTTTTTTTTTTTTTTTTTTTTTCTTTCAAAACCTCAAACAAAAATATGTAATGTACAAAAATAAATAATACAATAATGGAGATTTTCAATTTTCTCCTCTTCCTGCATTTACATGCATTTGGAGGAGTGCATAATATAATAGATTTGTGTTGTGGTTAAAAGTATTTAGTCTCATATTCACACTAGGTGATGAGGCTCACCTTCTATTTGTCACCGATACCAAACACTAAACACTAGGAACAAAACAAAACAAACTAAATCTCTACCTAGAACCTAGGACTAGAGTGTTCCAGCCGCGACAGCTTCCTGCCATCGATGGGGAACGGAGCGGGGGTTATAGTGTTAAACACCGGGTATGTTAAATATTGTAATGAGTCGAAAAATTTGATATGTCTACGCTGGATGAATTCATCCACCGTAGGCAGCTCAAATATCTCATGCAGCTCACTGTTTCTTCGCTGCTCGAATGAAGTACCTCTTACCACTTTCATCAGTATACCGTTTTGGAATTGTTGGAGTTTCTTAGCTGTCGTATACGTCAGATAACGAAATAGCTGTGCACCATACAGCAGAGTAGGCCTTAGTATGCTCTTGTATATTAATAGCTTGAGACGCAGTGATAGATTGGGGGAAGTTAATAAGTGCGCAAGCCGGTAAGACTTCGTCCGTGTTAGCTTCAACTTCTTCGTAAAATGGTTACTAAAATGGAGATGTCTGTCCATTTTAATTCCTAGATATACTAGGTCGTTGGCTGGTGAATTTTCCTCCGTTCCTACTATGTAACTAGTAGGGAGCGGGCTTTTTCATTTTTGGAAAGAGAAAATTACACAGTCAGTCATATCCGCGTTTACAGAGATATTGAGTCACCTTGTAAAAAGTCTTCAGTATATTGAGAAGATTTAACTGACTTTGCAGGCATGGATTTGCAGGAGAAGAACATTAATGAATTTGAACTTTATGCATTTGTGGATGATCATTAATTTTCGAATATATTACCTTTTTTTTTAATATTAGTAACCTTTATTAATTATATAGTATGAAATACTAATTTTATATTATTTATTTTTTATGTAAAATTTAGCCATTTCAATATTATACCATATGTGTTTGAAATCATCCATCTAAGATTCGTTGGTACAATTTTCATCAATAAAGTATTATTTTCATCTTTCATTTAGAATACAGTATAATTTGTTAATGTCTTATCTCGTTATTATGACAGTTATTCTGTGGTCTTCAGGTGATACTGTTGGGCGCTAATTAATTTTCTGCTCAATTTTGTGATTGGGATTCTGTACTTGGCTGATTTGTTGATTTATGTGGAACATTATTTTAAGACTCACTGTTCGCTGGTAAACCCAGAAAGTCGACATTTCTCTTTTCATATGTCCTGTATTTTATTATTAATGCCCGTCTGGCCGTAACTGATGCTAGGCTTTGATTTGCCGCAATTTCGCCATCTCTGCTATCTTTAAGGTAGTTCCTAGGAAACGTTTTAGTACTATGTTTTCAATACCTGATATTGCCTTTTTTTTAAATAAAAATGAATTAGCATTGATGCGAATAAAGCGCAGGCACGCGAGTTGAAAATTCAGAGCGAACTATTTTACAGGCACGTCTTTCCATACATATAGACTAAGGTTAGTTGTCGTTTGGTGGTGGTAATAAGATCTATTTATTTTAATTATTATTAAAACTTCTTTATTCTGCTAAAATTACAATCTGCATTATTAGGCAATAAGTAATTGTGATAAATGTTCTCATTCATACCATAAGATTTATTTAAGCGATCTGAAATTTTAAATGTATATTTTACAATTCTTCTAAATATCCTAAAAAATACAATAAAATATACAAAAAAACATATGTTTTGCTGAAATTTAAGATTTCTCAAGTCTCAGCTAAGGAATTATTCAAGAGGCAAAGTTCTAATTTTCCACCACTTTTAAGGACATATTAGCATCGGTATTGCAAAGATATTAAAAAATAATGTATGTCATTTCCGATATGAATTTTTTCTCAAATTTTATTTTTGTATTGTATTAATAAAAAATCGAGACACAATTATGAGAGAAAGGGTTTAAAAAAAAAATTAATCTTTACGAGGTGAATACAATAAGAAGATGCTGTGATAAGGGTACACGTGCCGCTACTCGGAATGCAGTCGGGAAAATTAATTCACCTCGTACTCTCGTTGCAGCTAAAAGGTCCGTCGATGGTGATAGCAAGTGTCCCACGGTTTTGTTGTCAAAGTAGTGAGTGCCAGACGAAAGCTGGTGTAAAAGTGGAAAGTGGTGTAAAACAGAACAGATAACAGGATTTCTGGGCTTTCTTCCAGGTAACGAAAAACAAATTAATATCTATGGGTTTCCACGCGGATTACTGTGGAGTATCAGGCTGGTCATAATTTATAATGGGACTCAAATTAATTGTGTTAAAAGTAGGTTAACTAATTAAAAATAATCAGATCACTGAATAGTGGATTGCTGTAATAAGATAATTTAGGAATACGTGGTAGAATTTTGGGTGTGGGTTCTTTTTGATAAAGTAACTTTTCTGCTTGTAACAATATCAAGTTGTAAGTTGTAATTGTGGTTGTTGCACAGCTATTGTGTAATACAGAGCTGTTTGTTTAAAAATTAAACATTAAATTTAATTTTTTTTGTTGTCACATTAGACACTCTTTGATTTTTTTTCTATTATAATTTGTTATAAAATTAATTATAATTGATTTGGTTTTGAGTTGTAGTTGTCATTTATCAGTCACTGTTTTCCGTTATTTTAATTTGATTACTTCTTTTCCATATCTTTTGCTATTCCAATATTCTAAATGTACCCGTTTCTCCCTAAAGTCTCCCAATAAACCAGGGGGGGGGGAAAATAAGTATCTTATTCATCATGTAATAAGTTTATAAGAACACGGACAAAGTTATATGAACATCTATGGGAATTGCTTTGTATTGCCTATATTTCCTTATATGTGTTTAATAAACGCAGATTATCCACTAATACCACGAATTCTCCTAAAGACGCCGGAAGCCGTACCAAACCCACCATAAGTAATAGGACGAGTCACACATTAACAACTCTGATCACACCATCTTCAAAGTTTGCCAGCCACTTGAGAGAGTCCTTATGTCAATTTCTGCCCCTTATCCGTACTATGGCTTATATTTTCGTTTTGAAATAATTATCTGAAACTTAAGGATAAGCGTTATGGAAACTTAACGGTTACGGAGTTAGAAGCAGCAACTATGTACTTAATAAGAAAATGGAGCGAGAATTCTCTTTATATTTTAAAGAGTTGACAATACTTCTAGATTAATCTCAAGTGCTCAAGGTGGGTGGAAGATTGTCATACTCTTCGTTATCATATAATTCAATATAGGCAATAATGTAATAAGTTTATAACCCTTCCAAATAAGAATCGACCATAAGAATCGTGGATGACATGCACGAATTTTACTTGGGTCCCCAAACGTATTAAATAAGAAAATACTACATTTTTGGAATCAGGAAGCTCGTCAGGAAATGGATGAGGCAACGTCTGCGTTATTTCAAGCTAAAGGCGAAAGCCAACAATCCACTTTCCTGGGCCATTTAATATTAAACAAAGTGTTGTTGTTTGAGATGCGTCTATTGCAAAAGCATACCTTTATCTGTTTTTATGTAAGGCTGTAAAAGCAGCCCGTTTGTAACTCGTGTCAGAGCTTCTTACAAACGCTTTTTTGTCAGAGTTTAACATGTTTATAAAATGGAAAGGCTTTCCTTTTGGATTGGAGAACCAATTTTTTTGGGGTAATACTCCTCATTTTAAAGAAATGTACACTTGGGTTAGTAACAAAGACACTCAAAAAGAGTTTGGTCGTCATTCTTCTCATGTTGTAATCCAATGGTATCACTAGCCAAGCACATCCAATCACACATGTTAATGCATGATAGCTATACAATGCGTTAGCTTTGAGCAATCTTGTCCTGTAACTGGGCTAGGTGACTAGGTGGCGCAATCAACCACATAGATATGTGTCATTTGCCTGCGAACTAATCGTTCTCGTTTTTTTTTCTCTATTAACAACAGGGAGAGTAACATGATTGATTCCTGCTTTACATAAGTATTTATTTTCTCATTAGTAATTAATAAGACTGATATTATTAGGTAATAATAAACGTAAAGTATGTACATATATATGTAATTGCACAGAAATATGAAACCACAAATAAGAAGTATGAAACAACGCATGTTCCGGGGTTTTTGTCAGGTATTATTCTACTAATAAACCTTTCCAAGAAATCCTCGAAATGCCAGTCATTAATTTTATGAAAGGGAGTATTGGGTCTAACTACACTACCACACAAGTCTAATTTCAAATTTGGCTAAAGTTATGTGGAATCACTTGAAGATTCAGTTAAAATATTTTGTTAAAACCATGACTTTGTTTTTATTGTTTCCTTTGTTTTGCTATAACATCATGCCGATCAACTTGTAATCGTTGAGCAGTCAAAACCATTTGTTTACATCACGATCACCATAAAGTATCGTCCGGAAGTTCACGAATGTACTTGTCAAGTAGGTCGTTTGTTTTCACCTACACTTTTGGCCTTGTTTACCAACCGCTTTTTCACGTTTAGTGTATAAAATCACCACTTGAACTGAAAAGAAACTATGTGTGAAGGTTAAGGAAAACCATTGCCAGTCCAATTAGACTAAGAATCCGACACGCAGTTTTTTATCCCCCCCCCCCCCACGCCATCTTTCAAAGTACACATTTCTAGGTCAAATTTTCTAAAAACATAAAGTCATTTGGTTCAAGAATCCAAAACGTAGTTTATCGTTTCTCCAAAATTCTCATCTTTTAATTGAAGTCAATGAATTAATTTTAATTCAAAAAAATATGTGAAACTCCCGAGGAAACATATGATATTTCTATATTACACTGTAATAAAATGTACATGAAATATTTTTTCCTTTATTGTGCAATATTTACAATCTGCCTTTCTAAGGCAATAAGTAATTAAGATATATGCTCTCATTCATACAATATTTACAGTTCATCATTCACTCGCTCATTCATACAATATTTACAGACAGCCCAGAGACCCCCCAAATCCACCGCAAAGAGAAAGCGGAGTCTTGGGAAGTCCCCCACGCTCCTCCGTCAGCCGCGTCACCGGATACTAGCCAGTGGATGCTGACCAAGAGCGCGAGAGCCACAGATGCTCAGGACATGATTGGAGAGACTGGCCATTGCCAGGACTCCCACTGTCACGCGTTTATAGCAGGTCACGAGGCCACTGCCGTTTCAGTCTCCGAGGAGGATTATAGGGATGAGTGGCGCAGTGCATTGACTGTACTACAGGATTAGGGTGGTTGGAAAGGCTACTGTGGAATTTCGTAAACTTGGAAGGGATGAGTTCTAGAATTTAGGGTATATTAAGGTCGTTATGAAGGGTTTTGTTGCTGACATAATAAGGGGCATTTACTATTGTTCTCAGGACTTTTGATTGAAAGGATTGGATACGCTTGATGTTAGACTTTTTTGCTGTCCCCCATAGCTCTATTCCGTATGTCCAGATTGGTTTAAGTATAACTTTGTAGATTAGTAGTTTATTTTCTATTGAGAGATGGGATGTCCTTTGAAGTAGTCTGTACAGTTGTCCAAAGCGTCTGTTTAGTTCTTGTCTTTTTAGTCTCGTATGTGGGTTCCAGGTCAGTCGTTTGTCAAGATGGAAGCCTAAGTACCGTACTGTCTCGGATACAGGGAGAGGAATAGAATTAAAATAAACTAGTGGACCAGACTTGCGACAAAGGGTGAAGGTAATGTGGGAGCATTTTGCTTCATTAACTTTGATCCGCCATTGATTGCACCAATACTCGATCTCGTCAAGGTGTTTTTGAAGGTTATGGGATGCTATGTCGGGGTCTGGATGGGATGACAAGACTGCAGTGTCATCTGCAAATGTGGCCAAGAAGGTATTGGGAGTAGAGGGGACATCAGCGGTGTATAGGTTATAGAGGATGGGGCCCAGGACACTGCCCTGTGGAACTCCTGCACTTATGGGATAGTAGTTAGAGTATTCTAAACCACAGCGGACTTGGAAGAAGCGGTTTGAAAGGTAGGACTGTAGGATTAGGAAAAGGGTCTGTGGTAAATATCTTTTGAGCTTGTAGAGCAAACCTGCGTGCCAAACCCTGTCAAAAGCTTGAGCTATATCGAGAAAGGCAGCAGTGCAATACTGTTTGGTTTCAAGGGCTGAGGAGATGTGATCAACAACGCGAAGGCCTTGTTGAGCAGTGGAATGTCGTTGGCGGAAGCCAAACTGGTGTGTGGGAAAAAGGTTTTTGGATTCAACAATGGGAAGTAGACGTTTTAGTAGGAGTTTCTCAAATATTTTTGAGAGGATAGGGAGTAGGCTAATTGGACGATAAGATGAGGCGTCATTGGGTGGTTTACCGGGTTTGGCGAATAGGACAATAATGGAGTGTTTCCAGAGGAGAGGAAAGTGCGTCGTTCGGATTATGCAATTATATATGTAGGTTAGGAAGATTATGGCTTTAGGAGGAAGTTGTTTGAGAATTTGAGGAGTAAGGAGATCATATCCAGGGGATTTTCGGTAAGGTAAGTTTTTCAGAAGGTATTTAACCTCAGAGGGGTTAACGGCTTTTGGTGGAAGAGAGAGAGGAATAGGTGAAGTGAGGAAATCTTCCACAGTTGTGCTGTGAGTATGGCTTTGATGAGAAAGGTGAGGTGTGAAAGTATGGGTAAGATGCAGAGCAAATTCATCCGACCTATCCCCATCCGAAGCCGCCCAGGACCCATCATCACGACGGAGTGGGTGTGAAACAGGTTGATACTTTAGGATTTTTTTGGTTACGTTCCACAAGGAGTTATCCCTGGTGGACAGAGAGGAGAGGTAGGAATTGAAAGAATCGGAACGGAAGGATGCCAATCGCCGCTTTACCAATCGGCAGTACTGATTGTACGTGCGACGATCAATAGGATGCCGGGATCTTTGCCACACTGTTCTGGAGCGGCGTTTGGATTGGATTAGATCTTTGAGATGCTGAGGTAAACGATTATGATTGTGGATTTTTGTGTGACGATGGGGTGACGATGCCTCCCAAGCCGACCTCTGGACCAGAGTAGTGAAAGAATGCACTGCATCGTCTAGGTCTTGGGATGTTTTCAGGGATAATTTGAGGTTTACGGACTCTGTAAGAAGCTGACGGAAGTGGTCCCAGTCAACTGGGCCCCTAATAAATGAAGGAGGAGGCAGTTTGTGAATTGGTCTTAAGGAAATGGTTAATAATAAAGGGCTATGATCGGAGGAAAGGTCATCGAGGCGCTTGAGTGAATAGTTTAGTGTTCCTAAACTATTGTAAAAAAAGAAGTCAAGGAGATCAGGATTTCGGTTGGGATCTGATGGCCAATAGGTGGCTGTGTCAGGAGTGATAGTGGAGCAATGTTTCCGTGTGAGTGCAGACAGCAAAGCACGTCCTCGTGTATTTGTGGATCTTGACCCCCAGTGTTGGTGCTTCGCATTAAAGTCCCCACCCACAAGGAAACGATGTCCGATGGAGTCTAGAAAGGAGATGAATTGGGAGTCGGAAATGGATTTATTGGGAGGGCAGTACGTTGATGCAAGTGTAAGAGGAAAAGTGAAGGTGGTGATTGACACTGCAGTGGATTGAAGGAAATCATGTGATACCAAAGGAACTATGTGGTGGGATATGGAGTTATGGACAATGACAGCGGTACCTGCATGAGCTGTTCCATCTGGGTGATCAGTACGATAAGTCTGGTACTGTCGAACGGTAAATGGTCGTTTGCTCGTAAGTCTTGTTTCAGTAATAAGAGCTACGTCGATCTTCTTGTCATGGAGTAGTGCTGTCAGTTCGTTAGTGTGGGTGCGAACACCATTCGCATTCCAAAGGAGAATGGATAAGGAGTCAGAAGGATCCACTTATGGATTTTGTTTAACGGGGATAAGGTAGGAGACAAGATTTGTAAGAAGGGAAATGAGAGGGGTAATTAGGGTTCTGAATTCTGTAAGGAATGATGTTAATAGGCTAGTGAGATCTGAAGAGCTTGGTGGTGAAGGAATATGCGAGATGTGTGGTTGAGGATGGGATTGGGTTTGCTGGTTGGCGGGATGAGCGGAATGCTGGGGAAGAGATACTTGCGGACGAGAAGTGGGCAGTGCCTGTGACTGCTCTCTGTTCCGAACGGCATCAGCAAAAGAGACAGAAGGCCTCAAATTTCTGGTGGGGGCGCTTCTTGAGCTACCTGTTACTGGCTTCTCTTCTTCTGGCCGGCGACGTTGCTCGCTCCTGGATTTGAGGATTCTATAGGCCTCACAGCCCTTGTAGTTGGCCGGATGGTCTTGCTGGCAGAGCACGCATACAGCAGGCGATTTTAGGGGCTTTTTGCACAATTCGCTTTTGTGCTGCCCACTACACTTTACACACCTAGGAGGGTGGTGGCAATACGATTTTGTGTGCCCATATGCCTGACAATTATGGCATTGGACGATGTCTCTATTGGGGTAAGGTTTTTCGACCTGTATTCTTGTGTAATACAGGGTTGTTAATTCATAAATTTTCTCCACGCCAGGTGTCCGCTCGAGATCTACAAAAAATAACGGTAATGCCGTTTTGGTGGATTCGTTTTGTTGTCTGTCCTCACGTAAAACGTTGGTTATTTGCCGAACTTTGAATCCCAGAGCTGATAGTTCGTCTTCAATTTCATCAGCTGGTGTGGTCGGGTGCAGATTTCTTATCACTACTCGAAGCGATCGTTCTTGTTTCAACTGGTATGTATGGAAGTCTACATGAAATATTAAACACAATGTAATTTCACTGCTATCTGTAATCTGTAAGGATATGCAAAATAAAATCAATCTAAATTGCCTTAAAAAAAAAACCTCAAAATGTGTATAGCACTAGATTGTACTCCAAATATTTTGCACAGGGGAAAATATGTGAAAACTCCTAAATTAAGTAACATAGGAAAAATATGCTAGTGGACTTGAACCTGTGATTTCCCTAACGTATGTGGACCTAATTCTGTTTCTCATTGAAACTAAAGTATCTAAACAGATGTTTGTACAAAGTTTCCAGGCATAAGTATGCCACTAAACCCAAAGTAACAGCTATAATTTATATCAAATAAAAAAATATATGAAGCTTTTAGTTTCAAAACCGGTTACATCTATTTTCAATAATTTCTCAGGAATGTTCAAAAACCATTGCATTTTAGAGAAAATAAAGTGACAAAGAAATGATCTCGACGGATATGGATAATATTTCTAATATATATTTCTGGCGTTAAAAACTTGCGAAAAATGTTCTTAAAAAATAGAAGTAACCGGTTTGAAACTAAACACCTCATATTTACTGATCAATCATAACAAATAAAAACTAAAATAAAATAAAAATCGTCTTAAGCTATGAAATGTCAATTATAAAATGTTTAATTTTTGTTCATTATTTTCTACATGTCGATGACAGGAATCGCGTCCTGGTAAATCGAAAGGGCCAAGAGGACCTTCCAGGCCTGTGGGGAATAAATTATTAAGGAGTGCAATACATTTCCTTCACCCCCTCTGTCTCTTTTCATGAATTTATGAATGCCGAATGGGAATGAAGTCCCCATTGCCTTCCTGGCCCCATTATATTATATCCGGCCGAGCCTTTACTGCTTTTGTTTTATTTTGACCATTGTCCTTTTCTAATTTAATTTGTTTCTTCAATTTAAATCATATTCTTCTAACTGCTGTAGTATTTATTTATTTTTAATAGGCAACAAATTATCTACATTTGTGATATTGATTTTGTATCTGTGTTGAATTCTAGAACCTGAAACAGGTCCATGCCGTGTTCTAACTTCCAGATTTCTCTCCCTTAATTAAACCTCCATTAGAAACTGGGCTCATCTCCAGATATCTAAAGAACTTTATTCTTCATTCTCAATACACTCAATAAACCACTCGTAGCCCTGACGTAAATGTAAATATTTTATCTAAACGTCATTGTTTATTTCGAAAATCTTGGCTAGGGAAAAAGTATAGAAAATTGGAGAATGGAAAATTTAGTTTAATGTGACATTCTGATACTCTCAAACAATTCTTCAATGGATGAGAAACGTCTACGAATGTAAAAGGGCGTAAAAACTTAAATAAATAAACTCCCTTTGACCCTTCAATCAGGAATGTTATAACTTTGTAGACACCAATAATGGGTCTAGTACCTTAAATGAGTATTATGGAAAATTATTCATCTTACAATGATGCTCTAACCAATACATAGTTTAAGTAGTTGTTTAATGATTAACAAGCCCGTAGATATAATAGAATACCTCCAAGAAAATTAAGGGTAATGGTTTGAGCTATGCTAAATGTCACATTTAATAACCAGAAACCATAATTGCGTCCATGTAATTGATTTATCGAAAAAAGTTGAATAGTCTGTAATGTATTAATATAACGGATCTTGAAGAAATTATAAAATATCGTTAAGCACGGGAGCATAGTCACGGCGTATAAGGTATACCTAGCCGGTAAGACCCATTTATAGAAGACTAACAATTTTTTTTTTTTTTTTTTTTTTTTCTAAGCTCTCAAGCTTATAAAATAGGATGTGGGAAAAATAAAGGAAAATAAGGGAAAATGGGAAAAAAGCGATAAATAGAAGACTAACAAGCTATTTTATAGTATTAACATTTGTTTCGTTTAAGATTAAATTAACGAGCTATTTGAGAAAAAGAACAAATAAAGTACTTACTTTATCAAGTAATTAAAAAAAAGTAAGTATTCTTGATTATCAAAGTATGAAATTGAATATTTCAAAGTTCTGATTCATTTTCTTTTATATTTTATAATTCTAACCTACAATTTGCAAAAATAATAAATAGGAAATACCTTTCCAAAGCTTCGTTAACGATTAAATTAACGAAGAGCTATTTAATGAAATTAATTAATAAAGTAATTACTTGTTAACTTAAAAAAAAGTATGTATTCTTGATGATTAAAGTACGAAAATGAATATTTCAAGTTCTGATTAAGAAAGTGTAACTCTTATGAGGTTTTAGCATATATTATTCACGAAAACACATTCAAATCGCCCGGAAGAAGACTTTTAGGGAGATGGAGTACATATAAAAAACAAAAGTTTAGATAGAAGATGCTTCGGGCTCATACCCTTGGCAAAATAAACAATTATTTAATTCTGGTACTATATTATGTCATTGAAACCGCTCATTTTACAAAAAGTCACTGAGGGGCGCAAAAAAATATTTATCGACACCAAATGATCGAATACATCACCTGCCAGTTTTAAAATCGCCAAACTTCGTTTTCAGATCACAGGGAAAGTGAATATTCAAGCGGCTGTGAATTTTCCACTATCAGGGTCCCCCACCAGATGGTGCCCAAACATATAAAAGGTTTTCCCCGGTTGAGTGGCCTTAGCCTCCTATATCTGTGACCTGTGTTCACACAAAGGCTCTTTATCCGGTCACCTTTTTAGAGCAATCGATCCGTCCAGGCTGTTTTCGAATGATGAGATTCCCGTCAAAAGTTGAATATGATTATTTTTTATAAATCAAGTCCTCGACTTTGAATCTATTACATCTAATTTAGAAAGATAATTATTTATACTAAGTCGATTCTTGTATAGTTTGCTGTATTACCAGCCCTTTGTCAATACATCGACCATTGAATTGAAAATGCCTTATTTTTTACAGAAAATAATATATAAGTTATTAAATAATACATATTTTTATCTATTAAAACATTGTGGATCGGGTAAGAAAAAGGTAAGATTTTCTCTGAAAATCGATTTCTCACACTGGATAGCTTTCTCTCTGCTAATGATCCTGATAAAGGTTATATAAACAATACAACGAATATATTAGTGGTAGTTTATTATAAATAAAACTATTTTATAGAATGGAAATAAGGAAAGTTACATCAAACTAATTAACATATGTGGCTTTAACAGGTAATAAAAAAAATTTAGTTGAGTGTGAATTCTCACCTGTAGCAAGGATTTCCATAATGTCAATGCTCCTTCTTGATTGATTCTCAAATTGATATTATTATTTATTATACTGTTATTTTTGGTTTATTTTTATTAACATCAAAAGTTTCTTCCTCATTCAAAAGTACTTCCTCAAAAACATTATTGAATGGCTCTATAGAAGGAAATTTATCATCATGGGTTTTTGGGCGTTGAGGAAAGTTTCATTATTATTATTATTAAATTATTAAAAATATTTGAAAAAAAATGTCATGATACTGATGGTACATGTTATTGTCATTTTACGACCTATAAATCCCGAGCATATTATACTTATACTTAATCAGGGAGCGAAAATTGTTAATTTTATAACCATACTATATACTAGAAAGAATTTTTTTTAACTACACTTATAATGACTTTTCATGGCATCATTCGGGCAACGAACGGACCTACCTTGAAAAATCAGCAACTAAATCTTAAATTTGATATCCTATTGTATGGCATTCAATGTCGTAGGACATTTTTTTTTTAATATGAAGTGGATTATAACACGTTTTAATTTACTATAGGAACTGGTTTTATTTTTTGGATCATCGGAGCATTAAATGAAACTAATATGCAAAAATCACCTCTCTTTGTAAAACACGGAATGAGTTAATGTTATGAAAGTGGTTTAATAAATTTGTGGAACTACAGCTCTGAAATTCTATACTGTTATTATGGGTTAATGAGATCTTTAATTTCATAGTCTACTCAACATGATAAATAATTATATATTTTGTAATTATATAGTAATTAATTAATTATTAACTCTTATTCATGTTTTATGGATTTGAAAATATTTTACATGTCATCGAGTATTCAAATGAAATATCGACTGCAAAATTTATGTTTATTAGTCAAACAGGCGTGAACAATCACCAGAGGGGACAGACAGAAGGATTGAGGCACAGGTGAAAGTACAACGGTTTTTTTGAAAAAATCAATGAAACCCTACATTTGTTTCCAAATTATATTGACAAATGTTGCTTAGTTGTCAGATATTTCCCTTGTATTTTATCATTTCACTTTTGTGATTTTAGCAAATATTTTTGTGATAGTTATCTCTAATTTAAACTGTCTTGAATTATGTGAAACCTCCGTCTCACTATATGATAGAAATTATCACTCGTGCTCATTCGGGATATGTCAGCAGAAAACGAAATCATCACACTTCCTAAGTTATTGTACCATTCCAAAGTTGTCAAAATGCTGACAACAAGCGAAATCTTATGAAGGCTTTAAAAGGGGTCTCAGGCTTCCATACTTCAGCTTCGGCCCTAATCGTATTTCCCTTTTCCTGTGGCCCATCTCTAAGGTTTCTCATCCATGTTTTAAAGTTTTTTTCTTAAAATGTGTTTCAAAGTAAATAGACTTTTCACAAGGACGGAACATATTTGATAGGACAGTATATTAAATATGAAAGTAAAGAAAATAATCCTTGCGATTTATTTTATAACAAACTCTCTTGTTGAAGTTGAACATTAATTCAAAGAAGATTCTATAACAACTCAACATTACTCAAACAAATTTATTACACTATTATATAGTGTTTTGCTTAATGAGATATCTCACAAGTCGTTATTTTAGGATGACGCCAAAATTATTCTAAACAAATGGCAATTTTCATTGAAGTATATCTTATCATATCGCAGAGAGGTGGCACACCATGGATATTTAAAAAATCGGTTGAAAATTATGAATATGGGAGGTGTTCAATCCACATCATCCTTCGTAGAACGTTTGACTCATTACGTACTTAGGTAATTGTCGCAAAAATGATTTTATCTGTCTAAAACTTGCAAAGGTAACTTCCGAATATAGTTCATTACGTGACATAATTACGGGATGTATTCAAAAAACAAAATAATCGTGATGAAAGTCGATCACGTTTCTCTAACTTTCAAGCTTTCTTAAACCAAATCCCTTTCTACGTCTTTGACTTTGTTTACTTATCTTTAAAAATATTCAATTAAGTCCGTGATTACTAAACCTCAGATCAATTTTATTTTTAGTCACTCCCCGTGATTGCTCCCATACGTGGATTTCCAACGACCAAATCTGTGTGTCTTCAAAACTACTTCGTTGTCCCAGGATTGCAATTACATCTGTATGAAGTTAACACGGAAGTGGAAAAAGGTGAGGTCTTACTTACCTACTTAACAGCATTTGTAACGTGTGTAATGCTTCTTTCGTTTTGTACACTGGCTTTATATTAATCTATAAGTAAGAGGAGGTGGCGGCAAGGTCTAGTTCATTGTTGAATTAATCTTCACAGAGCATAAGAACCTTCTATGTGTCATGGAGGAAAAAAAGGAGAACATTTCCAAACTGTCAAGGGTTTTGAAAACAAAGGAAAAAAAATGCTCCTAAATATTTCACAAATAACTCGTTTCCTTAGATGAGTAGAGGCATCTGCTGTGATAAGACCATATAAAGTGGTTTAAAACGAATATGTTATGGGTTTTATAAATAGTTTGTTTGTTACAATTGGTCTTATTGGCCTCGATACGTAAAAGTTAGCAACGAGTGGTCTTATCTAAGGGTGAACATATAATCCCCTATCTCTCCTTCTTCAGATATCTTTAAACATTCTAGGCATATTCTAGCACCCAGTGGTATTGTTTTGGTTATAACTTAGTTAGTGGTTCTTAATATTATGAATATCGTTGGTTTAATTAATGCCAAACTATAAAACCATTAAACTTTTAAGTTGAAATGAAGATATATATCTAATTTGAAAGTATTATATAATCCCCACCCCCTTTCTATATTAAGAGATGGTGATCCCCCATCGGTCCCTCTAAGCCCGCTGATCCAAACCCCTGTCAGTGGCAGGCAGCCCTATCCTGCCTACTGCCTGTCACTGGGCCTCGCTTCAACTTGCTCTCTCTCTCTCGCTCTCTCTCTCTCTCTCTCTCTCTCTCTCTCTCTCTCTCTCTCTCTCTCTCTCTCTCTCTCTCTCTATCTCTCCCTCCCTCCCCTCACTCTGTCATTACCTGTTTCGAAAACACACGTTCCCACTACACCCTGTAGTTAAGTCTAACTTAACTCAGTTAGATGTTTGTTCAAAAGGTGGTAGCAAGGCCAGCCGGATGTCTTGTACTACCTGTACTGTAGTATGAGGCTAAAACACCGGTAGCTAGTCGTCGTTGTCGATCAGTTTTAGACATTCGATAACAGAGGTAGGTCGGAAACCAAACGGACTAGAGATCCAACGAAAAATGAAGATTCATATATATGATTGGTTAATAGGTCGATAGAAATCGTTTTATTTCCCAACATATTAACATTTTAAGAAAATATTAGCGTTAAATTATACCCTAAATAGTTATAATTCGTATTTCAAATTTTTGTTTGCACTACGGTCTTAAATCGAGCCTTTACCATGGGCAAGAAACAAAACTTTAAATCATAAATAGTTTCTGACCTACTGTTGGAAAAAAACCAAAAAAAATCATAACACACTTGTTCCCATTTGTTTGATTTATCTTAAGCAAATAATAAGCGACGTATCCCAAAGGTTCTCGGTATATAACTTTAAAACTTCAGTTAGATTGACTCATTGCGACGACAGCTATCTTAGGCTTAACAAATGAACGAGACCAGTGATGAAACCAACGATCTGTCGTGATGATGGAAGCTGCTCTTGGTTAGGCACGTTTTATAATTTCCCTGGGGTAATCACAGGTGCCATGTCTCCTCGTATGTCGTGTGTAGTATTTTAGATAGAGGGGCAAATATCACTGCATACGAACGCCATGTTGCGTTGTAAAAATATTCATCGAAGCATTTTATTTACAGTAGTTCATTTCTGTATATTATATAGATGTATTTCTGCTATGGTATTATCCTTGAAAAATCTAATAGATCGTTTCAGTTCTTGCTACAGTTCGACTTTTATGCTCTTGCTCCAGCTCTATTTAAACGTTAATCTTTATTTTCCTTATGTTTATTTCAGTTTATGTTATATAGGCTCATTAGGTACAGCTTAGGCCAGGCACTACACCACCTCCAAACTAATAGCAAAATATAATTAATTAAAGCAAAACTAAAATATTCTCTAATTTTTGTTTAGGAAAACATAACAAAAAAAGCCTAGAAAAGACTAATTTCTTATTGTCCTTTACTTACCTTCTTCCTAGTTGTTACATTATGCACAACATTGTTTAATAAGTTTTTGTTGCTAAAATTACAATTTTCAAGAAACCCATTATAACCCATATGTTATAAATAAATTTAATATTCGTGGTATCATGTAGTCGGGAGACCGTAGTACGTCTCGGGGAATTTGTTTCTATATATTATATCTAAAATATATATAAAAATAATATATTTTTTATTATTCTCCAGGATGGTTAAACAAACATTTTATTAATAGTTCAATAGTTGAATTAGATATAATATCTTAGGCTCAAATTTCAAAAGTGTTAAACCATTTTCAACTCAATAAATTAGAAGGAAGATGGTGCAACGTAAGGAGTTAATTTTCATTTTGGATTCAACGATGTCATTCCATGCTCAACGTAAACGACAGTCTTATACTATAAAGTAGAACCCGGATTCAAATAGAATTGGCATAGATTTAATTATAATAAGATTAATACTATTTAAGTTACCATTCGAACAAACATACATCATCCATGAGAATTATATGCGGTTCACCGGTCTAGACCAATGATGTGATGGGTCTGGACGGGGTTAAGTAAGCTTCGTGAAGGATAATTGACGGGCTGATTGAATAAAGAAGTAGCAAATGTGGTTTAGAAAACACGAATTAAGGTAAATTAAGAAAAGCGCCAGCCCCGCCAACTCATCAGTGCCACCTAGAGTGAGCCAAAGTAAGTCTGTAGAAATATGAATCGTTTTATTGTGTACTTTTATATTTTTTGGAGCCTTGCATAGATATACGTTATACATATTAATAATACTATCCAACAACAATCTTTATTGTGCAATAATTACAATCTGACTTTTATAAGGCAATAATAATACAGATAAATGATCTCATTCATACCATATTTACAGTCATCATTCACTCGCTCATTCATACAATAGGACATGATTGGAGAAACTGGCCATTGCCAGGACTCCCACTGTCACGCGATTATAGCAGGTCACGAGGCCACTGCCGTTTCAGTCTCCAAGAAGGATTATAGGGATGAGTGGCGCAGTGCAAAGACTGTGCTACAGGATTAGGGTGGTTGGAAAGGCTACTGTGGAATTTCATAAACTTGGAAGGGATGAGTTCTAGAATGTAGGGTATATTAAGGTCGTTATGAAGGGTTTTGTTGCTGACATAATAAGGGGCATTTACTATTTTTCTCAGGACTTTGGATTGAAAGGATTGGATACGCTTAATGTTCGACTTTTTTGCTGTCCCCCATAGCTCTATTCCGTATGTCCAGATTGGTTTAAGTATAACTTGGTAGATTAGTAGTTTATTTTCTATTGAGAGATGGGATGTCCTTTGAAGTAGTCTGTACAGTTGTCCAAAGCGTCTGTTTAGTTCTTGTCTTTTTAATCTCGTATGTGGGTTCCAGGTCAGTCGTTAGTCGAGATGGAAGCCTAAGTACCGTACTGTCTCGGATACAGGGAGAGGAATAGAATTGTGACATTGTGACAAAGAGGCATTAACTTACAACCACAGTTGGAACTATAAGCTGACGATGTCGATCCCAACAGAGGGCCGATGTAATAGAAAAGTTCGCTATAAAAAAATACAGTGTGGAATAAACAAGGAGGAGTAAACACCGTCGTGTAGATCAACTGACATTGTTTCTATCACAGCATTAGGATAGATTACTAATTGGAAAAATAATGACGGAGAACATTTACCAGACCACAGTATATGCTTGCAGAGCTTATAGTCTGAAGTATTGAACTTGACCTGTCTAAACTCTAATGGTGCTGAATATATTACAAAAGACGCTAATTAAAATGATTTTTACAATAGCATTTAGTAGGGTTAAGTTTAAATTTAAAACGACCATAACACATTCTAATCATAAAACAGTTCATGCCCGTGGTAACATGACGCGGATACGAGCTTAAACGTTTTAAGCATGTACCTTGGTAGATAGATACATTGACACCATCGAGAAGGCGAACTTCACAAATAACGTCAGAATTTTCAGAGTGCCAGGCAAGGTCCCAAAGAAGAGCACTCTACTTTTTTTTTTAAATACACTCCTTATTACGGATGAGAAATTAAAATCATGCCTAAAAATCTTTGATTTATCCTCAACCAGAGGAGCAACAATAGAAAAATTTTCTCCTTTCTGAAAAATCTTTTCCTTCATTCCACATTATTGTACTTTAGAATATTTCGAAGCGATATATCACAAAACTTTCAAATCGATTGAACCAGAAAGGAAGACTTAGTAATGACACCCCAGTAATTTATATCAGAAAGTATTATAATATAATAAACTATAATAATATATCCGTACAAAGAGTAATAGCCTAAATGGTACAATATACCAGAGACCCCTGAGAGTCTCAATATAAACAGATCAATGACCAACTACCAAGTAAGCCGTCCATTAAGTCCACAAAGTTCGTCTTCACCTTAGTAGAATACAGAACGAAGGCTTTGCAATTCGTTGCGTGAGCACTCTGTGCATACATAGAGAGTGAACATGCTTATAATACATACAACTAAAACTAAAATTTCAATTTAGTACATGATAAATATACCGATTTTACCGGTTTTCCCCTTATTCAAGCTACAGTGTGCTAGCGGGTCAGCCTCTTAAGACAAATGGCCGCATCTTCCTTGCGAATTAGACATAAAAATTAGAAAAAAATACAAAAACTTTAAGCCTATCAATATCTTTTTTTACGACAAAGGAAGTCTACTATATCTGATTGAATTAGTGTCCTTGTACGGTATTTTTAGTGCTACTCATCTATATTTATGTTCTTTAGTCTGCGAATTTATTTTGGTAATTTTTTTTTTAACAATCTTTTTTTTTATTTCAAATCAACTTTATTATGATAAATTTACAATCTGCCTGATTGGGCTATAAATAATTGTGATAAATGATCTCATTCATACCAATTTACAATTTTCATTCACTCGCTCATTCATACTATATATACTAACAGCCCAGAGGCCCTCGTGTGCAAATTAGGAAGCAGAGTCTTAGGAAGTCCCCCACGCCTCTCCGTCAGCCACGTCACTGGATAAGAGCCAGCGGAGGCTGACCAAGAGCGCGAGAGCCACATACGCTCAGGACATAATTGGAGAAACTGGCCATTGCCAGGACTCCCACAGTCACGTATTTATAGCAGGTCACGATGCCACTGCCGTTATAGTCTCCAAGGAGGATTATAGGGATGAGTGGTGCATTGCAATGACTGTGTTTGGGAATTAGGGTGGTTGGATAGTTTACTATAGAATTTTATGAACTTGGAAGGGATGAGTTCAAGAATGTAGGGTATATTCAGATCATTATGAAGGGTTTCGTTGCTGACGTAATAAGGGACATTTACTATTGTTCTCAGGACTTTTGATTGAAAGGATTGGATGCACTTGATGTTCGACTTTTGTGCTGTCCCCCATAGCTCTATTCCGTATGTCTAGATTGGCTTAAGTATAACTTTGTAGATAAGTAGTATATTTTCTATTGAGGTATGGGATGTCTTTTGAAGTAGTCTGTATAGTTGTCCAAAGCGACTGTTTTGTTCTTGTGTTTTTAGCCTCGTGTGTGGGTTTCATGTCAGTAATTTGTCGAGATGGAAGCCTAAATACCGTACTGTCTCAGACACAGGGAGAGGAATTGAATTTAAAAAGACTGGCGCACAGCACTTGCGGCAGAGGGTTAGGGTAGTGTGGGAACATTTTGCTTCATTGACTTTAATTGATTTATGGTTGCACCAATACCCGATCTAATCAAGGTATTTTTAAGGTTTTTGGATCCTATATCAGGGTCTGAGTGGGATGACAAGACTGCAGTGTCATCTGCAAATGTTGCCAAGAAGGTATTGGGGGTCGAGGGGACATCAGCGGTGTATAGGTTATAGAGGACGGGACCCAGGACACTGCCCTGTGGAGCTCCTGCTTTTATGGGATAGTAGTTAGAATATTCTAAACCACAGTGGATTTGGAAGAAGTGGTTTGAAAGGTAGGACTGTAGGATTAGGAATAGGGCCTGCGGTAAATATCCTTTGAGCTTGTAAAGCAAACCTGCGTGCCAGGCCCTGTCAAACGCATGAGCTATGTTTAGAAAGGCAGCAGTGCAGTATTGCTTGGTTTCAAGGGCTGAGGAGATATGCTCGAAAACGCGAAGGCCTTGTTGAGCAGTGGAATGTCGTTGGAGGAAACCAAACTGGTGAGTAGGATAAAAATGTTTGGATTCACCAATTAGAAGCAGGCGTCTTAATAGGAGTTTTTAAAATATTCTTGAGACAATATGGAGTAAGCTAATTGGACGGTAAGATAAGGCGTCATTGGGTGGTTTACCGGGTTGGCGAATAGGACTATAATGGAGTGTTTCCAGAGGTGAGGAAAGTGCATCGTTCGGATTATGCAATTATATATGTAGGTTAGAAAGATTATGGCTTTAAGAGGAAGTTGTTTGAGAATTCGAGGAGTAAGGAGATTATATCCTGGATATTTTCGACAAGGTAATTTTTTCAGAAGATATTTGACCTGGGGTTAACGTTTGGTGGAAGTGAGAGAGGGATAGGTGAAGTGAGGAACTCTTCAACAGTTGTGCGATGAGAATTGTTTTGAGGAGTTAACGTACGGGAAAGACGCAGTGAAAATTCTTCCACCCTCTCGCATTCCAAAGCCGCCCAGAACCCATCATCACGACGGAGTGGGTGGGAAACAGATATTTTAGGATTTTCTTGGTTAGATTCCACAAGGAGTTATCCATGATAGACAGAGAGGAGATATAGGAATTAAAATAATTGGAACGGAAGGATTCCTACTGCCGTTTTACCAATCTGCAGTACTGATTGTATGAGCGACGACCAACAGGATGTCGGGATCTTTGCCACACTGTTCTCGAGTGGCGTGGATTGGAGCAGGTCTTTGAGATACTAAGATAAAGGATTTTGATTGTGAATTTGCCGATGCCTCCCAAGCCGACCTCTGGATCAGAGTAGTGAAGGAATGCACTGCATCATCTAGGTCTTGGGATGTTTTAAGAGGAACTTTGAGGTCTACAGAGTATGTAAGAATCTGGCAGAAGTGGTCCCAGTCAACTGGGCACCCGCGAGGAAACGATGCTTGGTGGCGTCTTGAAAGGTGATGAATTGGGAACCAGAAATAGATTTATTTGGAGGGCAGTACACTGATGCTAGAGTAAGGGGAAATGTGAAGGTGCTGATTGACACTGCGGTGGACTGAAGGAAATCGTGTGCTACCAAAGGAACTGTGTGATGTGAAATGGAGTTATGGACAATGCCAGCTTTTTTTAACAAACGTTAGATTACTGTTTTAATCATTGTTACAATCGGTCTGTATGTATCGCAAGCAAATTCAAAATTGCTTTTGTCCAAAGGATACATTTTGTTTAAATATTGGTATTGGATGATGTCTGTGGGCTTTTTTCATCAATTAATATATACTGTATAATATATATATATATATACATATATATATATGTGAGTTTCGAATTCAGAAACTAAAGGAGGTGGAGGTTCTCAGGTTATAAATCGAACTCTTGCAGATGCAGTTTAGAACTGCAATATTAAACATATGTACACATTAGCTAGCGCTACAAATATTACAATAAACAAATAAAACTTATAACTAACCTGAATCAATACAATTGTCAATAATAAGTGTTGACCATTGTCTTAACAAGAGTACCCATATTCAGGAGGTTACAACTCGGAGCGTCATTCGATCCTAGCGCACTCTGTAGGGACATTTAGCATATGTGCCGAAGTTTATCGGTAAGGTTCAAACTTACATCCCCTTTTTGAGACAGAGGGTAAAGCCCGTTGGAATAAGGCACGAGCTTACTAGCATGAAATAAGTTTGACTCCTTTTTACGAAATCTACTATCTATTAAAAATATTACCTCTGAGATTTTCTGTTTTATTTTGAAAGGTCCTACTCTGATCGCATCTAATTTATCTCTATTCAATTTGTTGCTGTTTTGTATATATACAAGGTCTCCAACTTCGTATTCAAACTTTTTAACATTTTTATCATAATACTTTTTATTTTGGTTATGTGTCTTAGCTATTTTCCTATTATTTTCTAAATTTGTAATTTTATTTTCATTTAGTTCGTCAGGTACAAATGATGCATTTATTTCAGTTAACAAGTAATTGGGGGTAAACCCAGTAGAACTATGTATCGTGTTATTGTATTCCTTGATACACTTTTCTGCTACTATTGGCCACGATTTATCTCTATTTTCATGAATTTTGCACCTTATTCTGTTAACTAGTGTTTGATTTGTCCTTCCATTTAATCCATTAGAATATGCGCAACCTACTGCTGTAAAAATTAAAGTTATATTTTGTTTATTTGCACATTGTTTAAATTGTGCTGAATTTATACCAGGATATTGACAGTTAATAATGTTTTTATATTTCCAGCTTTTTCTACTTTCTTGATTAGATTATTTGTGTTTTGGCTATTTGTGTTTTCAAAGTGTTGATATATGCATATCTTGTGAAATGATCTACTACCAAGTGTAGATATTTTGTTGTACTTTTATTCCCTTTAAATCCTCCTATTGTATCTAAAGACATTATATCTAGTGGTTCTTTTGCTGGACCAAGTTAAGACAAGGGAGCCTTAAAGCAACCTATTCTTGACTTATTTTTAATACATGTTTCACAAGATCTGCAAATCAATCTTATATGTTTGTACATATTTTTAAAATAAAACGTGTGACATATTGTTAAGAATAATTGTTTTGTTCCTATATGACCTTGATCTTTATGTACACTTTCATTAAGTGAAATACCAAATTCTTCTGTTATCCATATTTTCTCACTCTTATTCAGTATTTTGTAAATTATATTATCTTTAACTATGCATTTGTCATTGAATCCAGTTTTAATAAATTTGATGTTTTAATCGCAGAGTTATCATCTGTTTCTTCATTTGATTCTAAAACTGGATTTCTGGATAGACAATCTGCCTCCAGATTTTCTTTACCTGGATTATATACAATCTCAAAGTCAAATTGTGAGATATAGTTTAAAATTTGTAGTAGTTCTGGATCATTACTTTTCTTCACATTAAAATTTTCTAATGGTCTGTGGTCTGTAAATACCACAATTTTTTTTCCTATCAGATAATATTGCCAGTAAAGTATAGCTTATTTAATAGCTAAACATTCTATAAATATAGCTTTTTTGTTTTCTGAGCATTAGTCAGTTTTCTAGAAAAGAAGAATACTTACTTTAGAGATTTGTCTTCTTGTGGTTGTTTTAGAATTGCTCCAACTCCTTCAATACTTGAATCAGTGAATATGTATGTTGGAGCTTCTGGATCAAATATTGCTAGTGCCGGAGCTGAGCATAAATATTTTTTTGTTGTCTCGAAACAATCTTTACATTGTTCTGACCAATGGAAATCTACATTTTTCCTTAATAAATTTCTTAAGGGATCTAGCAAAATAGTTTTGGTATATACTCCAAATAGAAGTTTATTTTACCTAAAAATTGGCTAACCTGTTTCTTTGTTTGAGGTACAGGTAACAGGAAACTTTTTAATTGCTGTGAGATTGTCATTCATTGGTTTAACATAATTATTTCCTATTTCATGACCCAGATTAGTTATCATGTTTTGTGCAAACTGACACTTTGATTCATTTAATTATCCTTGTTCCTGTAGTGCTTTTAACACTAATCCTACATGTTTTACATGGTCCTCATAATTCTTCGAATGAATCAATACATCATCTATGTAGTTTACAGCAAACTTAGCTAGGTTATTTCTTCTAATCACACTTGACAAAACTCTTTGGAATATAGCCGGAGCAGACTTAAAACCAAATGGTAAGCAATTCCATTGCCAATGACCATAATGGGTTACGAAAGCCAATTTATATTTATCCTTTTCGCGCACTGGTTGGTATCGACCAAAACGCCAAATTTACATCCAATTTTGAAATTTTTTTACAGTTTCTGGCGCGTACTGTCAGATCATCAATCCTAGGAAACGGTTGACTTTCTGGGACAATTATTTTATTTAGTTCCTTAAAGTCAATACAATAGCGTGATCTTTTTCCTTTTTCATTCTTAAATACCATAGTGACAGGAGCTGCATAAAGGCTGCTTGATTCTTCAATTAAACCCGCTTTTAATAATTCATCAACTTGCGTTTCAATTTCAATTTTGTCTTGAAATGAGCATCTGTATAATTTCTTCGAAATATATCAATTTTACTGTTGCTTCATAACCTTTTATTTTTCCTATGTCGAATTTTGACTTAGCGAAAATTTCCTTTTTTTTTTGCATAATATTTTCTATCTTGTTTATATCTGATATTTCAGTCTTGTTAATTTGCCGATCTTTTTGTTTTGTTATCTGTTTTTGTGTTATTATTACGTTTTCATCTTGACATAGTTTGAATTTTTTTTATTAAATCTAATCCTAATAGAAAATCATCTTTAAAATTAATACTTTTCACAATAAAAAACTGAAAATTTTCTTCCATATTACTGATTTTAATTCTTAAGACAACCTTACCCTCTGTTTTTGCTACTCCTGTTACCCCTTTTATATTATCTCTCCCACTTATTATTTTTTTAATATCTTTATTAATATTTATAAATTCATAATTTATCAAAGAAATATTAGATCCAGAGTCATAAAGACCAATAGCTGGATTTCGATTTGCGAGAATTTTTATTTGAATAAGAGAGAGGACTACTCGTTTTTTGCCCCTTCAGAGCTTGCTATCATATCTTGAACTTCTCCATTATTTGTAATCTTAATATTCTCATTTTTTATTTTTTTCAATTGTTTATCTTTTAAACGACACAAACTCTCTAAATGAAATCTATTTTGAAAACCTAATTTTTCACATATTGTACATGTGTTTTTCTCGCTTGAACATTTTTGTGTTTCTTTCTCTTTTTTTCTTTCATTTAACTTACCAAATTTTTTTAAATTTTGCCATTTAATTTTTCATGCTTACAATAGACTTTCATTCTAATTTATTTTGTATAAAATTTGGTAAGTTAATTACAATCAGATTAATTTGAGTATTTAGTGAGATAGTTTCATCTATTTCTAACAATAAACTTCTTTTCTTTAATGCATATTCTAACAAAGAACCGTTTAAATACTTAAAATTATATGCATATGCTATATTGGTCCAGGACTGTGCTGAGAAGGTTTCAATAAAGGAATTATTCCAAGCTTCCCAATTAAACCTTGAGTTCTGTTTCCAGAATATATTATACCAATCTAATGCAGACTTTTCTAAGAATAATCTTATAGCTTCTGCATATTTGTCTTGAGTGATCCCCACTCTAGCACACTCCTGAACGAATAAATTTAGCCATAAATTTGTCATTAGCATTTAAATTTTCACCAATAAATTTTTCAATAACCATATCTTTAACCCGAGAACACATATGTTTTTCTATGGTACCTGTTATAGCATTGTTTGTGTTAGGTATAACCTCTTCTAAATATTCATCATAAAATGTTACATTACCTTCTACATCCAAATAAATCTCACAGAGCTCTTCAGTCATTGTCAACACTATTTTTTGAAAATTGTTTCGAATTCTCAAACTCTTCACCACATTCTTCACTACTGTAATATCGAAGAGTTGTTTGTGCTGAGCGCTAGGCTGTTTATCTTTTGGAAATACAAAAAATTTCCGTTTGGCCAACCAGCTGAATCGTCGTAACTTTCACTACAGTGCTTCTGGAATCTTCACCAGTTTCTGAGATGAAATGAAATTTCGCCTTTGTCTCCGTTGTATTGGTTTGTAAGTTTCGAATTCAGATTTGTTTATGTTCTATTCTTAGTCTACTTAGTACATTTTCTCCACTCCTACTATTGCCAAATTTTGAGCCCCTTGGCTTTAAAGTGTATCATATTTCCAGTTCATTACCATCGGTTGTTTTTAGTTTTCGTTGTTGCCACTTCTCGTTAACAAGTAATTCTATAGTTTATTTCATATTAACATGTCTGTCCGTTCAAGAGGTAGTAAAAGTCCGCTATACAAGTTCAAATTATGTCTCATCAATTGTAATGAAAATCAATAGTATAAGTTTATTGGAAGAGGTAACACTCATACTACTTCTATAGCTTATGAATCTTAGTAAAAACATATTTTTATCCAAGTAGCTACTTATTTCCTTCAAGGCTGAGTGAACTACGCCTAGCCCCGACTCCTGCAGAAAAAAACTTAAATTGGTCACTCAAAGCACTAAAAAGCAGTATGTATGATACAGAGCAGATGATGAAACTTGAAGCCCAACGGAAACCGGCCCCTAATGGTTGGACAAGATCGAAGGGTGCCCCCTCGCCACAAAATGTTGAAGCATGTGGTTACTTAGCCCTATATAAGTGGGCAGAGCGAGTGCTTTATTTAGTTCAAGGCACCCTGAAAGCATTTCTTCTCAACAGCTGACAAATATTCATTATAACTCTTGTAACTAGTTCCGAGATGTCAGAAAATTATAGGCAATAATTCACTATCCAATGGCCACTCTCAAAAATCTGATACATAGTGGAAACAGCATTGTAAAACATTGATAAAAAAACATTTCTCCTAGTGAATTTCAGGTTTATTAAGTTATTTCATATTAATTATTGTTGTATATATATATATTAGGTCAATACTTCATAAACACTTTCTGAAACTTTTAAGGAGGTCATTTTGATAAGCGAATTCTCCCTAAAATATCTAAGACTATATAATTCTTCATAGTATTACTAAGTATTTATAAAAGTAATAAATAACAAAAATTACTCAATAATTTGGAAATAAAAAGTAATTAGATCAGATGTGAGCGGTAACTGCTCTAATGGACATGAACTTTATGCTAGAAAAGTTTATCGAATCAAGTTCTCAACCAAGCTATGTCTGAAATAAAGAGTTAACGGATTTTAGTATGTTGATGACATTGTCACATGCTTTGCTGGCCTTGGGATGAAATCCTTCAAATTGTAGCTAAAATACACAATCTACTAAAATTCACCATAGACTTGATGGATCCACACACGCAATTGGCAAAAGCTTAAACTATTTATTTAGATATCGAAATTGTTAACACTTGTCGGGTCGTCACTAGGGGGATCAGTTTATACCTTAGTATCCCCTAAGTGGTAAGGAGACGCCCGCCACGGGCTAGGATCGCTACAACCTCTTAGCCCCCGTCCGGCGAGCGCCCAGAAAGAGATAGAGTGGGTGGACCTATGTTCTTTCACCCTGGCCGCCAGCCTAGTCGGCGGGCAGCCTAATTCGCTTTGATCTGACTCCATAAGATCTTTAGAAGGAGTGTGTGCTCCGACAAAGGACTGTGTTCAGGAGATGAGATACAGGGTAGGTTTATAGGTAGTTTATGTGGTCTTGGAATGACCACGAATTCACACTCGGTATCTAAGGGTAGGCGAAAACCGTCCGAATCCCAAGGGCGAGTGTGAACCGGAGAAAGGGTGACTGGATTGCCGTGGGAGACACTGCTTATAAAATTTGCAGGGCCACGGCAACCATCGTCCGTGAGGGAGAGGTCTCTCCCAAGGAGATGCTAGTTTTAGCGAGACGAAGGCAGAGATTCCCACTAGGAAGGTGTGGGGTCTGACGACGCCGGACTACAACATAGCGAGGTTAGGAAAGAGATATGTAGAGGTAGTTGAATGAGAAGTTTATGGTTTTGAGTAGAGCAGCAGGCGCCAGTGTAGAGAGAGAGGAGAGAGTAGTGGTCCAAGTGAAGGTCCGATTAGTTATGTTAATTTGGCCTGAGGCCGAGGCTTATATAGGAGGCCAGCCAGTAGGGTGGGGATAACTCCCCACCTACGACTGTCTCCCTCACTACTTCAGATCTCCTCCCACTCTCACTGACATCATAACCTTTATTAAACATAATGAAAACAGTGATAGATATAATCATCAACCTCTACCGAGGCTTCCCACACTCATTAATTCCCTCACACCACCTTCAAGCAGGTACTCCTAGTACAAGGATCCGCTCAACCCAAATATCCCTTTATTTTTCCCTCATTCTTAATCTTATAATTAGAGAACTAGGGAAAAAAAAAATAAAAAAAATAGATATAATCTGATCGAGAAGAGGGTGACTTATAATTATTTGTAATTAAGAGGTGGCCACAACAACACTCTACTTTTTTTTCTAACGGAAAACGTATCACATCTAAAAATAAATATAAAACTCTGTAATGCAGACAACACCGACTTTCAAAATTGAAGGCGGTGAAGTGGAAATTATTGTTCATACCAGTACATTTTGTTAAGGAATAATAATTAAGCTTTTAATAAAATAAAGTTAAATTAATTTATATATGATGTATTTATTAAGTGATTTAAACTTTAACAGGCTATTATTTTTCTCAACTTTTCATTACAAGTGGGCTCTGTTGTTCAGAAATACTTTTTCCCTCCTTTTTAGCTGGACTTCTGCCCTCAGTTGTTTTTTTTCCTACAAAACAAAATTGCGTTTATTTCTTTTTATTAAAGTTCCAGCTTTCAAAAAAGAACAGTTTCAGTTTATAATACTTTTCTGGAGTTTTGCGAAAGCGGTTGACAGAATCTCCATTGTATTCACAGTATTGTCTGAAACTTGCACCAGTGAACTTCGCTTGCGGGGAATTTCCCTGGAATTCAGGATCTATATAGTGACGCTTTTGTAGCGTTCGGGTTTCATATTTGTCTTCTCTTTGTCATGTTTTCAACAGTCCATTTCAATATGAGTATAGTTACAGCAATTACTACATTATTATTTCGGTATCTCCATACTAATTGGTAAAGTTCTACTGCGTCGTGATGGTCAATGTCATAAAGAAAAAACAGTGCTGGAGAATAAAATATTTCAATTTCCATCTGACTGATATATGAGGCGTTTAGTTACAAAACATTTTCAGAAATTTACAGGAGAGGCATGAGTTCTGATACGAGGATGCAATTTTAAAGTCTCACTCAACGGAATGGATGTGGTTTTCATCAGAATAGCTCAAGGATGTTATAGGCCTAATGCTTGAAAAAAGTTAGTTTTGTAAAAAAAATGGACCCAGCTGGTTTCGATATTTAATGCCTCTTGTAGGAGTCATTCGATAACTTTAAATGTTTTATTGAGGAAGTGCAAGTTATTTCCTCAGAACTAAACGGTCCCACAACTGTTTTTGTTTGATTCTTCCTGTACCTCACAAATTTCTTTTAAATATAAGACAGCCAATGCGTTTATAAAAGATGTTGCTATGATCCATCAACTTTAACATAGCAACTAAACTGGGAAAGGAGTTCGGGTGAAGCATTCCAAATGCGTGATATTCTATAGGGGTGTTGAGTTACAGGTTTCAGAATTTAAATATCTCCAAACATAATGCCGCACATTGTCTCAATGATACTTAACAAGGTAAGTAAAAGTAATAAAATAATCAAGAATTAAATCATAGTAAACGTACGTGATAGAAAGTAACGTAATGAAGTAATAGAGGAAGGAACTTTATATTGATAAGATAGTAATCTCAACGAATAAAGCAATACAATTAATTAAAATAAGTTGCGGATTTAAAAAGAACACATTGGAAGAAGAAGCCGAGTGAAAGAAGAGATTATGAAATGAAAACCTTCCTCCTAAAGCCATAATCTTTCTAACCTACATATATAATTGCATTATCCGAACGACGCACTTTCCTCTCCTCTGTAAACATTCCATTATAGTCCTATTCGCCAAACCTGGTAAACCACACAATGACGCCTCATCTTACCGTCCAATTATCCTACTCCCTATCCTCTCAAAAATATTTGAGAAACTTCTACTTCCAATTGTTGAATTCAAAAACCTTTTTCCCACACACCAGTTTGGTTTCCACCAACTAAATTCCAATGCTCAACAAGGCCTTCGCGTTGTTCCTCACATCAGCCTTTGAAACCAAACAATTATGCACTGCTCCCTTTCTTGATATAGCTCAAGCTTTTTACAGGGTTTGGCACGCAGGTTTGCTTTACAAGCTCAAAGGATATTTACCGCAGGCCCTATTTCTAATCCTACAGTCCTACCTTTCAAACCGCTTCTTCCAAGTCCGCTGTGGTTTAGAATACTCTAACTACTATCCCATAAATGCAAGAGCTCCACAGGGCAGTATCCTGGGTCCCATCCTCTATAACCTATACACCGCTGATGTCCCCTCTACTCCCAATACCTTCTTGGCCACATTTGCAGATGACACTGCAGTCTTGTCATCCCACCCAGACCCCGACGTAGCATCCCATAACCTTCAAAAACACCTTGACAAGATCGAGTATTGGTGCTACCCATGGCGGATCAAACTTAATGAAGCAAAATGTTCCCACATTACCTTCACCCTTGGTCGCAAGTCTTGTCCACTAGTTTATTTTAATTCTATCCCTCCCCCTGTATCCGAGACAGTACGGTATTTAGGCTTCCATCTCGGCAAACGACTGACCTGGAACCCACATACGAGACTAAAAAGACAAGAACTAAACAGACGCTTTGGACAAAAGTACAGACTACTTCAAAGAAAATCCCATCTCTCAATAGGAAATATACTACTTATCTACAAATATAATTGCATTATCCGAACGACGCACTTTCCTCTCCTCTAGAAACATTCCATTATAGTCCTATTCGCCAAACCTGGTAAACCACACAATGACGCCTCATCTTACTGTCCAATTATCCTACTCCCTATCCTCTCAAAAATATTTGAGAAACTTCTACTTCCAATTGTTGAATTCAAAAACCTTTTTCCCACACACCAGTTTGGTTTCCACCAACTAAATTCCAATGCTCAACAAGGCCTTCGCGTTGTTCCTCACATCAGCCTATACTTAAGCCAATCTGGAATAGAGCTATGGGGTAAGCAAAAAAGTATCCAATCCTTTCAATCAAAAGTCCTGAGAACAATATTAAATGCCCCTTATTACGTCAGCAACAAAAGCCGTCATAATGATACTACCCTACATTCTTGAACTCATCCCTTCCAAGTTTATGAAATTCCACAGTAGCCTTTCCAACCACCCTAATCCTGTAGCACAGTCATTACACTCTACCACTCATCCCTATAATCCTCTTCG
The DNA here is from genome assembly GCA_930367205.1 of Acanthosoma haemorrhoidale. Taxonomy (NCBI): domain Eukaryota; kingdom Metazoa; phylum Arthropoda; class Insecta; order Hemiptera; family Acanthosomatidae; genus Acanthosoma; species Acanthosoma haemorrhoidale. The sequence continues at coordinate 48,438,634 of OV884011.1, read as the reverse complement.
GAGACGGAGTGGCCTCGTGAACTGCTATAAATACGTGACAGTGGGACTCCTGGCAAAGGCCAGTTTCTCCAATCATGTCCTGAGCGTCTGTGGCTTGTGCGCTCTTGGTCAGCCTCCACTGGCTCGCATCCAGTGACACGGCTGACGCAGGAGCGTGGGGGACTTCCCAAGACTGCGCTTTCTGTTTCACATGTGGACTTGGGGGCCCCTGGGCTGTCTGCAAATATTGTATGAATGAGCGTGTGAATGATAAATTGTAAATATGGTAGGAATGAGAGCATTTATCTTAATTACTTATTGCCTAATAAGGCAGATTGTAATTTTAGCACAATAAAGGATTAAATAAAAAAAATGAAAACAACATAAAAAAAAAAAATACTACTTTGATATATCACTTGTTAAGAGCAAATTTGTTTTAAGTATTTGATGGATGAAATGTTATTAAATCCCTGATCGCTAACACGACTCAAAAAAACACCAAAAGCTCAATCAAGCAATCAAAATATTAAGACAGGAGAGAACTTCTCCCATTTCTTTTATTTTGCTCGCTGCAATGCATTTCTGTTTCCTTTCACAGGGGTTAGATCTTTCCGATATTAAGATCCCGTAAACCTTAACCACTACACCACGTAAGAGCTCCCGCATCAATAATGCATTAACGAGCGCATGGAATTTATCTCGCTAAACCCTAGGCTAGAGTCAGATAAAGCAAGGCACCTCCATTAAATATAAACAGCATCAGTGGACCCTATCCACTGGATTAGCTCTTTGGCTGAGGAAAAGGGGTTCATCATTAATCTTTCAGGATAGGTTAGAGACCAAATGTGTCCACCTCTAGGGCATGTGTATAATTGAGAAAATTAAAGAGTATTTATTCGTCGTATTTTTGGCGTTTACCAAGATCTATTTTTAGATAACGCGGCGTCACTATCGTCTGTTTAAAATGAATCCAAAAGGTAGCATGTCTCTTTTTTGGCAGTTAACCTTACTAGAAATATATTAAGAAAATTATTGAAGCAAATAAACTATATATATATAATCCTTTATTGTGCTAAAATTACAATCTGCCTTTTATAAGGCAATAAGTAATTAAGATAAATGCTCTCATTCATACCATATTTACAGTTCATCATTCACTCGCTCATTCATACAATATTTACAGACAGCCCAGAGACCCCCCAAATCCACCGCGAAGAGAAAGCGGAGTCTTGGGAAGTCCCCCACGCTCCTCCGTCAGCCGCGTCACACAAGCAAATAAACTGAACAATTAAAATGATCATGTCATCTTAATTGTGAACATCGTACGCTTAGGGACTAATATTACTAAAAACGTACTTAAAATATGTGTAGGAAGCTAATAGGACATAATAAAGATCTTTACTGTCCTAGTAATGAAGATAACGTTTATTTCTGATACACATACGTACCCTGATACTCCTGCTTACCTGCCTGAGAAAGGTAAGTTATGGATTTTATCATACTTCTTTCCCATACAGCAGAGGTTACTTACTACCTAACTAGGCCACTACTTCAACCCTCAGATAAATTGTTTGTAAATAAATTAATGTATTAGTAATAGAATAAATAAAATGGATGACGCATAGTTAATTATGACCAATTTTAACTAAAACAAGGACTAGTGACTAATGAAATCACTGAGTTTTGGTATTTCTAGTTCCTTCTTTAAAATATTATATATTAGTTGGTTTTCTAAAACCAGGAACCATTAAAATTTCACCCTTGAGCATGCCTGTCTGTCTGTCTATTTGTCAAGCTAGATATATGAAGGTCCCTTTGAAAATCGTCATTTCTATAATACATGGCAGCGTGATTGATAAATTTATTGCAGGTTAATAATATTGAGATAACAGTCTTCTTTTGCTTTCATAAGAACCAACTCATTATAGCTATCAGTAACAGCTTGTTAGCAACTTCAACTAATCCAGTGATTTTGTTTAGAACCTTTATATTTTGCATGATAGTAATCATTTGACATACTCTACTTGATGCTACAATGCGATATTTAGAAGGGGTGTTAATCAATTGTTTAGTAGTCACATAATAAATATTTTCCTGCCCTGTGTAAGGTACTCAAATAAATACCTCAAAATTCTGATTAATAATATGAATTAGGTTTCAGGTCCGAAATGGCCTACTTATTCATTAAAATTGTTTTCGAATTGTGGGATGCATGCCATTGGAGGTGTTAGTGAACGGATTTCTATGGGTGTTCACTGTTGACCAACGTTATACGCATGATGCAATACATTTTAATATCACTTAATTAAATTATGGCATTAAATTGAAGATCACTAATAATGGTAGTCTTAAATTCATTATTATAATAATTAACTTGATTATTGATCAGAGAGTTATTCATTTTTGTACTGATGCTTTTATGATTATTATTTTGACCATAATTAGAGTATAATATATAAAACAAGTGTAATGAGTCTTATTATAATAATAGTTACTACAATAAAATTTTCTTTGTTGATTAAATTTGAAATTTCTATACATTTTAGTGGAACTCTCTACAAATAATATCCTTCATATGTTCCGTCCATGCTGCCTGATACCGCTTCATTTCTGGCATTTGGTACTCCAGAAGATTGTTGTATGATTTTAGAATAGATTAGAGATAGTATCCTTCCCTGAAAAGAGTATTTTTCTGTCATTCCTGTACAATTGCATAATGCATAATTGGTTGAGAGATATGTTTCCTGCCTTTTAGAGTTACTCTGGAAAGTGGTGTGATGATATATATGGTTATACAGCTATAATTTGTGGTTCTCTACACTCAAGCGGATTCCTCTAAAAGCGAAGAACTAGGAGTCTAGCAAACAAAGTTAATGGTCTAACATTGCCAACAAAGCTCTGTGATTGTTCACCGTAGCTTGAATGATGAATAACTGCTGGCTAGGTAGCCGGTGGCTCCGTGCCCACAACGGTCTTTGGGGCTCATCCAGAGTGCAGCAGCAGTTTGGGTCAACATCGATAGGATATATGAAGAATATGAATTCTATAAAGTAATTTATCAAGTTGGGAATGGTCTAGACTCACGTTTTCGTGCACGATAGAAATCATTAATTCGCTGACACATGGGGTTACAGTCCTTGCAACAAATGCTGATATGGTGCAATCGGGATCATATCAGGAGGTCTGTTCAGGTCACGTTACGGTCAGAAAAAGTCACGACCACGGTGCTGAAGTATATATAAACGGAAATGTCTTAATGGGAATTTTACAACGTTCCAGTGATGCTACGTCATCATAAATAATCATATATATATTTACCTGCAATGAAATAGTTAAAATAATGCAATTACATAACTTCAATCAATTTTATTAAGATAAAATTACAATCTGCCTTTTTTAAATAATCAAAGCTGTAATCTGTTAGATGGCAAACGGTTATGGATTTCGGTCGGGATGTAAACTACATGTCGTTACTTTTGACTGTAACTTTACGTTGCTGAACTTTTTTGATATGTCATCCTTTCGATAAAGATATTCCTATAATTATAAACTGCTTAACTTTATTTAACAGTCGTGATGAGTGATATGTCAATGAATGTTTGTTAGTATTTTGTATTTTTTCTTATTATATTGGTTTTACCCTTAGCCCCAAGGTCTCCAATAATCTTCTTATCAAATCCTGGAAATCCCGATTCCTCCGCAAGGTAATCAATGCTGCTATATCAAGCACCGTACTCTTCACATCTTAGCACCTCATTTATTCAAGACTTAGAACCTCCCGCTACCATAACTTCCATTCCGACGCCCTAGTACATCCTAATCCGTATTCTATGGCTCTTCATCCCATCTCATACCCGGTAACTCAGAGCAACGCTTGAGGCGAAGTTGGCCTCGCAACCTCCTCCAGACCAATTAGGATTTTCTTTTTAGTGAGCTCCATGACTGCATGGTGATTACTAGAGTGACAAGTTAAGCGGCTTTGGCTAATAATTCTTCCCCCCCTCTAAAAAAAAATACAAGACGTTCTAAACTGAATTTCTAAGCACTGCTTAAAATACTACTGCATTGATTGATTGCTCGTAGAATTTCAATAAAGTTAAGAAATATCACCGAGTTTTTGCTTAGTGACAAGAAGACGACACATGAAAACAGCTCATAATTACCACACGTTAGCATATTTAGAATGAAACATCCGCTAAATATATAACTCCAGGAATAAAAACACATGGGTGACAAACTGATTTAATTGAAAGATTTGTTTTCCCTTTGGGAAAAGAAGAATGAGCAACCGATCTTGACGAATGCCCTCACCTGACCCTGGTTCCAATTTGGTTGATGAACTCTCCAGAATGCGGTCAACCCCTAACATCCCCAATGCGGTGAATGATTGTGGCCGGTCTGCTTTCTTCTCTAGCTTTGGTAGAAATGTTTTTTCTTTCAGAAATTAAGGACGAAAGTTAAAGAGAAAATACACACTATCTTGTAGTCGGTTTCACGGATGAAATATGGTGACATCTCTATTGAAATTTAGGAACTGTTTATAGAAGCGAGATGAAAATGGATTTGCAGCAAAAGGAGCGCAAAGTTTAAGTTATAATATGAATTCTATTATTGCTTTAAGTACAACCCACGATTTTTTCGACAATGATAGAACCTCTTCCGGTAGATACACCACAATTCTCAAATATCTAATAATGAAGTTGATGGAACATAAAATACAAGTAAAAATGTTCTATTCTATCATCTTAATTATGAAATATTTAAGAATGGTGGTGTAGTCCTCAAAAGTAGATTAGTTTAGTTTTATAATCAATCAAATCTTTTTATTGTGCAATAAAAACAATCTGCCTTTTATAAGGCAATAATAATACAGATAAATGATCTCATTCATACCATATTTACAGTTATCATTCACTCGCTAATTCATACAATAGGACATGATTGGAGAAACTTGCCATTGCCAGGACTCCCACTGTCACGCGATTATAGCAGGTCACGAGGCCACTGCCGTTTCAGTCTCCGAGGAGGATTATAGGGATGAGTGGCGCAGTGCAAAGACTGTGCTACAGGATTAGGGTGGTTGGAAAGGCTACTGTGGAATTTCATAAACTTGGAAAGGATGAGTTCTAGAATGTAGGGTATATTAAGGTCGTTGAAGGGTTTTGTTGCTGATATAGTAGATTAGTAGACACTAAATTGTGGACAGGCCAGAGATAGGTGTACTTTAATTAGCTATTGTAAAAATTCACTAAAACTGTAATTAAATTTATCGTGGCATCGCACGTTTTAAGCACTAGTTTTGATCCGCTTATTGAATTCATTCAACAAATGCAGCGTATCTGTCATTCACTCGTCATTGTCATCTGTTTCCGGCTTCTTCCTCAGTGATTGTATCCAATGGTTTACTGTAACTTTGTACTTTTCGGGGCGCAGTACTTTGTTGTAGGACGTCCAAGTATGATGTGTATGGTTAGGTGAATGCCGAACCAATAGCTCAATAGACAATGGGCACACATAGCGAAGGCCAAACGTCTGCAGCCTAGCTAGTGATAATGCCATAACCTTTAGCGTGGCTGTGATGGTTTATTGGCGCCATTAAAAGGCCGCCTAGGCTCTCATAACCTTTAGACCTTGCAGAATAAAGGAGGTCCAATCCCTTTGACATGGAAAAAGGTCGCATATATCTTGAAAGAGCTGAAGGTAATGAACATCAAAGCGCTATACTAGTTGATCTTTTTTGTCTATCCAGCTACAGATGGATATACTCTAAAATATATATATATATATATATAGCTTATGAACTAAATTTTATAAATTTATTTAAATAATTCTACTACTTTATTTAAAGAGCTATGATATCACGCATGTCAGTACCGTATGATGACCCGATGAAGCCAAAAATAAACCTAGCACTATAAAGAATAATGAAGCATAATTAATAAATTAATTAGTATTAGTAAAAAAAAAATTTTTTTCTATCATATTGAATAGGGTATCAATTTAAAGTTGTATACGCCCTGATTTATAATATTCCTTGTGGCTAATGTAAACTATACTCACTTAAAGTCAATTACACTGTCATCAAATGAGTATCCGCTAATTGTCTGTAAACCCAGTTTCATATAGAGGGATAATACTTTGAATGAAATCCTTGCTAGCCGAAATCGCTATAAACCTATAAAAAGTAATTACATGCTAAGTGTAGCGACCACTAAATACATAAGATAAATCACCCTTAGCGACCGCTAACTACATGAGATAAATCACCCTATACTCTATTGTATATATCATATATTGTAAATTGGTTATAATATGATGTAAATTGATTGAAACAAATGTAAATAACATTACCAAACCGTAAGTCATACCAGTGTAAATATTGTAAACAATAAAAGACGCAGCTGCAAAAAAACTAGTTAGAAGCTGGAAGGGTAGAGCAGGTAGCAAGCGAGCCAGACCGAGGCCAGAGGAACAGCCTAGAACAAAGCGTCACTGCAACTGCGGTATTATTGGCCAGAATAACGCCTTAAATCATTGGCCTGTAAATCATTTTAACAACGGCTCTCTAACTGGTGGACCTGCAGCTGCACAGATGTTTCAAGACTTGGCCTTCTCATTTATGAAAACCTCTGGACCTCTCTTCCTAACCTCGCTATGTTTTAGTCCGGCCTTGTCAGACCCCACACTCTCCTAGTGGGATTCTCTGCCTTCGTTTCGCTAAAACTAGCAGCTCCTTGGGAGAGACCTCTCCCCCGCGGACGACGGTTGCCGTGGCCTTGCAAATTTTACCAGCAGTGTCTCCCATTGCAATCCAGTCTGCCTCTCTCCGGTTCACTCTCGCCTTTGGGATCCGGACGGTTTTCGCCTACCCTCAGATACCGAGTGTGAATTCGTGGTCATTCCAAGACCACATAAACTACCTGCTCTATACCTCTTCTCCTGAACATCGTGCATTGGCGGGGCACATACCTATCAAATATGGAGTCAGATAGTACAGTAGTAAGACCCGTCATGAAGCAATTGTCCAGGCCATAGCCTAATCAACCCTCACTTCGTCACCAAGGCTAGGGTAACTTGGCACCCCCTCGTGACGACCCGACACGTATTATTCAATTGCACATAATGGAAAATTATTTTTCAATCATATCCAACGTCCTGGTCAAAGACATTAGGTATTAAGTGTTGGAGCTCCAATATTAGACTATTGTTACAAAGGTTTGTTAAATTCTTGTTTTAATCGTAACTATACCGTATCATATTTGAGTTGAACTTTTTTTCACTTTAGCATATTTAAAAAAATTCTTTTTTTCTTTCTCTTTTTTTCATAGCCCTTTCGAATTTACAGATAATTATATGCAATTATAGATCCTCAGGCGGACCTATTTACAAATCATTTTTGTATTTTCTGTGGCGTCTATACAACGTACAAGTTTTGTTATTTTATAAAAATTATATAATGGAATAAACAAGTATAATGATAAACATTATACGTGACTGAACTGAACTGACGAATAAAGGTGATGGGACTCACCTTTTTGATCAAATTTAAAACTAACTTACGTACTAACTCTTAACCTAATTTTTCCTGGACAGTCTGTTGCCATCGATGCGGGAGGGGATGTGGAGGTCTGAAGCAGTCCTGCGTCAGGATCTAATGGAAGTCTTATATAAATGCTGAGTTAAATTGACTTAAAAAAATATACTATTGTCATTACAATTAAAAGACTCGATTCAATAAAAGATAGACCGGAAGTGTATAGAATGAGGTGTGGGGTGGAGCATTGGTAGAGCTAATAGAAAATTATCAATAAGATGTTTGCATCAAGCCAGTTCTACCAACACCTACAGGAAGAAGGGCACCCTGAGCACTGCATAATGTTGGATTGCTAGACCATACACGCGATAAAAGATTAAATAAAATTAGATTCCATAACGTCGGATAATATTAATAAAAAGGAATAAGTAGCAAACACGTGTATGCTAAGAAACCCGTCCCCTCCATACATCCCAGACATAGCCAGTCGTCATTTTTGATGGTATTAATGGTTATTTCATAGTATTTAATTTTGTTTTTTGAATTTTTATTATTAACTACATTCGTGTTGTATTTCTGAATTTGAAGAGTTTTTTATTGTAGTAGAATAGAAGGAAAATTTAAAAATAAGTAACCATTGTTACATATAATAATAGTAATTTGTTTCCATATGCACAGGTAAAAGTTTTTAACATTTCATTTTTATGTTATTGTATGACTGGCAAAATAAATGTTACATGGCTTTTAAAATTGGTATTATATATATTACAGACATGGCGCCCATCGCGAAGCCAAACACCGATTGTGTTTGTATTCTTTTCAATAAAGGAGGCCCAACCATGACCTCTCCGGTAAACGGCTGACCCGCAGGTCTCATAAATCTTGCTGGTCAGCCGTCTACGATATTTGAAGGGGCACCGCAGGGATTCCATAACTTGTGTCAATATCGCGCTATGACGGATTGTGTCTCATATCGCGCCTGTCAACTGTAAATATCAACTTGGTTATCACGACGATTTTATCGCCGAGTCGAAAGGAAATAACTTTACTGGAAATCAGCAATGGTCGTTTGTTTGTTTTGTACGTGGACGTACTTCGGTGTCATAACAGTTACTCATTGATCTCTTCATTGTTATGTTCCTAATTGAGGGATTGCTTTACACATGCCAGATTAAGAAAAGTCTGCTTTCTACCCAGTACTTCAGGAATGCTTGCAGTACTCCAGGAATTGGTTGTATCTAAATAAAAATAATTAGATGTCTTATCAGCGGTGCAGTTTCAAAGAAAGGAATTGGGTGTAATGGGGTAGTTCCCATAATAATAGTAAAATAATAGAAATTTAATAAAATCTATTCAAATCTAGAAGAAATATTTTTATTGAAACAAAAATCACAATCTGTCCTATCAGACAATAAGCCATTGTGATGAATGGTTTTAGTTTTACCTAATTTATAGTTCTGTGATTAACCTGGAGAGGTCACTGCCGCTTAAATCTCCGTGTAGATTATACAGATGTGCTAGGAGATTACAGTGATGGGAAACTTTTGTTAGAATTTACTTAATTTGGGGAGGATGTCCCCACAGGCAGCAAAGTACTTTATTGGGAGTCCTGGTACTGACCAGTATTTTCCCCTCAGGTCCGGAGCGTCTGCGGCTCTCTCAGTCTGTACTATTGTGGTTTACATGATTTTTATCTTTATCCTCCTATTATACCTTCTATAGCATGAAGACCTAGGGTCTCATAGTGCGAATGCAGTATTTTTTATGTGATCGTTGGATTAAACTTAAAATAGTGTAACCTATATATCACTAAAATATTGTATCTTAGAAACTTGAGCTTCTAGGCAATAACTAATGGCATATTTCAATTCATGGCATCAAGCTCAAATGAAATCAGTTCCAGATACTACGGTTGTCCTGTGTTATTGACGAACTCATAAAAACATAGATAATAAATAAAAACAATATAAATGATTTGCTAAAATATCAACTAAATTATTATATTATGAGATGATGTTTCCAAGATTCACATAATTCTTTCTATAGCCCTGAAATACGTTAGCGAATGTCAAAAATGAAATATTTTGTATCTGTAATTTGGTTCCACCGAATAAAGGAAACTTGCATCACAAAATCATAAGCCAAATGAACATTCTGTAATTAACCATAAGTATCGTTGAGAGAGTAAGTATTGAAAATATTCGACGGTGTTAGTGGGTTCATTAGCGACAAGTAGCCTACAAGCAAAATGTCCGTCCTTATATGAGCTGAAAACGTGTAATTCTGCAACGTGCCTAACTTTTTGAGTAGGCCGGTCATATAACTCAACTTTGTTTTTCGTTATATAATTAAACTCAGTTGCTTTGGTCCCAAAAATCTAATGAATGCCATTAATTTCATATTGCTATATTTTTAAATGTTAATATAATTAAGTGGGCTATAACATGTGAAATTTACCAGTAAAATTTTGTGCAATGGTTTATTTCAAATATTCCTTCGTTACAAAATTAATGTATGTCACAAAATATAGATCTGCAAAAGAATCTATTTACAATTGCCTCATTATATTTCTGTAGCCTGGCTACATTTTATACAAATTATGTTTTCTACTAATAATCTGCATTGCACAAAAGTATAATGATGTACATTATACATTAATGGACTGAACTTATTAAAAATGATGGGGTTTACCTTATTTATTATAGACTTAAAACTAAATCTTAACCTAATTTTCTCCGACAGACTGTTGGTATCAATGTGAGAAGGGCGGGGTCATAGTGTAAAACACTGGATTTTGAGGTGCTGCAACGAGTCAAAAACCTTGATGTGTCTTATTTGGTGGTGGATGAACTCACCCACCGATGGCACACCAAACAAAGGTCGGCGTTGTTTAACCTCTCGAGGGAGGTATGTTGGACCACATTTCTCATGATCCCATTCTGAAATTGTTGGAGACTTTTAGCTGTATTGTCAGTCAAGTGAGTATGTAGCGAGGCACAGTACAGCCGAACTGACCGGAGGACACATTTATATATCATTAGTTTGGCACGCAGCGACAAGTTTGATGAAGTTAGCAAGTGGTGAAGCCGTTTCGTACTTTTTCAATTGTGTTAATAAAATAAGTAGAGAAACGGAGATGCCTATCCATTTTTATACCCAGATAGTGCATTGAGAAAGCTAGAGAGTTTTCTAGCCCTCCTATACGATATGATTTTGGCAAGACTTTTTTCCCCTATTGGAGGGAAGATTACGCAGTCGGTTTTCCCGGCGTTCACACTGATGTTTAACCTCTCCAGTCTGTCACTGAATACGCTACAATCTGACTAGGCCTGTGCAAGAGCTATTTTTGCACTATAGGATTCGATGTACTACACGTTGAAAGAAGGAAAAGCAACAATAGAAACACCGAACACAACAAATTAGATTAAATACTGGAACATTCAAATTGACGACACTTTGAACAGGAATTAGGAGAAGAGGAAAACATAAATAATTCAGAAGCAGAAAAAATTAAGCCAACACCATAAGCGTAAGAAAAAGGAAATAGAAAATTGGTCCTTCATTGATGATGTAAATTACAATGAAGAGTGATAAGGACTCAAGGGGTTGATTTATCTTAAATAATGTTAAATAACAGATTATGATAATTTTCTGTATGTAGCTATTTATATTTAAAAATGGTTGATTGAATAATTGTTGTGACTACATTGGTAGAACGGCCAGGAGAGGGTGATTCGTAAATAGCAAAGGGCTAGGCAATAAATCTTTTAATGAACGTGGACAAAATCGTCCAACTTTCATGTGTCCTCACAAGTCTTCAGGAATAAGTGATCAAGCCCTTCGAATAACTAATACGTTGGGCTACACTAATGCCTAAGACCCTATGACCATACCCTACTAACATAAGCGTGAAGAAGCCCTTTGTGGCTACCAGCCTGGTAGCGGCGTGACGGCCGGCGATGGGGTGTTTAATGAAGGTTTCGCTACTCATTTGTGGCTCAGTAATTACTCACCCTCTCCCCCTGCACTCGCTGAGGGGTCCTGCTTCTTTTCAACGAATTATTTTCGTCGTAGAGCTCCTTTTCTTTAGGTTTTTTTTTTTACCTCCCTCGGAGCTCTCTCTAATTAAATTAACGAGAGTTTTAATTGTGTGTTTGATTATTGTCTTATGTTCGTACTTGTTGTTTACTCACTCTCTCTTAAGACTCCATAACTTATTTCGTCGGTGTTATTGCATCTACACTTTAAACAATATAGAAAGTTCATATGTATACATTGGTTTAACTTAAAAAATCAAGGCAAGTGACATTCATCACACAATAAACGTTTTAACTTTAGTGGCAGTTATAATCAATTTTATTCTTAGAGCAAAACACACGTTAGTTATTCTGAATATTGACCTAGAGAACCTAGACTACTTGGATTTGATACCTTACTCAAGAAGGCATAAATTAATAAACATTAATCATATTGTGTGATGATGAAAATACTCGTCAGTAACTTGCACGCAAAATTACGTAAATGAGACTCACAAAATCCAGTGCATAAAGACAGTCAAATATACTCAGTGGTCGAAATCAAAGTTTCTTGTTTTTAATATCCCAATTTACTAGCAAAACTACGGATTGACATAGTGATTTTAATACTCAGTGATACGACCTTTTCTGTCACTTTCCAGAAAATTTTTTACGTTGGTGCTCTTATTTTTTGTTGGCATGATCATGTTTTTTTTTCCTTAATTTTCAATCATTCAATTTGTAATTTAATTTATCTACTGTTAAGTAAATAATAAATCGTGGCCAGCCTTCGTTGGACCTTCAGATGAAGTGCTTCTTGTTTCGAAGTTTTGACAGCTACTGTCAGTCCGGTGTCGTGACAACATCGTTATTTTGAATATTTGTATCCTCTTAAACTAAATATGAGGAGGTGAATAGTAATTGATTGAGAAATTGGCCAGGCCTATTTCAACGCACCGAGGGAGGTTGTTTCTTCTTTACTAGGGAAAAGAATTTACAATTTTCAATTTCCTTTAATCAAAAAATACCAGGCAAATACTTTAAGTGGAAATTGAAGGATTTTTTTTTTAGGAATTTAATTTCAAGTTGGGTTTTCGAAATTCCGGCTTTATGCTAGATCCAAAATTAAAATAGTGTTTAGTGGCGGAATAGGCATACATTTCAGATATCAAATTCGAAAGCTGATTCATGATCGGGTAAACGTTTTAAAAAAAACTGTTATTTTAATGCATAAGATCTTCATTGGAAAAATTACTATTTGCTTGTACAGCGTTATTTATTGGGCCCGAAAATTTAATTAGCTATAGTTACTGCATATGTGAAGTTTGGTTTCTAGTGTGAGGCTAGAGTTTCTCTTAAGTAAGCTGTTTAACTGTCCCAACATGCTGTTTAATTTTTGCCTTTCAAGACTTATGAGTTTGAAGTCAGCCTTTTGTTTTTAGCCTAGATAAAAACCTACGTATGCAGCAGTATTGGGGAATTGGTATAGGATCGAAGGTGAGGGATGGGCAGAATCATCTTTGAAAGGGAAATATGGTGTTAACACATTTTACTTCATTGATCGCCATTAAATAGTTCGTCAGTTCTTCTTAGGTGTGTGGTGATTTGGTTAATAGTTAGTGCAGTTAGGAGGACAGGGTGAGACGAAAGGATTGTTGGACGAACAGAAAAGATTTTGAGGAAGGTGCTAGGAGTAACAGAAATATCAGCAGTATAAATGATAGAGGGTGCTACCTTAAATATTCTGAGCGTCATAAACTCAAAATTACTAGTTTGTAAGATAAGATTTGAGAATTAAAGGGAGGGTTCTTGGTAACGAGGTGTTAAGCTCAAGGCAATTCAGCATGCCACATGTGGTCGAAACTTTAAGCCATGCCCAGAAAAAACCCTTGCAATAGTGTTTGCTTTCAAGCACAGAGAATATGTGTTCAACAACACGAAAGCTCTTGATTGGAAGCCTTTATTTCTTCAAAATTAGTTGTGTGGGATAAATTTGAATGTTTATGATCAGTTGTAAAAGTACGGGATAGGAGCTGTTCGAAATCTTTAGTTTTCTCCGTCTAGCGCAGGAATTTTTGGGTAGCTCTCCAGATAGAATTTCCCGGAATAGATTATGAGGAGAGGTAAGAATCAAAGGATTGAGATCATGCAAGTGCCACTTTACTAATTCACAAATTTGATTGTAACACTAGCAATTAGCAGGATGTTGTATCGGGCTCTTTACCTTTGTATCGGCTTTTGATGTGTGAAAGAAATGTCGAGAAAGTTTGGAGGTAAACCTGGATGATCTTTAACATGTACTCCATGTCTCTCTATCGTACCACACTAACTTCGATGCTCTATTATCAATAATATCCATAATTCTATGTTTCATTCAGGATGAGATAACATTTGAGTGACTCATTATAACCACTATTATTATAGGCTCGAATATATGTCTAAATTTGTAAGAAATTATATTTTTGGAAAACTTTGTGACATGTAAGACGGCTAATGTAGATTCAGGGGCACGTCAAATACAATTAAATCGGATAACTACCGTTCCTAAATCTTGGCACACCGTTCATTTAGATATTTCAGGAAAGTTAAGTGGAAAAAGTAACAGACGTGATTATCTTTTTATCTGAAAATGCGCATTTTATAATGTAATTAAAGCTTAACGCCCGTCTATTTCTTTATTTAGCCATACAAGTGACTCGTCGTAGGTCAAGGTCCATGCTTTGGTACGGGGAAACTTTGAGAACTCCACACAGCAAAGTACTAGAAGCTAAACACTACAGTTACAGGTAAAAAAGTACTTGAACAGTTAAAAAAAACACTAGCACCAAACCTCTATTTATGATCGAGTGCTAACGCTATAAATAATTCAGTATGTTATTAATTGAACCGACCAAAGGTTGCATGAAAAAAGTACCGAAAACGACTTTGTAGAGAAATACTAAATAAGCACGCAGAGAATTCGCAACATTTCTTCTACAAAAAAAAAATTATAAATGGAGAAAAAAAATGATGTGGAAAAAAGCATTAAGTAATAAATAAAAAGCATATACTGAAAATTTATAATTAAAACTGACAGATTGTTTTAAGCGCAATCATTTTTTAGTATTGTGCTATCATTTTAAGAATTTCATTCAGCTTTTTTTGGATGGAACTTTGCAAGTTTGCTTCCCATTTTGCATAGCTAATTTTGATTTGGTCAGCTCTCTAGGGAGTTATCTCAGAATTTTGGTTTTGTGGCAGGGTAAATGTTATTCACGTCTTCTTATTCACAATGAGAAGCAGTATGCCTCCACATTTAAATGGTATTATGACGGGGTATTTAATATCTATGAAATCATAACCTAGCTAGCTCCTGCTGAGTTGTCCTTCTTCTCTGTTCTGGTGCTGTTGTGGACTAGCAAGTTTGTGAGGGTTCGGGTCTCCCTATAACATTTTATGGGTTATCTGTAAAGAGTAATGAGTGAATATATGTGGGTGAATGAATTCGACGTACTGCGGTACACCAGTGATTAATCAAGGTGGTTTTGAGTCTTTGATTGTCACGTACATTTTAGTATGGAACACAGCGTTCCATTCGTCCCAACTGGCTTTTAGTAAGCGCATATATTCCGTTTGTGTGCCAAATCTGGGGAGTTAACTAAGAATTTCTTTTGGTGGCAGGATAAATTTTATTCACGACAGCACATGATATGACGGCACAATGAGAAACACTATGCCTCTACATTAAATTAAGCGTGCGAATATCTAAAAAAAAACATCTGCAGTCATACGGACTTTGATTTGAACGGCATTTATAATAATTATGTGATGTTGAATTGCGTATTCCTGTTTTTCGTGTAAAAAATGTATTATATTAGTGATGGTTTGGTGAGCTGTTTTTTTTAATTATTATTATGATGCAAGGATAATAATGGATCATTAAGAGAAAATTGTCGACAAATTAGGCATTTTTAAAAGAAACCGATAATAGGGGTTAGTTTACAAAGGTATAATACTCTAGAGGGGTTCATCTCATTTTCCTTCTGCGATAACAAAGTTTGCACAGCAATTGGCGCTGCTTCAATCCCATTTACCAAATCAACATCCTGCTTTGTATAAACAAATCCCTGGATTCTTTAAGGGATTTCTGTAATTTATAGGCCCTTTTTTCCCCTCTTCTCGTTAGGGCTCTTC
Source organism: Acanthosoma haemorrhoidale (assembly GCA_930367205.1). Taxonomy (NCBI): domain Eukaryota; kingdom Metazoa; phylum Arthropoda; class Insecta; order Hemiptera; family Acanthosomatidae; genus Acanthosoma; species Acanthosoma haemorrhoidale. Next base: position 48,422,932 of record OV884011.1, on the reverse strand, counting down.
ATCTTTTCTATTCATCTCTTGACTTTATTTTTATTTCTCCGCGTTCACAGAAGAATTATTTTTGATTATTTTTTTCATGACTGGTATTTGGAAAAATAGATTTATATTAGCTATGCAATAAAACAACCCACAAAGGTCCAAAAAATTCATAGATGCATTTAATATATTTACTGTAATTGCTGACAGTTAAAATTAAGGATTATCTCGCGATGAAGAAAAGTATTCGCTTTGTGATGAAAAAAAAACAGTTCTAGAGTTTGTGAAATAAATAGGGTTTATAATTTATAAAAAATGCATCATTTTATTTATTATACCATTTTTGTGAATGCTAATCATATATTTAACCAATAAATAAAGTAGATAGCTAAAATAGTGTTTAATAAAAAACTAAATGAAATAGTTTTAAACGACCTGAACTAATCTATTTCTTTCGTTGATTCCCACTTCATATTTTTTTGCACTGCTTTGAGTTCTTTTTTGCGTTACTGGCCTTAACTTTCTGTTATCGCTTGAAAAAAGAGCAATGGCGGTAACTCGTATCTGAGCCATTATTTGGAAGTCTGAAAGTTAGAGAAAAGCGGTCAGAGACCTTTTAAATTTCAGATCGATTTAATCATTTTTACATTCACCGTCGTAGATGATGTACGGACAAATAGTAGAATAGAAAACAAACATTTATTCCGGTACAAGGTATCCTATCAATAACAATAATGTTTAAATGGAAAATACATATCCCGCAAATAAAAATAATTATTACATCATAAATAAAATGACATAGTAAAATATTCCGTAAAGCTCTTTAAGATAAAATAAGATTATTCAACTTCATTTAACAAAAAAAAATGCATAGATTAATTCACATACAAACAGAAAAACAGCAATACAATACAATAATAAATGAAAACCATTAAATAAACAATACTAAAAACCAAAGAGGGTTCCCCAGCAAAAATGTTTATGCATAAATCAAACTAGCAAAGGTAGTAATGGATGATGAGAAGGTGTTGAAATGTTGAGGGTATTAAAGGTTCGAGAGGATGAAGGATGGCGGAAATTAGGAGTAAGGGAATTCCAGAGGGTAGTGGAGCGAGCAAGGGAGGAACGATATGCTGCCTTTTTGAGGGCAGGAAGATCCATACAAAAAAATCGTTAAAAAATGGTCGCCTCAGCTCAAAATAAATGTACAGTGAATAGTGTATTCTATTATCACCTTTTTTTAACCCCAATGACGCAATTTTTATATACATTAAGATAACATTTTTTTCTCACCAATAAACTAAAACACAGCAATGTTATTTACATTCCATTTACTAATAATTATCTCAATTTATTTTTTACACAAAAAGAAAAGAACTAATCCTCTGGACTAGATAAAAAATGTGATAAAATCTTATTTTATTGTTTCTATTTAGGTCGTTAAACTGTGTCAATAGCTGGCAGATTTGAAAGATGTTTTAGTGCCTAGCAAAACATGGGGCTACAGCGCTGATGGTTTTTTCGGTGTTAATAGATGTAAATATCGTAATTGATAGGCCGGTAAGACGTCTCAATATAAGGCGATTCTGTAGTTAGCATTAAAATATTATGAACACAAATTAGGGAAGTCAGGGGAATGACAATTTACAACCACCCTCCCTCTAGATTACTACAGGATTTTCCTTCCCACATTTTTACAGTGGTTTGGACATTGAATTAAGGGTGCAATAACCCAAACTTGAATCCTAGTCACGGCTTAATATTATTTAAATTAATATTTGATTGACTATTATTAGATTTATCATCATTCTTTATTAATTGGTTCACTAACTCTGTGCTAAGGAATACTATTTTAATTAAGGCAATGTATTGAAATAGCTCTGTGATTCCTTGGGTTTCATGCGAAAGCCACGAAGTTCAAATAAAAACGTTTAAATAATTTAACTGCAGCCAGCTCGATGGAAGACATACAAGCCAGCACTTATAATAATAATAAATTCTTTATTGTTCTATAATTATCTGCCTTACTAGGCAATAGGTAATTGAGATAAATGTTCTCATTCATATCACATTTACAATTCTTCATTCACTTGCTCATTCATAAAGTATTTACAAACAGCCCACATTCCTTCCTAATCCACATGGTTGTTACCTTCTTCGCATGCGAAAGAGGAAGCGGATTCTTTTGAAGTCCAGATTCTCCTCCATCAACCATGTCACCGGATACGAGCCATTGAAGGCTGACCAAGACCCTTCTATAAACTTTAATCATAGAATAATGAAGAGACGGCAGCAATATTTACTAATTACGAGCCGTGATCTAGATACGTCAGTCCTTCACTGGACTAGTGGCAGTTTGGGTACCCTTGTGCGGTTTCTTGAATAAGTAAATATTGAAACCATTGCTAAAAAATATTTGTTTATTGATGGGTTATGCCATTAATCTTGAAACGAAAATATTCATTGTCTGGAACCAGCCAACCAACGGAGAGCAAGGGGACGGAACTAAGTTGTTTCTCTCGCGTCCAGGCGTAAATATGTCTTATAGCCTTCAAAATAAGTGCATTAAAAGAGAAGTCAACTGGATCCTGCTTGCAGCACATCGCCACAGTACGCCATCGGCAATAACCCAACGATGACTCCTTTTTTGGACTCAATGTAGCCACCCACAGCTGGAGCTAACTGAAACTTGAAAAACCCAGAGAGCCAGCTAGTTTGTTAGTGGGAAAATCAATAAATTTTTGCATGACATTCAAAGGAAAAAAAACCACCCATGTAATCTATAGTAAATGAGGTGACCAAGATCATGATTTATTACTTATATTTGTTAACGCCACTCAATAATTATTAGATAGAGAAAAAATTAAGCAAATAAAAAGGGGTCAGCTCAGCAAGTCAACGACCTGGATAACGCGAGTTTGATATCGGTCGTAGTGAAGTTCTTCTTTTTTCCCAATAATTATTATGCTGAATAATCGATTTTGCCATAAAACAAAAAAAAAAACCAACCTTCCGGAATAAAAACTGCTCTGGAAAGATGATCTGGTCCCAACAAAAACAATCGACGGGTCCACTAGAATTCGCTAAAATACCCGGTCTCCGTTTGTAGTCCAGGTGATAGAGACATATTACCTTGCAAAATGAAAAGTAGTTCTAATTTTTTATATGTCGTATAGATTGCTCCCGTGGTTGAGAAGCCAAGTTTTTGACCTCCCCCTCCTTCACCATCTTTATTACACATACGTAATGGATTTAATCTATGGCGCAGTGTGGGTTAGGTAAATTTTTTACTACTTTCGCAAAACTCAAAAAAAGAAACTTCAAAATATTTTCACAAATCAGTTTTTTTTTATTTTCCATCATGCAACACATGTTATTGTCATAAAATAAAAAAAAACTGATTTGTGAAAATAATTTAAAGTTTTTATTTGTGTTTTTTGAATGTAGTAAAAAAGATTAACCTGTTTTACCGTAACACCGCAGAAATATAATATTACATTCCAGAAGACTAATTTAAACAGTGGGTGCTAATATTTGCTTCTTTCAGCCCACTTACACTGAAATTGTTATTTTTACATTTCTCGGCGTCTCTTGGGAGTAATTACAATCATGTTTTTTTTGTCTTTAGGAAATTTAATCCTCTACAAAATTGGATGTATTTTACACTAAGCTGCACTAAAAACATTTCTTCAGCCGAGATCATCGGCATGTCTAACTTTTTGCACCTTTGTGATGATTTTCACAGCCGTAATGCTCAGTATTTGTTCAGATTTTTTCAACATGTCAATGGAGGACATTTGATTCTCTTAAAAGTTGGTAATAGTATACTTATGGTTTTTTATGATGGCGGTAAACGCACAAGGTAGGGGAGTTCGGAAACTTTGATTTTCAACCACCGGATCGATATATTAAAAAAAAAAAAATTCTTAACCTTTTAGAAGGCCTTTTTTCCAGCCTCTTTTCCCTGGGCTAAAGGTGGTAACTTGATATATGTTCTCTGTTTTTTTCGGTGTACGTATATGTTTTTGATGGTAGTTATAAAAAAAATATTTCAGTCCATCAGAAACTTTAAGGACCTCAATACCTTGAAAAATGTTGATTACTGTTAGTTAAAATTAATTACCGGCTAATATGCAAAATATAATTAAACGTGGAACATTTCGGCCCGTTTTGATAACCTTTAATATTTTTAAGTAACAGCACTAATCTATTTAAAATTTTCATCATTTTTAAGGGCTCATTAAAAATGGCAAATAATAAAATTAATAGATATTAAATTTATAACAATTTATGGTTTTTGGTCTGAAAAAGATAATCAATTTTAAATGACTAAGAATGTTTGGCAAAAAATGCATTATCATTGTATTTTTTTTTCACAATATTACTTTTATGTCTTTTTTTTTTTTTATGCGTTTAAAAAAAATTTATTTCATAAACTATCTAAAAAATATTTAATCGGTAAAAATCAAAATTAGTGAAGTGTGCTGTTCTATTTATTAACTATTATCGAGACCCTTCTTAGGGTATGTTGAATCTTCTAAATTAAACTAAGAAAATGCTACGTCCTGTGAGATTATGAGAGTGCCACACATAATGAAGCTTAAGAAATATAAAAAATAGATGTAACAAAACTACGCTGCAATCTTTTCAAACTTACACTGATATATACGTCACCCTTAATCCCTAAAAGCTAAATCTACAAATCCCTGATCCTGGAAAAAAGTGTGACTCTTCCACCCCCACTTATCCCCTGTTATTAAACAAAGTCCATGTCCGTAGCTAAACCACTAGTTAGTTTCTCTCAACCTTATTTTTAACGAATAATTATATTTTCGGTTTATTTTTCTTTCGGATTTTTTATTATTTTTTCGGCGAAAATCTGGTTAATTGGGCCGGCTTTAATTTACAGACTTAACTTTTAGCCCTCTTTGTGCCTGGTCCCTGAATCTCATCCTCATTAAGGTGATGTAAATTATGCTTGTGTTATATAATGTGCATAAATAATAGGGGATAGAGTGCTTTAAATTCTAAATACAAGGTTAATTCCCTAATATGTCTTACTTTTGTGATTCCTAATATTTTTAAATACAAGTTTCTAATGGGTATTTTGTTTATAAATCACAAAGTGATAGTGAAAATAGACACGGGGTATTTAAAAACAAATCCACTATACCCTAAAAATAATGTTTAAAAAAATACGAGTTGTAACATTTAACGTTGTAATATTCTCCCCATGGTTACGAGGTTCATTAATGGCTGTGATTTAATTAATTTCATAGATATTACAAAAGTTTGGAGAGCGTACAATAGAAATCGCATATTTAATAAACCCCAAGACTGTATTATACTGAATGTTAAAATAATAAGTATTAGCATTCTTTTTATTTGCAGAATAGTCTATCTTCAGTGACATAAAATATTCTTTTTTGTAGCCAATCTTCTGAAGACTTCCTTTGAGTGTCTAAGTACAGTCCGAATTATTTACCAGTCAGAGCAATTATTGTTCAAGGTATTTCACTATTCCATACTAGCATAATATTTGTTCTCAATTTGTATATTTAGAGTTTCATTTGAAGGCACTTCTGCTTAGTTGAGGCTTACTTACTGACAAATGTTCCCAATACATACAATGGATGATGTGAAGATATTTGTATTATTTGTTTTCTTATGATTCTACTAAATCAACGTTAAACATTTAAATGCTGTTTTAAATGAGGAATTATAGCTAGAGGTATTTAATAGCCATTCTACGCCGACTCATCTAATGAAGACTAACGAAAGGTAAGTGGCGAAAACAGCATCCAATTAGCTGCAAACTTCCTGATAAGTCTTCCCTAATCGGGATCATCACAAGTCACTTTTGCCTTAGAGTCACATCTTTTGTAGTCTGGCCCTTCAATCACGTACGCTTTGCGTTTGGGAAGTATTTTATCAATGTTGAATTTTATCAAAATAAAATATAATTTTAAATATACAGTTCCCGATATTATGGCCTAACTTCTAGCCATAAACTATCAAATTCCGCGATATATCTCCAAGAATACGCCCTCTTCATCACTAAGTAATATTTATGTTTCTTTAAAGGAGATTTCCGTTAGATCTCATATTTCTTCAAATATTCACAAAAAAAAAAAAACCCAGAAAAGATCACTTTTCGGTAGAAAAAGAAATTATACATAATGTATGGTTGATTACACTTTCCTCTCTTAATACCGACGAAGGAAACTCGGGGAATTTTGCCATGTAGTAGCGAAAACGTAATCAACAATTTATGCCAGGTTTCAGAAGTTTTTCGCACATTAGATTAATTCCTAAATTGACTGTATTAAAGTTATGACTGCTGAAAGTGATTCAGTCAAACATAAGTTATAAATATTTATCTCGTAATATTTTGAATTACGATGATTATTTTTTAGAGAAAATACAATAATTATGTTCATAATACAATGCTCTGAAGTAATCCTGGCATGTGTAAAGAAGGAAGGTCAGTACAATACTTTAAACAAGGTCAGTAGAGGAAAAACTTCTGTATGAAGACAATAAACAGTTTCTAGTAAAGAAAAGATTTCTTCTGTATAAAAAAAGTTTTCAACAGACAAGTTTAGCAACAGGCTTGATCGTCCTGCACACATGATGAAAAATCTGGAACCACCACTATGCAAGAAACGTAACAATGACCCACATTAAGCAGAACACATCATGGCACACTGATGCTAGAACGAAACACACTTACACGAACGAAACAACTAATACATTAAAACATAACGAAATCTACATTCAAGATACACTTGTGTTAATATCAGCCAGCAAATAAAAAAATGCATTGTAGATTGTTAATTCCAAAAAAAATTACTTGTTTATTTCATGCCCTCGTGGGTAGATGAAGAAAATACATAGATGAAATACAGTACTGAAAATAATTTTTCAGACACTTCGCACTTTGCATATTCGAGCATTACATGTAATGCCAACCCCAGTAAAACTCGCTTTCAGTTTTATCTGAATCCTTCTAGTCGCTTTTTGGTTTGGTTTGTGGATGAACGCGTTTGTATGAGATGGTTTGTGTGTTATTTTTTACCTTTATGTGAAATTTTGAGAATCTCTACGTCATAACTTCGTTAATGTTTGGTATTTATCGTTGTATAATGTTTTGTTTGATACATACATAGGAGAACTAGTATAATTTAAAGTAGAAAAATTCGTGTTCGTTTTGCTGACTTCTAACATCATTCAAATGTAAGCTAATTAATAATTGAAGATTTTCCCCCCAGGATTAAGAACGAATTCGAGACGGTAATACACAATTTTGAGAAGCACTATTTTGTATGTTCTAAGTCAATTTTTAATTGGTTATTTTACGTTAGTAAAAGTTTTAAGATATACACCTCCTTATATTGATATTAACTCCTAGTACCTCTTGAAATTGTATCTTCAGTTTCTAAGTTTTTATTTCACTATTGCATTTTTATGCGTTTTAGGAAATACTCATGATAATGATAAAACCTATTAAAAGACAAGAAAGGAAAGACTAATCCATGGAAATACTATTACTTAAGTATTTGATTTGGGGCTAGCTGGCAGACTTGGAACCTGATCCCCTATTAGACAAGAGGTTCCACCTGATCACAAAGAACGGCCTGCTCTCCTAATAATTATCCAAGACCCTTCTCGGTTATTGTACAAGTCCTTCCAACAAACAAAGGGCCTTTAATTAAAGTTTGTTGTCGGTGCTTTTGTCGGTGAATCACAGTCTTTATTAAAATACAGAAGCCGGCCCATCCCTAATCTGTCGGGTCTACCCTCCAATGAACAGTGCATCGAGTTTTAGATTTCACTTTCTGAATCCAAACGCCTGCTGACTTCTGATTTCAATTATCTATGAGGATTTCTGTTTGAAGGATGGCCATAATCGGGGTCAAATCAGCCTCGCGAGGAGACACAAGTAATTGAATAATTAACTATTTTTACTACTTTAATAATTGAAAAGCAGCGAATACTAATACGGAAAATAATGATAGATCAAGAGGGTACAGATACTTTTCATATATAATATTTTTCAGTGAACTTTTCCACCTCTAAGGTCTAATGAGCAAAGCCGTAGTAACTAAAGCTTGAATTCGCCGATATCTTATGATTATGTACTGTCTATTTGTTTGTTGAACAAGCGGTCGTGAAAGTGATTCAGTCAAACATAAGTTATAAATATTTATCTCATAATACTTTGAATTACGATGATTATTTTTTAGAGAAAATACAATAATTATGTTCATAATACTATGCTCTGAAGTAATCCTGGCATGTGTAAAGAAGGAAGGTCAATACTTTAAACAAGGTCAGGAAAGTTACCAAGAGCATTTTAGTCAAGAATGAAATTTATTAGCATGGAATAATAGTAAAACTTTTCGAAAAGCTCGATAATCCATTACCATTAAAGCAAGGAACCTTCCATTGTAGACCAAACTTTTTTGCGATCTTACCTCGATCAGATATTTCTGCTTTATTAAAGAAAGGCCATTAGTTCAAAACTATAATTTTTATTTTTTTTTAAATCAACTAGCTTATTAATCAAACTTTTTTCGTTTTGAGAGCTAGGACTAATCCACTTACCGAACAACTAAGCTATTATTGTCAAGTGAACAATATATTTACATATGATAATATGTAAAAGTATTAAGACTGTAAGATTGGGCCAAAGACAACATATTTTGGGATTCCGATGCTTGACGTGAATTTAGATTTGACTGGTTATATGTCGCCTTAGGTCGAGGAAAGAAAGATGGAGTTTCAAGGAGAAACTTCGTTCTTAAACGAGTTTGAATAAATATTAGCATTTTTCTTTCATTGACTAAAGCCAATATCCTATCAAACACATCTATCCGTATCAAAGCATTTCCTTCACATCTCGGGATTTGAACTCAAGAGTATTTAGGTAGTGAAGAGATCTTATTAACTACTAAACCTTGAAATAGCTCATGCAGGCATAAAGTGATTAGGATTCGAATCATACTCTTCACGTTTTTTCGTGATTTATATGTATTTCAGAAATATGAATATCTGTAAGAGAATGGGACACACCCTTGTAGAATACTAATATTATAACCGGGCATGTTTGAGAGAAGAATTTTGAAATATCAAATAAAGTTCATTTTATGTAAAGCTATCTAAGTAGCTAAGTTTAAGAAATGTTAAGAATTTATATTAATGTTTTTATGGTAAAGAGAATAATTCAGAATTCCAGTCACGGACTAGTCGACTCTCTATCTTTCTCTCTCTGTTTAGATTTTTTTTACAGAATATATTTTTTTTAATTAATTTATGAAGTGATTGTGAGTTGTTAGATCACCCTATGGCCAAAACGAAAGGCGATCCTTTATCCTTAGGTCTCGGCAATAACAAACTAGAGAGGAGAAAGGTAATTTTTGTTGTCATCAGTTTCATGAGAAACAAAAATTATCGGAGTAAGGGGCACGGTAAAAAAAAAACATATGAATAAATAATGTATATTAGATGCTTTGAGTTTAAAATTCCTTAACGTACATACCGCTATCTTTAGGTTTAAACAATGTATTTATGTAGCCTTTAAATTAATTACTTGAAAGCGAGTAAAATATGTGCTATTAACACTTTTGGGAATTACATTAAGATTCATTTTATCTAATGTGTTTGCAATCTATAATGCATTGAAAGTAGATAAGCAGTCAGGGATAATATTTGCCTTTTATCTGCTACTATAAGATTAAAACCCAGACGATTTCAAGTATTTATTCTTTTAGCATTTAACATTAAAAAGTAATAAATTTCCCTTTTATTAATTGATTTAACAAATTTACTTATATTTATTATGTTGGAATTACAAAAAAAGTACAAATCCATAATGAGAACACTACTATAAACATCCATTTACTACAAACATTCCAAAATAAATTCTTTCAATGTTTTTATAATTTACTATTTGTTTTTTGTTTTTTTTACTTTTGTTTGATCCTTCTCCTATGTAAGTTTACCACAGTAGTACCGGTTCAAAAGAAAATTTACTATTATTTTTGTAAGTTGCTTTTATAATATTTTTCGTAAGGGCGTAAGTAAGCCTAGCGTACTGAATATATAAAAAGATTTCCGTCACAATATATTCTGTTGGTAGTACTGGATAGTAAAGAGAAGAGTCAGGACAACGGAGCAATGAATAGGTTTATAACGGGGGATAAAAGTAGCTTGTGCAGCGTGTTCTGCTGCCAGCTTCAGCAGCAAGGAGAAAACCAAATATTACTTTTAAATTCAATCTATACTTGCTAATATGAATTGAAGGCATAGATTTTGATTTATTTTTTTCTATTATATCATTACTTTGTTGACTGTTTAAAATTTTTTTACTGTAATTATTTATGTTTTTTTCATATTTATATACACCTACAGGGAACTCCTGAGACTTTTTGATGTCATTGCTATTTTCACTTAGGATGTTTTTACTTGTTAGTACTTGACATCACTGATACAAATTCCACTGCTACTATCGGTGCTAAGCACAAAATAATACATTACTAATATATATATATATACACTGATATTATTACAGATATTATACTGAGATTAATTGAATTATATTTATTAAAAAATATATTTATAAACACAATTAATAGTGTCACTGACCTTATTAATATCCAATAATTTTTTTTTTATTACCATTCAAAAACAATTTCTTTATCTTTCCTCTTTGAATGATTTGTACTTGAGAGTTTATCACCAAGACTCTTATACATAAATATTGAAAAAACTAAATAGTCGTTATTCTGATGATTTTTTTATACTTATAGTCCACTAAACATCCAATACATTCATGCAAAGATCTTTAATTTAATATTTCACGCAATATATTTTTTTCCCATTATTTGTAGCACCTTAAATCATAAATTTTGGTAATAAGTTTATAAAGACAAAACATAAATTACTAATTAAAACAGAGTGCTTATATATTTAGTTTGACCTCCTTACATTCTATGATATGTATTTACTTCTTTATTACAGAATGAGTAATTAATAATTATATTCAATCATTTTTCATGCCTTTCCAACCACAAACAGAATTTTCATTGTAAAACGCCTCTCATTAGGACCAGAACAACCAGCTGTTCATGGCTATCATGTTTGAAAAGAAGGTCAAATCCTAAAAACAAATATGCGTTTCGTGTTTCATCTGAGTTTCATTATACTCAGTGTGACGGTTTGCAACTTTAAAGAAAAAGCAATTCTATTTCCGCTGGTTATGAGTATCGTAAATCTTCCTATGGCAGCCTCGATTACTATAAAGTGCCCTCACGTCTGGTGCCTGGTTGGCAGACACACCAGATGATGGGTGCGTGACACTGACTACACCATATCCCTCATATGTCCGTCGTTAAAGAAATAAGCCCGTAAAAACGCCACACACGAAGAGCTTCTGTTGCCAAACGGTTCATAGTGCCCTCTTATAACTCAGACGAGGCCACATATGAGCTTCTTACAAGGCACAAAAGAACTAAACAATAAATCCACAAAGGGCAATATCCACCCCACAAATTGGGAGCTACGAGGGCGGAAGAGGCTTAAGTCAATACCGAAACTTAGAAAGCTGTTTTCCTTGTTCCAGTCGATTCTGTCTCAAGTGAGTTCTACTGCTCATGCTTAACCCGCCACTGGATGAAAAAGTTTGACAAGTAGCAAATGACCTACCCTGTCTGCCTTGGAGTAATCAAGGGCGTTGAACTCGGAATAATATATCTTCATTTCATCCCTCATGGCATTCAGATTTTGGCGATGCGGGTGAACGGAATACGTTAGCATAGCAAGCACCCGCCCGATTGCTAACGCTACACGTATGTATAATTTCCCTGAGCTATTGCGGGTTATAATTGCCGAGATGTGATGTTTAGTTCGACGTGTGTAAACTCAGAGTATTCAAGTCCCGGATCAATTAATTTCAAGGGTTGAATGCCATTGTTTCCAAACTCATACTGGTTCAAGATATATCAAAGACTAGATATCAAAGACACGGAGGAATGGATACCAGCGAGTTTAATATTCCCTAGGCTTATGCAAATAATCAAGCAAGAAAAGGAACTGTATTTTGCCAAGGTATCAAATACATCGAAGTGTTTATGTGAGTTCTGTATCATTTTGGAAGAGATATCAAAACACGCTCAGATTGTCTTCTGAGAACCTCCTTTAAATTTATGAAACAAAAAAAAAACAGATAAAAACCTCCTTCATTATACTCATTTGTAAGAACAGGAAACACAGGGTAAATCACCCACAAACAGAAATGCAGGTGAACCAAATCAGAGTCTGGAGAGAGTATGATGATGAATGAGAAAGAAATGATCCCCATCGAAAGGATAGAAATTATCAAAGGAGTTGCAAATAAAAGAGTATCGAAGTAACCCTTATCCCAAACAAATAATTATAAGAATAAAAAAATAAATATAAATAATGAAAAGGAATATCAGCAAGAGATCGAAAGAGCTAAACCGATTGAAGACGAAGAACGAGGCTTCCGGAAGTAAACAATTGTAATTTACCACTGGGAAAGGATTGGAGAACTACGTGGAATCTTCATGCAAAGAGTCATTATATGTCATGTATGTGTCATTTATAAATCTTAGAAGATGAGGTATTTCATAAAAGTATAGTCGGGCAGGAGTGTCCACAAGTAACCTATAAGATATTCAGTACTTGTATTATTAGCAGGGAGTCAAAGATCTTGCATAAATGAAACATTTTATGAAGGGTATAAGAACGGTTTTAAACATTTCGTAATGATAGTAGGAATAAACAAACAGAATAAATGTTTTCTATCAGAACGTTGGGACTTTTAATTTGATACCATAGTCAGAAATAGTGAGATGTATTTTATGGAGCCACAGTGTACGATATTTCATGTGATTGGAACATCAGTTGGGGCATCTATGTAAAATTTTCTGTAAAAAACAGTCATAACTGCGAGTTATACATGCCTGATCTGACAGACAGAAGCACGAGTGCACCATAAATGTTTTGAAAAACCTAGGAAGCTCTAACAATTGAACGTTTTTGCCGCCTTCACAATTGGTATTATTAGCCAAGTTCGGTCATTCTCGAACTAAGGACAGTATTTGGAAATTTTATATACTTAGTTTGCTTGTCACATATGCATTTGTCTTTGGCAGCCATTATGAATCACTGTTTTCCATTCCATGTTCTGTTACCAATCCTATAAACAATACCCTATAATATTTGTTTTTGTCCAAAAATTCTATCCTTGATAACATGAACAGTTAGCATGATTAAACAATTATAAGCTATTCTTACCCCATAAAATCGATTTCCCTTCTGTAATTTCAGAATATATTTTTAATAGAACTTAATATTAACTTAATAGAATGGCCATAAACGACAAAAATGCTACATTCAAACAATCGAGTTAAATAAAAATTTAAACAACGTTACATGTTGTTAGCCAAATATTTTCGCAAAAGCGTTCGATTTACTGAACCACTGGGCTGAAGAATGTGTTGGCTGTGAAGGAAGGGGTAGTTCAGGAAAAGCAATTTGCTAGGGGGAAAGCGACCTCTTATCTTATATGGAGCGTATTTATATCCACCATAAGTAAATATATATATACTTTATATAAAACAGAAGAGTAAGTAAAGAAATTTTGTACCTAGACTTCCTCCGTAACCCTATTGTGAAAACTCTCAAGAAGGAAAGCGAACAAGAAGCAGCCTAGAGTAGTAAGTAATAAGAAGCAGGTTTAATATGACGCTGTAGGGGTAGTTAGGGGAGATTTAGTAGAAGGGGTGAGTGGTAGACTTGAGCCTAGTGGGGGCTGCTGCGGCAAGGTGGCCTTCTGAAAATTCACTCTGCGTTCCCAGACATCCAGCTAGAACGTCTGGTTAATAGCGAATTTTATATAAATCATTTGAATTGGATGTTTGCCACTCACTGCAGCTATGTTAATTTTTGGATTATGAGACAGGAATTTACACTACGTTAATATGCTTTAAAAATATTTTATGGTCGCAGATATACTTGTTAATACTGGAGTAAGACAGAGTGAATGTCCAGGCGATTAATATAAAACCATTATGTATCGACAGGGCTGTCTAAGAACTAACATCTAATTTCATATCTCTGCTTATTTAAATATGGCTAAAAACTACAGTTTTTAGGCGCGAATACTGTGCCCTAACGTTGCATTGTGGAATGAATTAAATTTCAAATGAGTTTGTTGACTACGTCTCCAATTTTAATTAAGAGGTCAAATTTATAACTATCTACTTACAGTTCACTGGTTGATCCAAGAAACTTAAACGTAATAAAATATAGTTTTATTACTGTGTTAGGTTCTTATCTTAAACCCAAAATTATAGGTAACTGAGTTATCAATTAAATGGTCTCTTTTATTTGAATATTACATAGAAAAAAAGAATAAAGAAGTAAAAAAATCATTACTCTAAAATTACTATTATTTCAAAAATACATATGATATGATTACGAAAAATTACTCTGTATAGATTATCATAATTACTTAAATTTATTTGTAAATCATATCGGTAAATGAAAATTTGCTGGAAGAAAAAAAAAAAATTAAAATAGCTAAAATATTGCTTAAAATTATTTCAATTTCTTTTACCAACCAGGCTCACGCACCCTCCATCTCCACTCACTGATGATGAACCCATCATCAGGTATATATGGAAAGGATAGAGAGCTTCTGCATCTGTGAATGACGATTTGGCAACCTACCTAGGGGATAGGATATTCTCGGAATATTGGACCAATAGCAAACTCGTGGATTAGAAAATGGCTATGGGCCATTGGGGGGGGGGGTGCCTATGGGCTTAGATTAAGGTTATAACTTTATTTATATTTGAGATCCTAGATTGGAAGATGTGGTATATTTAGGTTTAGCCTCTTAACCCCGTATGAGGTTAGTCCTTAGAAAAGGAGAAAAAAAAAAGAAGGAAAGAGAATAGACATTTTTTTTATCAATAGTTAAATAATCTTTGTAGAGAAGAGTATTAAAAGAAAATGAAAGAAAAGCTTTATTATGAACCACCAGTGACTTCCATGAAGTCCCGAGGCAGGTATACACTAGAAGGGCCTTTTAGCCTTATATATAATATTAGGATTACAATATTCTTAGCATTATATAACTAATGACAAGAGCTTTCGACAACCCTCAAGAAATCGCTACACGAAAATCCATCCGGTACAATAACCTAAGGAAGAATGTGTGATTGTACTGCACGGTACTTAAAGTAGATATTTAAGGCGCTACCTACCTATCTACCTTCATTCGGGTAAGGAGTGGTCGTTTTTTTGCTAGATAACATCTAAACGAGAAATCCCATGCTCAGATGCTATTTAAAATTTTATATTATGACTTATTTCCAATGGTTAAAGACATATTAAAGTCGTTAACATAAAAATTATTTCTGATACTATCTAATAATAAAACCTTGAGGTGCGAGAAAAAGAAATCGAGAATTAAATGTGTTTTATTTTTTATATTAGCGTTTAGACATTTCACTTATTTTTTTACTTTGTGAAACCTCGATTTTTAATAACCAAGGTGGTTTAACAAACATCACTAGTTTTTCCACGCATATTTCCTTGTTTATGTTTCTTCACTTAATTCTTACATTATTTCTTTTACATATCCTCAAAAAAACACATTTTTGCAATTATGCTACCCTGAGTTCCACTAACATAGTCGAAGCATCCGATCGTACACATTGATCCATCCGGTCAATGAGCGGCCAAGAGCCCTCTCGGTACCACTCGATACGAGCCCCCCCCCCCCCCGGGAATGAAAAAGATAGACTACTGGAGGGCTTCAAGCAGGCCAATACTACAATGGTTTAACTACCATTCTCCGCACTGACTATTAGACCCACATCTGTTAATTTGTATATTTCTTTAGAAGAGTTTTTCTTAAGCAATATTCCTTTTAGGGTTATTATAACTAACTTATAATATTATATCTTATATATATTCAGACTGGAGGATTTAAGAGGTCGGTAAATTTGTTTTTTCAACAGGCAGAATCTGAATCTACAATAAGTATAGGATTTTGAAGATATTTTGGATTTCTATAAGTCGATATTAGAATTGAAACTGGAAAGTCAAATATGCAAACATGGTATAAATAAGCAACATGCAGTATTCCATACTGAAAACGAAAAACAAACTTATATAAAGATAAAACCGTATGTTGTCACTAATTATTAAAGCCCAGACTGAGCGCCTCTCTTATCAATTCATCAGCAACCATTTGGAAAGCAGGGAAATAATAGGAAGATGAAAAATTATTTATTAATCATTCTTCTAGACAGAGCTGCAATATCTCAACAAAATCGAGCAATTCAACAAAATTCAGACTCCAAAAATCTGAAATAAGTAAGTATCGGAATCCACAGAAAATGGGACGTATTTGAAAAAATTGAATATTTTGCCCACCCCCACCATTGCTTGAAAAACAAAATCGTGCCATTTACAAATTTATTATTCAGGAATTTGCTCAGATAGATAAATTTTATATGCTGACCAAAAAATCCATATTCATTCTCACACCACAAACTGAATACCATAAATGGTCAGTAGTAAAAACAATAAAATAAAATTGATTAACCACACACTAAATTTAATAAAGGTAATGTTAACATAACATAACAATGTATGTTTTGCACGTTTGTGGATGCATCTTTTTATAGTCTGCCCACTATAATCCCATATAGTTCTTGTATGTACATAAATTTTCCGTCTGACTGTACACAAACTGATTGATCATGAATAGTTGTAGGGCTGCCAACATTGTAGAGATAGTAAAACTGTTGCAAGATCTCGTACTTGTGCTCTCTACAACACACAATCACGTGAAGCACATGTTCAACACGAAACTGGAGCATCATAAAAATATTGGGTGGATTAACTACTGTTTACAATTACACCACAACTCGTATTAGAGCTGGACACATAAGGGTATAACATTCTGAAGAACTTTGTAAAGACTGGTAGTTTTTCTACAAGCAATTTCATTGAGAAAAGATCCAAACTAGATTTGAGCGGAGCAGCAGTTGAGGCGCTATATTGAAAAAGTTATGCCGTCGGGGACAGGTAGTTCAGTCCCAGAACCCATTTCAACTTCCCGTAACCTAATTCCTAGTCCCCACATCATTTATGACTGTAGAAAAAATGGGTGTGCGTCTGTGAACTTTTTTCAATCCTAATTAGCTGGTACTGGTTTCATTCACACCCCGGTATCAATTGATTTAATTAAATCCGTTTATTTTATAAATTAATTTGTTATATCAATTAAAAATACTTTTCTGAAAAAAGGCTCATTTCCTCAGCAGAATGATTTTCTTTTTGAAATATATTCGTCGTCAGTTTCTTGAAAACTTATATAATTGAAAGAAAAATGAAAAAAAGTATTTAAATAAATAAAGTACTTAAGTATTTTAATATCAACGAAACTTAATTGTAATCACTTTTACAACCACTGACGTTTAACATACATCAATATAGACGAATGACCTTGACAATTATTATTCGACCGTGATTCTATAGGAAAGTTATAAACCTATCAATATTTTATTTATGAAACCGTGAAATAGACTTCGAGATAGAAAGTTGACATCTTTAAAGGGAAATGACCCTCCCTCGTAAAAGAAAAAAAAAAACCTTCAGAATTTTATCTGGTATCGCTCCGTCAAACTTTTTTGACACTCTCTATTTCTCCCTTCAGCAGAAAAAGGACTGCATCATATCTGACCACTTTTAGTCGACAGGACATCCCTCGTTCCGTTTGTGCACTCTGCCAGACAACTGCGAGATGGTCAGCTTGCAGAATTTTCTACGTAAATAATATGTATCAGCAATCAATTACTACAGTTTTTAATTATCCAGATTTATTAATTTTTATTATTCTTAAAACTATCAACTACATCTATGTTATTAACATTCATATTCTTATAAAACAATGAAGTTCATCATTATGTCACAACTAAAGCTTAAGTTTACTTGATTTCACAGAGTTGCTAAATCGTATTTGGGCTTACACGAGCCAATTGTAACTTTTAAAAAAAAAAAATTTTTTATTCTTTTAAAAAGCAATTTACAGTGATATATATTGTTTAACTATTGAAATGATTTTCCGGCTTTCACAAGCATTATTTTTTATTACCGAATGCTGCACCTGACACGTGACGACACTACACAGTCATGTTCAGCCTCAATGCGTGTAATTTATGTTCACTTGGTGTACCAGTTGCATCTTCAAATTAGCAGCAAATTAACAGAATTAAAATTATTTATCTTTGGAGGATAATATCGAGAGATGTTTTTACCTCTCTAAATTGTTTCTTAACATTCCCAGTCCTTCGTTTTATTTTTAAATCGATTTCAAAAAAATTAGTTTCAGTAGGTCAGGACATAAAAAGTTAGTTTTTTGTATAATATGAAAAAAAAAATGTTGATACATAATTTCTCAGGAGCCATTTAAGTAAAAATCCTGTTGGCTGAAAATTAGAAACGTTGGACAAACACCACTTCTATTCTGAAAGTCTCACCTAAATTTCCCATATTCCTACTACACCTTTTAATCATCTCCTGTCCATCCAGGCATCCTAATATCTCATATTCACGAGCGTCCAATATTTTTTTAGATGACAATTATTTTTATTTTTTGCATCATCCATGTATTAAAGCTCAAGTACGTCAGTTTTAGGACAAAGTTTTAGGATGCTAATATGGAAGAGGGTTGTTTATCGAAGAATTATGATGCACTATTGTTACAAATATTTGGAGTCACGTTGTAATTTATTTGGTTTATTTTTTGGCACTTGGAAATGACAGCGTTAGCAGACAAAAACGCTGGTGCGAATTGAAGACGTTAAAAATTGTAGTAGTTAGACAACTGAAAAAATTTCATTCAGCCTTTCTTAATTGACATTTCAATTAGAATGTAAAGCCAAATTTCGTGGCTCTTGTAATTATCCTATTAGAGCAGTAGTGCCGAATAAATAGAGATTAGCTATAAACATTATTAACTCATGATATAGCTAGCGTGCACTGTATGATAGCCCCGCTTTTTCCCTTAAGTTTGAATATGTTCCCCTGACTGCTGAGTGGATGTCATACTATATCATGCGAACGAGGGCTAGAAGAATGACAGAAACCCTTCTCCGATAGTCCCTAAGTGAGAGCAGCCCTTTAAGTTATTTCAGCCTTCAGCTTCCTCCACCGTCTATACGGGGGGCCTAGGGGACATCGCTTAGAGAAAAGCTACTTACCAAGTCCTCGTCCCATATTTGATGGTATTAGGCAACTTGTATAACGGGCAGGGGATCCTCCGTAGGGCAAAACTGATTCCTCAACTTCGGAGAGAACAGGCTGTTATCGCTGCAGTGAACGGGACAGGTGATATTGAATAAGGAATGAAGCAGGGCCCAAGTTTCTTTATAAGTGTAAGCAGGCAGCTCTACTCCTAGGGCTGGTCCAACTTTTTAAAGTGGGCCACTGAGACTTTTAACTGAGTTAAGATCAATTAGTGGCGAGGGTCGTTGAAGTCTACTTAACTATGCCAGCTGCTTGGGCGCATTGTAAACTTGTCATATGAACGAAGTATTAATTTCGGTTCCACGTCCAAATCTGCTCGACTGTCCTTTTTTTCTTGCCATATTTAACATGACCATGAGACGAAAATCCGAACAGTACATCATAAAAGCTCGTCAATTGTTACTTTAAGGAAGAACGCTGCCCTGCCCTATTTTAACCAACACTTACTCAGTACCAGGTACTGTGGAATCCACCATTAAAATATTGTAACAATCTAAACATTAAGCTACAGGTGTCATAAAACAAATATAAAGACAAACAGTCAGCCGATAGACGGTCGCTCATTACTTGTTTATCAGCAAACAGAGCCTGAGCAGACTCAGCAATAATAAAACAAAACAAGCACTTCAATACATAATGCACCAGTTAAACTTAAAACAATCCCTCGTGCAATACTGACTGATTTTTTGTCTTTAAAACCCTAAATAATAATTAATTCTTACCATAACCGTATTGAAGGGTACGTGTGGCCAAATTGGCACCTTGAGGACCCAAAGAAAAACGAAAAAGTTATATGTAGGCCTTATCTGTAATCTAAAACTCTGTATCAGTGGTGATCGTAAAAAAGCAGACTAGTCGAAATCATTGACTTTGAACTGAACAAATCAACCTACTAAAATTAAAGAACACAATTCAGTAAGCTACCTTAAACTTCACAATAGAAATTCTTCCTCATGGAACGGAACCAGACTTATCGGATTTTCGCGGCATAAACTACAACAAAAGAGACCTGCAGGTGCGGTTAACTCATTTTCAGATGACACGACTTAACCGCTTTTTCACGACCTCCATAAATACATGTGGTATTTTATACAGTACATCTCAACCTTTCTTTGCTGCTGATTTAAGTGTTCACATCCGTAAACTAAATTATTATTTCCTAATTCTTAGTTTACGTTTACAATTACATCCGCTTATCATCCGTTCAACACCTTATCCAGCAACACCTATCCTCTCAATCCTCCTTGTTACCTAAAACGGTGGTGGCCTCGCGATCTATTGTAAACATATAAGTATGTTATGGGGTCACTGCACTGATCATAATCCCCACACATGCCATGAGCGACTGTGGCTCTCTTGCCCTATCATGGGCCTTCGTCTCAAGGTGAAAAGGCAAAGAGGGAAGCAGGGAGAAGAGGGGGTGGCAATGGATCGTGGTATTGCCTTGGGCGGGGGAGGATTCTGCGTGGAATGCGTATTAATGATTTGTTTGAATGGAAATTCCACGTAAGTATGAATGGGTTCATACATCCCTATTAATAATACTGCACAAGGCAATTATAGTTTTTCAAATAAAAATGTAGAATGCAAAAATTTTCCAATTAAAAACAAATTGACCCTTATCGGTCCTATGCTGGAGTTTGAATGGCATAGACGGGCCTGGATGTGTAACTTGTTAAAAACTCCTGACGAAGCAGGGTTTTCGATTTTTTTTTAGGAGAAGTTGTTGTAGGAGGAAAGGGTTTAACACCATTTTCTCATTTGTGTGCCGAAAAAACTATACAAAACGAAAAAATCTCAGTCCCTGTCCCCTGATCCCCAGCTGATTTTAACAGGATAAAGCGAATGTTCGCGAATAAATTCATAATTGTAACCAGTAGTGTTTAGGATATTAAGGGTGGAAGTAGATATTTTAAGGGGCCATAGAATATTTGTCACCCGAAGAAACTGGGAAAAAGTAGATCGATCGTATTTCGTCTGCCTTCCTGTATGTTCTACGATAGTAATCGTAGAAATAATTTAATCCATCCGAAATTGTAATGGAATATTCCACAATACCTCGACGTTTGCTAATTAGTTTTAGTTAAAATACATAAAAGGGGTTAGTAGGAATTAATTTAACTTCAAAAAGTCGGATCTATTTTGCAATTATAATCACAGTTAAAAAGGCAAAGAGCTTTAGGTATCTAGCTGAAACCTATTTATGTTATGTATATATATATGTGTGTGTGTGTGTGAAAGTTGTTTTTTTTTACAGTCAGGGGAATAATTTGTAAACAAAGAGAATTGCTAGATACGTATGTAGTTAACAGTATCAATGGCGTTTAAATACGTAACATACGCTTTTAATAAATTATTTAATTTGAAGGGTTATGTATTTACAATTTTTGTCTTCTTTGTTGAACAGGGCATTTTAGTTACTTAAGTGGTTGAAGTATTTTTTTATAATAAATACAGAACTTTTTTTTTTTATATAATCATTTATTAAGTTGTAATGAAACTCATTGTTATGTGACTCCCACTTATATTAATTTTATTAAAATATAATTCAGTCACCACTTACATATGCTAACGTCTGTATAAGAATAATGCATGTGTAGTTCCTCCAAGCCTATAAATTGCCGTCAATATAGGTGTGTAGTTCCGAGGATAACAAAAACAGTACCTGACCCGGAACAGCAAGAACAGCAAGCACCCTCTAGCTGGTGAGCACTGCCAAGCATCGGCAGGGTCGGGTCATTTGTCTTTGTTAGTCTCCGGGCTACTGGCTCTAATAATAAAGCAATTCCTGCTCTCAAATGATGTAGGGAGAGGTATGTAATGGGGTTTTTATACCACCTTCAACCATTTTTATATGCATTTAACCTTAAGTTGCTTACATTGTTCATTGGCAAATAAATTATCGTCTTAAGAAACCAAAAATAAACAGCACTAATGTTGCTTCAGCGTCAGCCTGCACTCTCATCCTGTATCCCTTATTATGAAGTAAAGTCCAACTTTAAATTAAAAAAATTCGGAGCTTGAGACGACTGAAAATTAAACAAAACTAGCACTATTTTTACAGGATTCATCTCATTTAATTTTGTTTTTTTTGAGCGGCCCGATCCAAGCTTCCATTTCTTTTGCTGGGATGGTGAAATTTCAGCAATACATTTGGTTTTGTATATGTTCCATATATTGTAAATACTGTAAAAATGAGAGTGAATGTAACATTGTCTTGCCGCTTATGAGCTAATCGATAGCCTGATCAATGATTGCTGATAAATAAAACGTTACACATTCTCATGAAAATTAAATTTAGTTTTGATATTGCCAGCTTGTGACAAGCAATAACAATAATAATTAGTAATCCAATTATGAAATAAGCCAACGCTAGCAGCCGGTGGCCCCGATAACACTTAACCAGTTGAGACGAGACCTATTTATCACTGACCCAGGCCTTTTGCCTTTTGCAAACAATAAACCGGTTCCTGCTGGCCGATGGCACCGATGGCGACCGCCCGTGTGAGGCAATATTTCAACTAATTCCCCACGCTGCTGAAATACGCTGTTCTACTTCTCCTCTATAAATACCTTCCCAAAATTCTACTCCCTCTCACTCAGTCCGACTCACTCCCACCGTCACTCTCTCTTCCCGACTAGACGTAAGACAGTAGTTAGTAAAACCGTTACCTCGTTGTACTTCTGAAATAAATTCTTGTAAAAAGTCTGAGTAAAACTTCTTTAACTATCCTTTTAAAAACTAATTATAACTAAACAATAAATATAAACAGATCTATAATAGTTAGCTATTACTATAAATATATATTATTACAAAAGGGTTTATGTAATGCTCAACCTAGGCGATATACATCTAATAATATCAATAATCTTGTGGAATCAACCACTATCTACGTTAGCGTGTTAAACGAATGTAGGGTAGAAATCAACAAGTTAATCAAGTCAGATTAAACATAATACATCAAGAAATCTTTAACAAAACTTGCACTATTTTTACGCCATTCATCTCTTTAAATTTTTTTGAGTGGCCTGATCACAGCTTCCATTTGTTTTGCTGGTTTGGAGACATTTTAGCAATAAATATGGTTTTGTATATGATATGGATTTTGTATAGATCAAAAACATAAAAAGCAAAATGGAGGATAATAATGAAATAGCTTTGAAATCAAACAAATCTACGGTAATTAAGAGAAAAAAAAATGAATTCAACGATAAAACTACGTCAGTAATCATCATAGAGTGTGGCGGACAATTATTAGAGGAGGACCCAACTAAAAAATATAACAAAGTAGTTAGAGACACTCTTGTAAAGATCAAATAATTATTCAAACCGTACGTAGCACAAAGCCTGTTTTAACTTAAGTCGTCAGCTCCGAAGCTCTATTGCGTACCAAAAGTGCACAAATGCGGAATACCATTAAGACATAGAATCTATTTCATCAACAGAAAAAATAAGTAAGCGGATGGTCCAGGAATATTCTCTACAACGAATTTTAAAGAGAAATATTCAATAGATAATACCGCAGAAACATTGAAATAATTACAAGTAAATTTACCGGAAGACTGTTTCCTGGTTTCATTCGATACACTTTATTTATTCTCCATTATTCCCCCGGAAAAGGTGTACCACTTGTTGGTAAAATTCATGAAACCTAAGAAATGTGACCAGGGGACCATGGAAATAGCGAAATTAGTGAATATGTGCCTCAGACAGAACTAAATATCATAAATTCAATATTCAACATTTTTGAATTAGGTTTTATTTATTGATTATTATAGTTACTTTTAATGGTTGATTCTGTTGGTCTCCAAGATTTTTCTGTGATTTTCATTCTAGCAACTGAAGATATATATAGAATTGAAGAGCTGTGAAAACGTTACTGGCAAATAATTAGCAAATTGTAGGTAGACGGAAGATTAGTTATTTAGATCTAGTTAGTTATTGTTACCTAAATTAATTAAATAAAAAAAACCCAGAAGGGGTAATTTTTTTATTTTACTCGCAGGCTTAGTAAATAATAAATGAAATGACAAATAATTATATGCCTTTCAAAAAATAGCTGAAAGACAATTTCTATGTACAACAAACGTAATAAGGTATTACTTTTGCAAGTAAATATAACCATCGAGCAAGCTGAGATTCACTTTAACTGTCCTTTCAGGTCCCGAGAGCGTTTGGAGCGCTCCATAAGACGAGACGCCCTGAAAACTAACTTGACGGTAAAATATACTCACATCCTGTGACTTGGCAACCCGATTAAATCCTTCCCCAGTGGTTTAGATATTAATAAGTAGTACGTACTAAGTTTCTTAACGACGTTGACGTCACGACCATTCCATATCGTGAGAGTTGCCTATTTTCATTGGCAGATTTTAATTATTTTAAAAAATAAAACAAAAAAGGCAATAGTGTATTTTACCAGCTGTCCACCACTCTAATTTGGAAGCGATAATTCAGTAAAGAGGCCAAGCTTGTACTTTTCCGTAGGTCCGTGTTTCTCCCTGTTCTCTTGTACGGTTCAGAGAGTTAAGACACGTTTGAGCAAGCACGAAAACAGGATTACAGCTAATGTGAAGACTGGGAAGAGTGACTAAGGAGACAAGGCGGGTCGGCGCGCGTATTATATCCCAGAGTCTAGGAATGAGGCCAGTGGGAGAAGTTCTGCAAGTACATCACGTAGTTTAGGCACGTGTGCCTATGCATGGGGATCGAAAGCTAAGGAAGACATTTAAAGCAAACCAGTAGACAAGGACTGACAAATAGCGGATATATGAAAAGACCCCGAGGCGAACTTGGCAGATATGAAAAGTAACACGTGGGATAGAGATGAGTGAAGTAGAAGGCTACTCAGTGGAGGAAGATTGTTGACTAGGATATCATCGGTAGATTAGTCACTAATAATTATCTTCATCTCAAACGATAATTTTCAGCATTCCCTAATTTTTTTTTGTTTCGAAACAGAAACCTTATATTTTCACTCCTATCTCTGTCTGGTTATAGCGAGTCTTTTGTCTTAGAGATATGAAATTTCACGAAATGCTTCAATTTGATGAATAAATTGAATCATTTTTAACAGGCTGCAGAATAATAAAACTCAAACTAAAAATATGTTCCTAACTAAAAAATAATGTATTCCTAAAATATTAAATAAAATTAAATTAAAGATGTTGACGTCCTGTATTGTATGTTATATGTTTGGTGACGTTAGTAAAAAAAAAAGACATTGAAATGGTGTTTGCGAAATTGAGAAATAGTGGTTGAAATAGTACAGCCAATTTCTGCAGTCCGTGGTGGTCTCATCTTAATGAATGCCTTCCTTAAGGTATTGCTCGAATAAATTCATTCTAAATATATAATTAATTAACGTCGATGGCCAATATATATCAGAGATATATTCGAACAGCTTTGCCATACTCGGCCATTTGTGGGATAAAAAAAAATGATAAATCTGTTTATATTAAATACATGATGCATATTAAATTAATGATTCAACACTGTGTCCGTTATTCCACTCACAAGGTGTTTCGTGTTGTTAGGTAAAGTTACCATGAGTAATCATAAGCTTTAAATGTGATGTAATGAAGTTTTTTATTACTTTAAAAAAAAATTAATGTTATATATGATACATATAGGTAGTTGATATTTGAGAAAGAATAATAACAGAAATTGACTCTAGATTACAAAAACAAATTTGAAAAAACCCATCTTTGAAAACCCTTCAGACACTCCTCTACAGACAGTTTTTGTTTTCCCCCTAATGCATTAAAACCATATATAAAGCATATACATACAATAAAATGAGCTCCTTGTACTACATCGAAGACACATTAAAAGAAAGAACTTTTGTTTGTGAAAAAAAGGTTGAAAAAATATACGAGATTAACATGACCCTGGAAGGGGCTCACCTTCGGGTTACAATCAGGGAACTAAAACTAATTTACAAACTATAAACTAGGCTGCCTGGGCATCCGTTAGACGAGCGTTGTGAATGAAACCACCAGTTGTCCTAGGACTGTCATGAAGGCTAAACTAAAAAGGGTTTCCAGACAGTCTGGGAGTATCTTGCACTGGGTTGTCTTTCGTTCGTTGCTTATTTTCATTTCAAAACCTATGGTGCCTGTAATCAGTACTATTGAAGCGAAATTTGACACACACCTCGATTGAACAACTGACTTGTAGTTTCCGTTGTCTGGGCTCGTAGGCAAAAAGCTGCAGAAGCTCCAACAGGTAAGGTACTGCAGTTAGGGTCCTCCTATCAACTACTTTCGTCTTTTTGTTTATGATTTCAATAGCCCAGTAACTTTTAATTAACCTAATCAATGTTATTACAAATATTAGTATAAATGAACAATTTGTATCTTTAAGAGCTGATATGTCAAAACATATTTAAAATTTCGATTAACATTATTGGAACAAGTAGATTAGATTATTTTATGTTACTTTATTCCGATCTTTCACATTTTTAAAGTCAATTTGATGCTAAAATGAATTTAGATAAACAAAAACACAAGCCTCTTGTGCAATACGCAGTACTTTAATCTATTTACAATAATATATATGTCAGGGAACCTTATATAGGGTTTGAATCCTTTATTTTGTATTGTGTCACACTTTCATGATTTTTGTATTATTAAATGACTTGTAGATCCTTGCCCGGAATATCTATTGTTTGGTCTCATTATGTCATGGAATAATTGATTAATAAGTATCCAACACAAGCCACGGCTCGACTACTGACAAAAATCCATCTAAACGTCTCTAGATGCAAATTCCCTCCATAGTTGATAGGGGTACATACTTTCGTAGTCAATGATACGCTTCAATTTGATAACTTATAGTGTTTTTTTTACTTTTTGCATATGAACTTGTTACTCATTTTCCCTCAACTTGAGTGAATTTGTATCAGTCTAGGTCCATCCATGCATAATATAACTCATTAACTGATTAACCCTATAGGGAGTGATAAGGCACGTGGACCTCTACACGTTATGGGGTAGAAAGGAATAATGTAGCCTCCTGGGAACACATACCAGAGAATAGACTTGGCATTGGAACCTAGGCCTGCCCCGACATCAGTATAGAGGCCGGCTAGGAAAGGTCTCCATCTCCCCGCTGCTTGGATGGCAAGACATTTTTCAAGCTGAGGATTTGCAAGCCACAAGACTGTGCCCCTCAGGCTCACTCTCTCAGACCCCCCCCCTACTCTTACACTGTGACAAATATTGTGGGGATTTGACGGAGGGAAGGAGGGTCATTACCCTAAACCACCTCCGCTACTCTCACCGTGCCCTTTTCCCTGCAATGGAGGCTTGCATATTCTATCCTGATCTCAGTCATTCACAGGAGTGAATGCATGCTGTCCTAGACTCACTAAGTGCTACATTTCAAAGTTTATCATGATCCAACATAAGTATATCCATCTGGCCAAAGATAGAAGCCCTATTTCATCCCGGCACGTGCGTGCGATCGCCTTTCGCCTGGTTACCTAAACGGACTCAATTTATTGCATACTTTCTGTTATTTTTTTATAACCCAAAATTAACCAGCATACATCATATTATTGCGGAATATTCCTTTAAAATTTCAGATCGATTCATGTTTACAACCAATACCGTAGAACAAGCAGATCGACAGATAAAACTCTATCAGGCCCAGCAAACAGCATACAGTTACCATGTTTAAAATACGGAAACCGCTAAAACAAAAACTTCCTTGGTTTGGGATGCGTTTTTACGATCAATTCTGACTCACACACATCACATTACAGCTAAATCACCATCCTGAAATACACTGAACTTAAACATTTCGAAATTCACTACTTCGTATCATTCAATCAAGGAGATTCACAATTATCTCGGAGTCAGTGTATTGCTTCAATATCTAATAAAACTTGAAGAAACGTACTTCAAAACTTGGCTAGTCATGTAGAATCAAGTATTTAATCATTTGAAATAGGGTTCTTCCATGGTGTAGTTGTTAGAGTAGATACTTCACGGTATGAAAGTTTTGGGTTCAAATCTATATATGTGAAGTTGTTCTATTTCACCTACATATAGAAATATAAGTGGGTGGCTATAATCATAAACGAATAAACCCAGGCCCAATAATGCAAAAACAAAGGCACAATAGTACACATCGAAACCAATTGTTAAAACCCACAGTCTTGATCAATTTACTTACTGAAACCCAAACTGGGCGTATGGATCACAGGTATACGTTTAAGAAAAAGTAAATTACGTAGACAAGACCGAGCTTCCAAGTACTAATAATTGCAGCCCTATCTATATTATATCAGCATACATTGTAAATAGTAAATAGCATACAGAGACTTATAAATTGCATAGACATTTTCCTGTCTACGGGTGATTTACCAAACACTACACAACAATATAATAGGGGTTAAGAAAAACTCCAATCCTAATATCACTGGATGTCCTTCGCTCTCACGACGGCATGTCATTCAGATTTGGTAACAGCGTTCACATTGTCTTGTGATTTCCTATCACAGTTGTGGTTGAGCTAGTGCAGGCAAAAGAAGAATCCAACAGTATCCTATGAGGTCCTATTCGTTCCCTTTGTGACCCTGGAGCCCGCTTATATCGTGGTTGATCTGTCTTACTTCGGCCTATTTACTAACACTTCTGACGGGCAATATTGCTATTCCGGGACCGTTCGCAAGGACTCCAGGGATCTTCAACCTTTTCTTTGGAACCAATCCAGAACTCTTGTCGATTTTCTACATCTATCTCGTCGGCCGCTATTGCAGGGAAAATAGAAATGATTCACTCTTAATCTGCTATAAATGAAATGATGTTTATGCGACAACTGTGGTTTTTACTAACTCATAAATGGTTCACTACTTTCTTACTTTTGGCTTTGTTTATCAACAGCAAAACCCTGTTCATTATCTCACAAAAATTCTATTTTTGGAATATATTTTTGATTTATCGTTTTTCAGGGTTCTATAGTCAGAAACCCCAACGTTTTCACCGTCAGTTTTTTTCTGGTCTTTAGATTCCTGTTGAACATTGAGGCATCAAAATTTGTATGGATATCTGATGTTGCGACGATTAAAAAAACAGTGTGATGTCCATGAAATATGGTTGAATGTCATTATTCATTTGCTTAGTATTTTGCAGATTTTAAATTGAGTATTAAATTAAAGATCTCGATATCTTCATTAACAATATGTCATGTGTAAGAGTTTTTATTTACACTATAAAAACAAAAATGAGCAGAAGATTTGGTGGGAGATCGTCTTAGGCTGACGAAAAAGAGTTATTAGGTTTTCATCCAATTTATCACTGAACAATGTTTCGACATATTATGCATGTCTGCATCACAACCTGATAACAAGAAAAGAGGGCTGGTGTTAAAACGAATGGTGATAATTAGTAGTAGAAGGTAGAAAATAATAGAGACAAAAAGAGGAAAAACTAAGTACAATGTGGGTAGCAAATGATCTCTTATTAATATGTAACAGTTGGTATGTTTTATGTTGTACAGAATACTAAGATTTGATAAAAGGGGACTGCTAGTGTGTTACAGACGTTTAAAAAATTAAGTAGTTAATATGTGCAAATGCGAAATTCAGATAAAAATGTGAATACCACAGTACAGTATGTTACTAATTTGATAAATAAATGAATAAAATCATTTAACAAAATTCTTGAAAATGAAAAATGTGACAGTATGTTAACCTATTATCCTATTATCTTGGATAGAGTATCAAATTTGATGTATCAGCATCCTGAATAATAATATATAATGTGTTTTGGGACTTTAATGATAGCCTGTAATGGTAATAATGACAAATCGTTGTAACCGTTTTCGCAGCCTCAACGAAAGCCTTAATGCATCACACTTATATTGAACTTTTGCAAAATAATTCATGCCTTAGCTAAAATTCACATTTACGTTATGTGCATACAGTGGATCATCATTAGGGCTACTGATGTTGTACATACGTACAAAAGGATAGAAGAGCAGACGAGTGAGCATTCCTCGACAATTGTTGAAAAGTAGAGCCGCTCACTTCGGTTTCGGCAACAAGGAATAGCGTTTCAGATTGAACATGGCCGGGTGGGGGTATTGATGCACGACATCTGGTGGCTAGGCCGAGCGGGTTTTTATCGACGTAGAGTGGTCTACTACGTTTGCATGCAACTCCGCTGCAGTCTGAGAGACAATGCCCTTGAACCTACTTCCTATGTCAAGTACCAAGCTATAGATCGTTCGTGAAAGCTTTTTTACACTGTAAGCACTTTTTCAATGAGCTTTCTTGATATTATTTCTTATTATCAGAAACAGATTTACAACTGTGGAAAAGCAGGAATGGAAGAAATTTCTCACGATTGCATGGTTTTAACGTATGCTATATAGCAAGTAGTAACTTTCCTATACAAGAAAAAAGGTTTTATAGTTATGTTTATCTACCGACTAAAAATATTTACCCATCTAACTGAAAAACGTCTACAACTCTCTCTGGAAATATATATTGGCATAACAACCCTTACTGGAACCAACTTAACAAGTAAACCTAAATTTAGGGATATGTCAAGAAGACGGCAATTAACACACAACAGACATTTCAGTAAAAGTTTCTGTGACGTAAAAAAGTAAGTTCACTACATTAAGCACGAATACATTTCCTTCACACTTACAAAACTGTTTATGTTTACGAGTGCATTAGAACATTGTACAGACACCTGCTAAAGCTTCACGAAAACTTAGGAGATGTTGGATTGAAGATAATAATTAATAACCTATGAAATCTTCAAAATATGGGACCGGAATAACTGGATGTTTTCTGTCTTCATGTCAGCAAGTAACTATGTTATGTTTGTCGTTCATTAGTTGGCTGTGACGTTAGTTTCAAAAATATTTATTAAATGGCTGTGAAAAAAACAACACACATTTTGTCTGTCTGTATAAATACTTGGAAAGCTTTTTTCTTTTCCTTCTTCAAACTTAACCATGGATAAAAATGACCTTAATCCTTGAATAGCTTCTGTGCTGTATATACAGCTGGAATTTATAAACAGCACAGAAATCTAAAAATAGCCCTCTTGCGGTATTCGCTTGATTTTTTATTCCACTAGCATTATGTAAAATATGTGGGGAATGGAAAAGAAGGATGGCGTGAAAAATTGGAATCCACCTCTGAGGTAGCTTAACCCAGTTCTGAAAGAGAGATAACTCATGCCGTTAGATTGTTCTAGAACTTTGTAAAGAGTGATTTAGAATATTTGACTATCAGATGGTTCAAGTTCCCAGTTCAGGTTCAAGTACAAACGACTCAGAAATCATCACAGATTTCGGGACACTTCGGGATATCGGGAAATCGGGGCAAAATTTGTATCCACAATTTGAGATTAGTATCTCGTTGAATCTAATTGACAACTCCAATCAGAGACCTGTTATATTTCGTCTCTCTGTCTTCGTTTATGACGTCGTCCCTAAGACATAGCCATAACCCACTATTCTCCGACCTTCAGCCACCACCAATGCCCGTCAGATGGAAGCACTGCTGGACCGCCGAAGCTTGGCGAATGAAAGACATCATAGAACCAGAGGACTGACGGACCTACACCCAGCCGAGAGATCGAGGCCCATCTCCCGGCCGGCTCAACCGACGCCACATTACCCCATCTACCTGTGTAAGCAGGGTTGATCTTCCGGCCGATTAGGCCGACTCACTCAGGCCCCTGGGGGGGCGGCCGGCCAGGCTTCGCCTGGCCTACAACAGACCATCGCCTAGGCACCCCTAGGCTCAATCCTTGGTAGACTCTCACTACCTTCCTGACTCCATCCGCCTTTCTAGGCATTCCACACCCCATATCCTTCTTATACATCCTTCAAATAGGGGTCTCCCCTTAGTGAAAGGCACTTTCCAGCCAAAAATAATTTTCCTTATTTTTCCCACATTCCTATTTTTATAAGTTTGAGAGCTTAGAAAAAAAAAAACAAAAAAAAACACGTTTATGATTCTATCGAAGTTTCATAGGTATTGCATGTGCACTAACTAAACGATGCAACAACAAAAAAGTTGGGCAATTTATAATTGATTCTCTTACCTTGGGTGAAATTCTAGCTTAATCAACTACCTACGGAATCATCTGCGAAAAGGATTTTTAGGAATCAAGGAGGTAAGTATTAAACGAGAATTTCATGCTTCTGGTGCCCGATAAACACAATAAAATAAACACTTAATCCTAACTTATACTTAGAGTAGTCAACGTGCTATTTTGGTGACTTTCTGAGTAACTCTCCTTTGTTTGGTCAATCTGCTTAAGAAATATACTCCCATGGCAAAATTCAGAAGATGAATACCAATTAACCACGGTCTCCCGTATTTTATTTAACCAGGCAATCCTCCAGGCAAATAACATTCCATAAATTATTAAAAATTAGATTTTCTGTGAGCACACAACCTCAAACTGACTTTTGATCTTAAGATAAATCCTCGTAAAAGTGTATAGTTACTAAATTATTCTATAAATTAAGGGAGAATACCAATACATAGTGCAATAGGGTAGTACAATTATAACAAATCGAAAAAAATATTAAACATGAAACTATTACACTATATTAGCCAACAGTACGGTTAATACAATTTTTCTTTTGAAATTTTAAATTAAATTTTTAATAATTTTAATTTTAAAATTTAAAACATTTACTACACGCATCTTCAGGCTTTCCTATGCGTGATATATTTAGTAAGATTCAAATAAATTTCTCAGGATCTAAATAATTTTTCATTCGAAGCCCCCGTCTTTTCTATGTCCTGCATCTATTCGATTTCTTTAATTACCTAACATTAGGAAAATGGATACTAAATTAGTTTCCCAACTATTTATACAGCTGTTTTAATATTCAGTAAAGATGGAGTTTAAATATTTTTGTAATGATGGTTTCTTATAGCACATGAAGTGGAGGACAGATATGAAAAGGCTTGTTAAGAGCCACTTTTCAAAAGAAAAAAGAAACGAGGTAAAGAAAACAGGATCTGATGAATGGGGAAAAATGGATAAAATTGGAAAATGAAAGACTAGAGACTTCGTTCGCCCTTGATCATCTCCCTTGAAGATTTTACTTTTTATATATATATTTTTTTCCACCTAGACTATGCCGTTACATTTTATGCCTTAATAAAAAAAAATATTTCTTTTGTATGTCTAAATGTTCTTATATAGCGGGCTTGAAAAGAGTCAATCATTTTAAAATTTTAATAGTGTATTTAAAAAAACCTCATCAAATTATGGATGGTAAATGTTGGTTAGTCAGCACTAACTGGAAAATAGAGGAAATTTGAATAATTCAAGTTTTTTTTTTACTAACATATATTTTTCGATTTATCTAGATCTGTATACTTAATTGACTCTTGGGGATATGAACCCAGAACTATGGCATCCTCCATACTTTAACTGTTCATGCTTAGTATCGACTGTAGTGTTAGTTTCCTACCTCGCAAACATGTTTCCGTCTAAGTTATAAATGTTTTTGACCCTACCTCAACGCCTGCAGACGGACCGAGAAGGGCCACCGGCCATTAGCGAATGAAAAGGATCAAAAGGACTCCCTTAATGAAGGACTTAGAGTCATCCCTGAGTAATGTAGATTGGTGGAAGTCCAGGCGGGACCTGTGGTCGACATATTATGTCAGCATTACCTCTAAGCCGTGAGACTGTGATATGTACGATATGTGGTCATAGCCGTTACTTCGATGAATGTTTTGATAATTGCTGATCCCGAAGAAAGATAATTAAAGAATAAAGAACAAAGAATTGTCTATTGTAATTCTGTCGCAAAACAAGTCTATCACAATATCATTAATAAGCTATTATACGTTTAACTATCAATTTAGAATATTAAATAAAGACACATAATGTAAACAAGTACAATCGAGAGAAGCTTGCAGTTGGGGTTGAATTAATATGAAAACAGTTCAGTTTATATTAAAGCATCTTAGTAACTTAGAAAAATAGTTTTTTTTAAATATAATAAAAATTAAATAATACAACTTCCGTCTTTCTACAATATCATATTTATTCACCAATAACCTTTTCGACAGCTCTGAGCTGCCACCTTCAGTTTGCTAAAATTAAAAGACACTAAAACATATTAAAAATATTAACAGCGCTGAATTTCTCTAGTCCGAAATGGTCCATCCATTTACCTAAAATTAATTTTTTTAAAAATTCGACAAATAAGTAATGAATACTTTTGAAAGTATTCAAATCAAATCTTTATTGTGATAAAATTACAATCTGCCTAGTTGGGCAATAAATATTTGTGTTCAAAGTTCTCATTCAACATATTTACAATTCATCATTCACTCGCTGATTCATACAATATTTACAAACAGCCCAGACATAGCCTAAATCCGCATGATTGTCACCCCTCCCCTCCCATACGCAAGGGAAAGCGGAGTCTTCGGAAGTCTCCCACGACCCTCCATTAGCCGCGTCACCAGATACGACCCAGTGGAGGCTGACCAAGATCGCGAGAGTCACAGACGCTCAGGACATGCTTGGATAAACGGGCCATTGCCAGGACTCGCGCTGAGACGTATTTATAGCTGGACACGAGGCCACTGCCACTTTCGTCTCCGAGGAGGATTATAGGGATGATTGGTGCAGTGTAATGACTGTTGGATGGGATTAGGGTGGTTGGATAGGTTACTTTGAAATTTTATGAACTTGGAAGGTATGAGTTCAAGAATGTAGGGTATATTAAGATCCTTTGAAGGTTTTTGTTCTTAACGTTATAAAGGGGTGTGGGTTCCATGTTAGCTTTCGAGACGGAAGCCTAAATACCACGTAACCCCAAATAAAAGAAACTAGTGGGCAGGACTGCAGCTGGTTGCACCAATACTCGATCTCATCATATTTCGCGGAGTTACACTCGGGAAGAATTACAAAGGAGATTTCATTGGAAACTTTTATCAATCGATCCCACAGTCTAAATGAATGTCCCGTGCTATGGTACAAGTTGCCCCCCTCCCTCCCGCCTAAGCTAACGGAACGACAAACTTTCCAAACAGAATGAAAGAGAAGGGAGAAGGGAATAGACGTTGTTCCGCGTTAGCGGCGTAACAGAGCGTTTCTTCTCACGCGACGGAAGGAAGGGTGAAGGGTTAACTTCGTAGGGAACAAACTGGGAGTTATTCTCGGCGTTCCGCGTGATCACCTCTCATTTGGCAGGTAGGGAATTTCCGTCCAAGTTTCTTCTGAGTGACGCCTTGATTGGGTTTTACGTTGAATTTAATGAGGAGTGGGCGTAAGATGTAAAAGCCAACGGAGCCGAATAATTGTTGTGAACGTAACTATTCAATTTAATTACAACCAGCTAACCCTTCTAGCTACAAAGATATCTTTCGATCCTCCATAATTAATCATCTTCTTGTATCTTATGAAACTCACCCAACAGACAGAAAGATTACTGACAAAATCTCAGGTACTGTAGTGGGGTATCTGACACATCTGGACAGGTGTCTGTGCGATTCGCTACTGAGAATAAGGCAATAACACCGATATAAAATTATTGTATTATAGTGGCTTAGCCACTGCCACAAAACATGTATAATATTAATAAAAGTAAACTTGTAAAATCCAAGTATACTACATTATTGCCTCCTTTAAAAATTATCACTCTGGAGATGTTTCCAAAGTTTGTTCCAAACACACTAAACAGTTAGAATGGTCACAACGATATTTGATATGGAATAGTTCAGTCGAATATACAGGCTTACCGCAGGTTTCGGGTCCGAATTTTGACCATGTCACTATCTTTTTTCCTTTATCTCAAAATATTTTTATAAATGGGCCATAAACATTAAATTTATACCCGAATCCTGCCAATAATCACTGGAAACAAACATCGTTCATTTATTTTGGTTCGTTTGGAACTTTGATATGGAAGTTTTTAGGTAAAGAAGAGCAGCACAAAAATATTGCACTACTCTCCGTTCGCTAAGAGAATTTCTCTGAGCAGTGGGGCACGAGGGGACTAGCCAACGTTCCCCTGCATCTTACTCCCACCCGCTGAATGACTAAACGGCAATGAAGAATGAAGGGACTAAGGGAATCGAGGAGAAACAGACACGTGTATATGGAAGGGGTCAAGTTAGATATGATTCTCTTTTTTCAGACGTTCAGCGTTTTTTAAACCCATTCTCTTATAGTAGTATTTTTAAAAGCCTTAAAGGTTTTTGTAATAATAATGTTTTAAAACCTTAATCAAAATTATATATTCTTGATCAAAACGATCTCAATCGTATTATTGAAGTGTCCCGATTATTCATGTGACGATCCCAATTTTAGTTAGCGTGCCAAACACAATACGCCACACACTAGTGCCCTAGAAGTTGGTGCATTAATCACAGCTCGCCCTGGCCAGATGTTCCCAAGCGAAGTAATTAGAGATTCCGTAGGATCGAAACAGTTCAAGATGACATAAGTTGATATCTGACGCCAGCGCACAGGTAGCGCCCAACTCGCCATACCGCAATGCAAATATGTCTGCATAACATTACAGCTCTCTGAGGGCCAAATATAGCCAGCACTACACCGGCTATTTCCGATACAGTGAAGGGCAGTCCCATTACAAATTTACAAATAATACTAATTGTTTCTCAATTCTAGCGAACAAGTTAAAAACAGTGTGTCATAGATGCTTCAGGACGATGTGCTGATGTACTTTCCTTATCTGTACCTCCCTTCGTCCTATTAAACTCCCTGCACAGTCCCTCACCATCAAGCTACCTACTCTACTCACCTAGGCTACCTGCTTTGCTTAGTAACAAAATGGATACCAGCGAAATGAAGTGCGTGAATACCAATCAATAGTTCTTAATAGTGCTTTTTAGAATGCAAGAAAAAAATAAAAAGTACGTATAAATTCAAAAAGACCACTCACTAAAGTACAATATGGCTTATTTTGAATGGGAATAGCACGTTTTATTTTCAGCGACCTTCCTGGAATGTGAGATCTAGTTGGTGAGCCAAAAATGGTGCACAATTATATGACTAAAACCTTTACAAAGGTTTTTTTTCATACACATTTGTAATCCGAAACTAGTCACTCCCAAGAGATGTTTGGGACATGAGCATAAATTTCCTTTGAAATATCTGGATCTCGATTGTTTTCAACTGCAGGACAGCTTTGTTGCTCTAAAAAACACCGGCCGCTTCACTGGCCCATACGACATTAACACCCTATACACGAGTAAGAATTTTTATCAAAAACTTCATAAAGAAATTGTAGTTCATTGATTGTCATCCGCCAAGGGGAGATCATATAGAAACCTAATCCCTATTTTACCCGGAACATTTTTTGATCAATGTCTTGTTCAATGTTCCCAGTAGTTGTGTCAGGATAGAAACCTTACTTTTTAAACCTTCTTGTTTACTAGACTAGTATATTTGGTCGAACCGAGGAGCACTGCTGACTCTTTGATCAAAAGTTAGAAAATTTTGAGAAAAAAACTTATCAAAGCCCTTTTACACAATTAAGTTTTTCGATAAAAATTCTTATTTATATAAAAGTGCCTTTAGACAAAACGAAAAACTGTTGCTGACCAGCTGCCTAAAGAAGCAGATAATGGAATACGTAAATTAGTGTCGACATCATCCTTTTTATTATCAAATCCAGCGGTTATAGCTACTCTGTACAATATCTTCATTATGATTCATGTGTTAGGATAGTGTCTAAGATAAAGAAGCATCTGAACATTTTTCTTGTTTAGTCATAGATCGGTTCATTACTTGTAATTTGAACATTAACTGTGAATATTAATTTTCCGGGGGATACTTCTTATTGGGGGAGATGTAACGCCACGCTTACCGAGTCCATGGTTAGCCTCTCCGTCGCTCTCTGAAACAGGATTATTTTCTGTAATTCACAATTTGTCGCGGTCCGTACTAAACTTGCCTACGGTCCGGATCCAGGTAGAGATAGCTTAAAATAAAGGTTTGGATTACAATAGGTGGAGTAATTTTCAGGTACATTGTATGTATTTCCCCTCTCGTGAAAAATCCAGAATTTCCACCGACATAACAAAAAAACCTTTTTTACAGTTTTTCCTCAGTAACTCACATCCATTGTATTTTAAGCAAAATAATATCATTTTAAAGAACATAAAATTTCCTACATGTTTTATTTGTTACATGTTGGAAAACTCGGAACAAGTACTGAGATACGGGGCCATGTAAATCTGCAAACATGTCAATAAAATCGCAAACATTTAGAGATTTCAGTCAATGGTTTCAGCTTAACAACTTTTTTTTAGTGCAAAAATAATGGTTTTACCAATCTTGTAAATGATTAATGTTCCTAGAAGATTCATGCAAAATATTTGAAATTAATTCCAATTTATGCCAATAAAGGTTGCATTAATAATTATTGAAAACTGCAAATACTCGATTTTATGGGTAGTGATATTTTGTGATTCCGTTTTATCTAAAATCTTTTATTTCAATATTTCTTGGAGTCTCTTGGCAGTAATTACAAATATTTTTTATGAATTTTGTAAGAAAACTAATCCTCTATACGATTTTATAATATATATTTTGCAGTTGCAAAACACTTGTTTGTTTTGCAGTTTGCAACTGCACTCAAAAATATTT
Organism: Acanthosoma haemorrhoidale; assembly: GCA_930367205.1. Lineage (NCBI taxonomy): Eukaryota > Metazoa > Arthropoda > Insecta > Hemiptera > Acanthosomatidae > Acanthosoma > Acanthosoma haemorrhoidale. The sequence continues at coordinate 48,383,974 of OV884011.1, read as the reverse complement.
ATTAACGCGAAACCACTGAAATATCTTTCCGTTCATTTGGTATATTTTCAAATTGTCACGACCCCGTATATAAGCAATTTTACATATGAATCTTGCATCACCAACAACAAGCCTCTAAGGGGCACCCACCCTCACTGATATCAGACTAACTATGACTGTACTATATGCCTAGAGAAGACTCTAGGCCCAGCCACCAGTGGACTCTCACCACTGTACCGTAACAATCAACCTCCACCGAGGATTCCCACACTCCTTACTCCTCTCACACTACCTTCAAGCAGGTCCTCCTAGTACAAGGATCCGAACACCTTAAATATTTTATATTTCTCCCTCATCCTAAAATTCTAACTAAAGAGCTTAGAAAAAAAAAAAAAAAATTCTTGTATGAAATTTAATGTTCATTAAAATTAATAATGACAAATTGTCGAATATGTACTGGAAGGGAGTTCTGGCTGAAAAACTGAAAATAAGTGCTTTTTTTTCATGAACTTGGCGTATACATTTGTTACACACATAAAATTAAGAATGATATTTCATTTAAAAATACTAATTTGAACAGAGGATGATTTGCAGTCCATTTTTACTAAAATTGTTATTTAAATATTTCTTTGTGTCTGTTGGGGGTAATTAAACCTTTTTCAATTCAAAATGACATCTCTACCAGACTCAATGAAGTTCTCACATGTCGTAGCATGATTCTCCGAGCTAGTCTGGTCGCGGCCATCGCCTATTCTCTATCTTCTTGCTAGATTCTACATTCATCTTTCCCACCTCTGTAATTCTGTTCCTTTAAACTATTTTTCTACAATTCTAGTGTCCATTTCCGTTCTGCGTTAGGCGGCTCTCTATAATAATAAGTTGTTGTATAATTATTCTCCAATTTTACTCCATCGCAAAAATTAAATCACACCTTTTCATGTTTCACCTGACGACATAAGCCTGTTCAAGCAGTTAACTGTTAGAAAATCAAAGAGCATTAGTATTGATCAGCATTGCGTAGGTTTTCGTTTTGAAAATAAACGATGGTTTCATCATTCGTGTCAATAAGAGTTTCTTGACCCAGACAGCTTTGGCATTACCCATTTTGCAATAAATTCGTATGACAGGCTTAAACGAGTTCCAAAACGTGTTTCGAATAAAAACCGAGCTCGAAGCGTGAAAATATATTTTAAAACACAAATTTTCATATTCAATTTGTTTTCGAATCATTTTTCCTTGAGCAGACCTCCATGCTACTGATTGGCAACAGCGAAGCTATAAAGTGAAAAAGCTCTAGAGCTTAGGAAACGGTTGAAATTTCCTGTCTTTAGGACGACCCTTTTGTTTACTGCTTAGCTTAATAGAGACATTTAACTTTGACTGATTGAGTTATTTAATTTAACTTTAAACTTGAGCTAATAATTTAGAGATAATTCAAAAGTTCTATAGACAAAGCTAGGCGCTTTCATAGCAGAGTTCTCCTGTTCCATTAGGGGACTTGGGAACAGTAGCCTTTTATCTAATTTTCAGTTTAACAGCTAGATTTAATTATCACATCACGGGTGAAATTTAAAACACCCTTTATACAACGCAAGTTGAAAAGGTTTTTTTTTCATTTGACGTAGGAAGGTTATTTTTGCCTTGCCACAAATTGTGTACAATGAAGTGTTGGATTGGAAGAATTCATATAATTTATGTTTTAAATAAAACCAAAATCTCGTTTCTACTCAAATTTTTTGTTCACTTTATTTATTGTATACTTTATTATTGTTAGTCCCCATTATTATCATGACCCACAGGCTATAACTGATAAAGATAGGTATGTAAAACGTCTAAAGTTACTCACAAATTAATGTTTTATTCTTTCATTGTCATCAGAGCTTTCATATATAAATGCCATTCTGAAGGAGTCCCCTGGAGATATTCTGGCTGGTATGATGTTTAGCTTCACTCTGCAGGTCTTATGTTTAATAGATAGTGCATTAGTATATAATTTTCAGCCAAGTAAAATTAAATTAAAATATTAGTTAAGTGTGCATTACCACGCAATCAAGGATTTAGTTCCTTACTAATAACATTACTCTCTCTTCTGGGATGAAAAAATGATTCTTTATATGCAAAACGTTTTGGTTAAATCTTTTAATTATTTGGATAAAAATAACCATTATAAGACAAAATATTTAAACTTTTTTTTCTTTAAAAGGTTTAGTTCTAATTGTTTAAAACGTAAAAAAGTTTAAAGCTTTTTCACTACTTTTTTTTCATGTTACATAATAAGTTTGTTTATAGTCAAGCGTAACTTTGAATCTGATATTTTACAAGAAATATTAATAATGAGGCTTAGCTAATTAATAACTTTTAATGTTACGGGGTTTTAACATTTTATTGTTATTGCTTGCATAGATTATTTGAATGGTCATGGAAATGAAAAATGCTATTTTTACTTTCGTTATTATTTCTATTATTGGTATGTTTGCGGGCTCAAAAGGCATTGAGATAACGTTGAAGGGGTTTTCAAGCCCAATTAAAAGACAAAATTTGTAAAATATATAGTATTTATAATTTTGAAAAACTATGTAATAAACTGTGGATGTACAAAAATATTTGTCATAATTGCCAGTTGAGGCCACCAACAACTGCACCAAAGTAGTTATTATCAAATCATCAAACTGTAACAACAAGTCAAATTTATTGTCTCTCAACCTCAATCAAAGGTATAAAGGATTCTGGTTTTAACAAAAAAGTGAAAGTTAAGGGTGAAATATTAAGTAGAGATCTCTATATATTCTCTACATAAGTGAGCACACAAATAAGTTGAAAAGAAGAAGAAGGAATTATAATATGATGCAATATTTTTATCGATATTAATATCAGATCAATTGTGTGTCAGGCATTGTTATTAATTTTCATAAGCTTGCTCACTTGAGATTGCACCGAAAGTTTTATATAATTCCGGAAATATTGCTGAACAATAGAAAGACTTTTACTTTACAAGTTGTTTAAGACGATACGGAATTTAATCAAAAGAGAAACAGAAGTTAATATTTATTTTAAGTACCTGCCTCAAATAATATAGAAGATTTGGCAGTCGCGATTCAAACCCAGGACTGATTTCGAATGATGGATTCGATATAATTTTATTTTCATTAAAATATAAATTCTTTGATGATTTGGATTCACTTTTTAATGAATATTATTTATGTTTAACGATTTTTTTTTAAATTAGGTAATGATTTAAGTTGTGAATTTCTTTTTGTAATATTACTTAATACTAAACTGTGTTTTTTTCTTAAATACGTTTCACATTTTATTAATTTATATATTACTATTATTTTATTATTAATATTATAATGCCTAGTAGTAACCTTTGAGTTATTTATTTGGCTGTTTAATTTTAATTAACACAAATACAAGGTAGAAAGGCGATAATCTATATATGTGTGGAGAAATATTTTCTGATCCCCCACAAATGGACGCATGTTAGAATTTTAGTCGCATCACTAGACTATGAAAAACAGTAAAACTACCTATTTAACACATTTCTAAAAATGTGTACAATGTAATAAATATTGCTATCGTAAAATATAACCTAGGGTTGCTGAAAGTATGTCTTAACAGTCGAACTCTTAAATTACAGAAATCGAACAGGATTCTTGAAGTTTCTTCTATTCTAATATGTTGTTAAAATATTTTAGTATTGGGACCTAGTTTATTAACAATATGTTTATTTCTCAGGCATAATTACTTCATAATCTATTCTATATGCAATTTGAATACATAAGCATGCATATATATATATATATATATAAGTATATACAAAAACAAATGTATGTATGTTTTAATCACATATCAAATATGTCAAACCTGTCAGACTGAAGAGCTAGTAGACGAAAGTTATATGCTGGATACTGGTATATATATATACCTGAATACTGCTATATAAACCTGGATAAAGATACGCACTGTATATCGTGGCACGAACAGCCTCGGACTGACCGAGATCCGACCCGTGAGCCAGTCGGAGCTCGACTGAGGGGAGAACTCCCCCAAGCGCACCCCCCTGTGTTCTCTTCTTTCACATCTTTGTGGGGAGGGAGGTTGATACGCGCGATTGTTGATATGGCCCACGCTTTCTTCAGTCTCGTGGGCCCTAAGTCACATTTGATACTTCCATTGTTGAAAAAATTATGTATAGCACCATAACGCCCACCTTGCAACGATTCCAAATAAAAAGGATGATTGAGGGACAAAAAGTCGAATCACAGTGAGATTGATTTTCGAAGTTTTGGCGTTCACCTTGCAATCGCCTCGAGGTTAACTAAAGGTTATTTATGATGACACATTTCTTCGCGACAGAATTGAAGACAACGAATAATGTTAACCTAGGTGATGTTGAAGCAGGTTTTACTGGTCCGTAGAATTGGTTAGCAGGGATTCTTGAAATGGAAGATTATAGGTATCAATGTCAAGTACATGTGATCTTGAAATTGTTTAAATTTTATAAACTTTTGTGCAATTTTAAATGCTCATGTGTTAATTAAGTTTAGACTCTTCCAAAGTTAAAGAAACTCAGTGTAACAGTGTAGTGGAGACAGACACTGTTAGAAGACCGAACCTGCAGAGGAGTGGGAGGAATCTGTTACTACGTCACAGGTAACGCTGAAATCCTTTGTTCAGAGACTGAAATTGGCAAATATGGACAATTTCCAGGTACCAAAAAGTGTATGCCGCAAGCGTACTCTCCCTCAGACTTCGAACTTCGAACTCTTTTAATCCATTGAATTCTGCAGCCCAGCCAGAGGCTAGCACCTCAGCAGCTCCCCCAATTTCCAAACCAAAATCACTGCCTCCCCTAATACTCGGTCGTATTACGTCGTGTTACGACCTAAACAGACTCCTAGCCGATTTTAAAGTAGAGAACTACCGTATAGACCAAAGTCAGCAGGACACAAATGTGTTCTGCTACACCTCGCAAGACCAGCAGCAAACCATCGCTGCTATCGGGGAATTAAATATCCCATTCCATACCTTCGCCCTCAGAGGAACCAAACTCAATCAAAAAATTTATAGCACGGCTTCGACCTCACTCATCCAATTGAGAAGATAAAAGCCCATATAATAACCACAGGAGGGATAATCGATGTATATCGGTTACGCCGCTCCGATCACAACGGTGCTAAGACGGAGATCGAATCGATCCTCGTCATCGGTGACCACTCCCTGACGGTAGAAAAGATCAAGAAGGCCCCTCATATAAATAATGTGCTCTTTAGGGTGAGCATATTTCATGACAAAAGGGCATCCCCATGTGCCTGAACTGCCAGGAGCCTACCTCACGAAACAAAAGACTGCCCCAGGGACGCCTCAATTTCCCTACGGTGTGCAAATTGCGGGGAAGGCCATGTAGCCTCCTAACAGCAGGCATGGAGCTTCGACGCCAGGCTCAAAATATTTCAGCCGGGCAAAAAAAAGCTACATACATGCAGCCCCCCTCCACCACGACAGACTGCCTCCTACTCACAGGTGGCTTCCGGCCAAACCAGGGCGCCAGAAGAAATCCCAGCACCCCTGCCTCAACCCGTTGCTAACACAGACGCTGCTAACACAGACGCTGCTAACACAGACGCTATGTTTAACATGATGAGCGCCATGGTCACAGCGATGAACCAGCTGACCCCCCAGCTCAACGAGCTAGTAGAAAGGGTCTTAGCACGGCTGGACAGGGCATCCAACTGATTAGCCTTGTAATTTTAAATTACAACGTTTGTAGCCTTTGGCCCAAACAAGCCGACGTAGCGACGCTTCTACGGTGCCATTCGTCAGCGGTCGCTGTCCTCACAGACACCCGTTTGAAGAAGATCCACTTCTGACTACCTATTCCCGGGATATACTGCTTACCACCACGACACTGAGACCATCTTTGGATGTTGTTAGCAGTGTTAGTGAAGCACGGTGTACCCTGCAAACGGCTCCCGACTCCAGGCCCCACCCACTACATGATAACGCTCCAATTGCGGCTCACTAACTAAACAATAGTGACGGGAGTCTACAGAAGACCACAAGCCAATTGCGACTCAGACAAGTTCCTGCTCACTACGATAGCCCAGGACCGAAGACCCGCCATCGTGGGTGACTTGAATGCCAACCACAGCTGGTGGAGCAGCACGGCAGCTAACGCTCTCGGCTGCTACATCACGAAGACGCCATCCACGGTCATCCACACAGGCCTGCCGACTTTCCGACTTTTCGCCAACCCCGACAGGACCTCCACACCTGACCTACTCCTGACACAGCAGCCACACCGAACCGGATGCTCCGCCTTGGACTTCGCTACCTCCGACTATCGGCTTGTGCTCTACGAACTAAAAGGCGATATACTAGAGCCACCTGCCTTGAGATGCAGGTAGAATGAGCCCCGGTTGGGCCTCTACAAACACCTGATCAATCACGACCTGCCCACAATTGCGCCTTTAAGACACACCTGGGATGTCGACTACGCTGTCTATCAGCTTCAAGATGTCATCGACCGAGCCACCGACGCCTTGATTCCGAAATATGCTCCGGCACCTCCTTTTCTGAGGAAACCACCTGATCACATCCTACAACTGATTAGACAGCGCAACAATATCAATAACAGAGTCATCCGCACCTCCCTCACGCACACACCGTTCCACAGGATTAAAGCAACCGCAATACATGAAAAATATGCAGTGCTCATCATCCAAGATTACATCAAGAGACGGCACATTCATTTTTCGACTCTTTACGGCTATGCCATAATCCTCTTTTCAATGACCTACATCCTCCACCACTACCCGTCTGATGGAAGCATTGCTGGTCCGCAGAAGCATGGAAGCAGATAGACCTTCTCGACCCTGGAACTGAACTTCTGACGGGGACTGAACAACCCACACCCAGCCGAGAGAAAGCAGTCGATCTCCCGGCCGATTCTACCGTAACAAGACTGCAGCTCTACACCCCCCCCCCCATAGGCTCAGGGGGTAAGGTCGACACCTCGGCCACCGGCCGACTCAGCCAGTCCCTGCTGGGGGCCACTCACACCAGGCCCGACCTGGTCGACTGTTAACCGTCCTGATATCACCCACACCTCTCCCGAGCCCCCCACACTCCTTATCCTCTACACACATCCTTCAAACGGGATTCCCCCCCAGTGAATGGCTATTACCAATCCAAGATAAGTATCCTTTTTATTTTTCCCTTATCCTATTTTTATTATTTTGAGAGATATGGAAAAAAACAATGTCATGTCAAGTGAGTTGAATGTCAAATGAGTCTTCATACTCCTTGGTCAACTAGTGGTTGTGGTGTTGGTCAACTTAAATAAACTCTGAATGGAAATGTAATTCTCTTTCTTGATCGGAAGATAGTGAAGTCCCAAACCAATGATATGCTGGATCCCACCTCAATTTTTCCCCTGACGAAGAACTTTTCGCCAAATCCGGATACAGCAACCATTACAATAATATTTACATGAGCCAATGTCCTTTCGCCTTTCAGAGTCACCAAACTAATGCCATACCAGATTCTCTAAAAGTTACTTGAACTTCTTAAAGCCTGGGAGGTGAAGGGATGAAAAATTAAATGTTCAAAATATCTGACATTAATGTTTAACCCATAGTTTCCGGGGTAGCTAAACTGATTCACGACATTGCCAATGCCATTCAAGCCCAAGTTTAGTAAAAATTGTTAGTCTCGTGACAATGTTGCTTGGGTTCACCCAAAAATTTATTTATTACTGCTCCTAGAAATGTTTGTATAGTTTCGATATTATATTATTATTAATATTATATTAAATTCATAAAATTTCTTAATTTATAGGGTTTGATAGAAAATTGGGATAATTAAATAGCCTGGTAACGCAGGGTATGTAAGTTTTTTTTTTTTTTTGTATGAGATAAATTCAGGAACTTCTGAACGTATTTTGAAAATGTATATGTTCCTTACGCCTACCGTTTACATTTTGGCTATGTACATTCACGCTAATTCTCTTAAGGGCTGGTCAGTGAACTTAAATTTGAAGATGGGTGCAATCGGAATAGTCTTATTGCGTTAAGATTTCCACACTGGCGAAACAGAGGGCAAAAAGATAATAAAAAAGAAATAAAAAAAATACTTAAGGAATGTGAAAAGTGAATGAAAGATTCATCAAGAAACATACCCACCATCAATAGCGAAAATTGAATTAGCTTAAATAATGTAAATAAATGATCATCATTATAAAGTGACGTTATAGTAATAGGAGAGTGCATTATTTCCCTGGGAAAAGTAATTGAGCAGACGCCCATTGACCAGTCCAGCCACAGGCTAACCCCGAATGTCTTTATTATTATTTAAATTAATTTAATTTCAACCAAACCAAGATAATTTTCTTGAATAATTAACCATCTCCGTTTAAACCATACCGATTTTTTTTTCTTCTTCAGTTTCCTCTAACCCCCGGAGCGAAAAAAGGAAAAGTCTAATTTAGTCGTGCGGATTCGTTGGACCCTCGCTGATTAAAATTCTTTCAGACCAAGCCTGAGAGGGGGGCTCTCAAAGACTGAAATTATAGCACAAGATTAAATCCAGGCTCAAATCCTTACAATACTGCTAATACAAAGTTTTTGAACGCTTTTAACATTCGTGTTCTTGAGAGAGACGAACATTTTTTGAGGAGAGAGACCTGGTCCACTTAAACTACCTTGAGCAAAAATTTTTCGCAAAAAAGAAGCCATAAACATGCTTTTGATATTGGCATTTGGTGGATTTCATGAATGCTGGAGTTCTGTACTGAAATAGACTACAGTAAGTATATTAGGTGCAATAGTACTGCATCGACAAAACACTCAGAGAATCAAAACATAATCCATCAGACATTGTGTGCAACGTTAGGTCTCCTAACCAGTATATTTTAAAATACATATAAAAATATGTAAAACGGATGAGGTATAAGTTAAAGCCAGAGACTTGACTATCTCGAATACTAATACAATCATGGCAGGTAAACAACCCATGATTCTATGTATGTCGTATTGTCATCAATAATAACGCAGTCTTTTACTGGAGTCAGAGTGTGTCGGTGCATTTCCCTCTTTCCTTATTCATTACGGATGCATCCTAGGGACCGACATAAGACAGCCTTCAATTTTGAGAGAGGTCACTACGAGTTCACCAGGATGACATTTAGATTGAAAAATGCACCCATTACATTCCAAAGGCTCATGGATGAGTTGCTAAGGGGAGTAGATGAGTCCTTTTGCCAGATATACATACATGGACGACCTCTTAGTATTCAGCGCGACCGAGGCCCAACCTGTAGATCACGTGAGGACAGTTTTTGACCGAGTGCCACCATTTGGCCTGAAATTATCGGAGGAAAAGTCCCATCTGGGTCAGGAGGTCATCAGTTTTTTGGGGCACACGATATATAAAGAAGAAGTCCGACCAGATGCCGGGAAGATGCCAGCAATCCAGAAGATGGCTCTTCCGTCTGACGTAAAAGGGATACGGCGGTTGATGGGAACACTGAACTACTACAGACGATTCGTCCCAGAAATGGCAGCATACCTGGTACCTCTTAACAACCTCCTCAAAAAGGGGAAAAAGGTGGTTACATCCCCGACATATAGGCGAACATTCGTAAGTCCATGGGACGACTACAAGAACATCCGGTACTGACTTTCCTGATTTCACAAAGGAATTCACAATAACGACGAATGTCAGTGAATATGCCTTAGGAGCGGTTCTGTCGCAAGCGGGGGGCACAGGGGACCGTCCGTAGCGTACGCAAGTAGGCGCATCACAGAGGCGGAAAGTCGGTATAGCGCGCTGGAACACGAGTTACTTGGGATAGTCTGGGCGATCAATCACTTCCGGCACAATGTGTTCGGGAGAAGGTTACGGGTCCACAAAGACCACCGACCGCTTCAGTGGGTCGGTAAACTGAAGGCATCATCGGTGAGGGTCACTCGGTGGAAAGAGTTCCTCGGTCAATATAACTTGGAGGTAGTATATAAGCCCGGTAAAGAGAACGTTGTGGTGGACTGGCTGTCCCGGGCGATGGCAATCAACGCACTAGAAGAATATCGATCAGGGGGAATCATCCAAGGACGACGGCAGTGCTTGCGGGAACGGACGCCGGAGAGGGAAGACAACCAACACGAGTCTGCTGAGGAGGAACGGTCGGCAGGAGGAGGGAGCTCGACGGATTACAGGCCTGCGGACATGGAAGAGCGCTAAGAAATCATAAATGATAAGCGCCGCTAGATAGTCAGGAAGACGAAGACCTTGGGGCCCATGAATATAGCGTGCGGTAGCTATCGACGACCCACCACCACGACCATATGGTCGTCACCAGCGGTGAACAATGACCAAATTTGTCTTGCCCTCAAGGATGCTTCCAAACTAGGGAAGGCTCACTATTTGACTCACGGGAAACACGACCATTGAGGAAAAGATTGGGCGGCTGTGGTGGGCAGAACGAATTGGGGTGGATCGAATATTTGTGCGGTTTACCATGATGGTAGAAACCATCGGACGATACAACTCAGAATGAGATAACGCTGGCGTACCATAAGGGCAAAACGAATCACCGTGGGGAACACGAGACGGCTCAGACGTTGAAGCGCATGTATTTCTGGTGGGGGATGTGGAGACGCTAGGGGCATGCGAGTTATGCCACCGTACGAAATATGATAGGCACCCACCAATAGGGCTACAAGTTGAGTCCCCCATGGCACAAACACCGTTAACTGACCTTCAAGTGGACACCTTTTTGAGCGTCTCCACAGCACCTTGGAAGGTCATCTCCGTGTTTACCATGCCGTCAAAGGGTTGGAACCGCCAGAGGCAATGCCTAAGGTGACGACAGGGTTCTCATCCTTTGAAATCGTTTTCTGACTTCGCGAGACACTAGTAGAACGGTGGTGGGAGATGAGACGCCAGCACAGCTCGTCAACAACCACGTGGAGTTGGGAAAACTGTGGGGGAAAGTCTACGCGAAAATTACAGTCGAAAAGACTAGGAGGGTGGTCAGGGAGAATGCGGGCGTCAAACGCGAACACTATTTAGGGACCATTAAAAGTGTCCATGAACCCGGGAAGTGCAGGACTGTACATGCAGAGCAGTTAAAGCTTCCGGTGGGCAAGCCTTAAGTAGTTTGGCTCTAGTATCATCGCCCCTCTACACATCTCATTGGGGTCATAATTTAGTTTTACCAGGATATTTTTATTTTATTGTTATTCTTTATATTATTTTATTGTTATTCTTTATATTATTTTATGGCATTATCTTCAGTTTTGTACGAAATTCGATAAGGTTTCTGTTTCATTTTTATGACTGTAAGACATTGTTGTGCTGTTCTGGGTGAGCACGGAATTATTATTTTCCAACCTATAGGTAATTAGTATAATATACTATTATGCGTGTACATGTGGTAAATTGTACGACGTATGGTCAGGAACTGGCAGCGGGGAGTTAAAGCCAGAGGCTTGACTATGTCGAATACTAATACGATCATGGAAGGTAAACAACCCATGATCCTATGTGTGTCTGATTATCTTCCACAATAAAGCAGTCTTTTACTGGAGTGTGTCGGTGCATTTTCTCTTTCCTTATTCTTTTTTCATCTAGCTTAACCGCCGGCGATTAACTTATATTATCGATAAAAATACCATTTTTGGCTACCTTATTCAGAACTACGCCTCTACGCTCAAGTCGAATAATTAAAATAATTTATTTAATTGAATTGATTTGGGATGCAATTTTAATAATAATAGTAAATTTAGTGTTGATCAATGGAAGGAATTACATATTTAAATTAAATAAAGGTACAGCATAATTTGTGTATTTACTTGACTGAAAAAGTAAATGAAATATTATGGAGTTAATGACATTATGGCTGATTACATTAAACTCATAAACCTAATATTAATGTACATTGTCTCTTACAATACATCGGTGTTTTCATTGAAGGAACTTATACCGAGCCCAGCTGTTCCGAGCCCGTCTCTCTTCTACTCAACGCTTCAATCCGCTCACTCCTAAGTCGTAAGAACCCCGTTGACCTAAAGATGAAGAAGTCGACCCCGTGTAAAGTAGGATGTTTATGTCCATCCTTGTCCACTGAAAGTATATTTTTCACACCCATTTCCTAATTGGAGGCTCAACACCAGTAAAGAATGGTTTTTTTATGATTTTCACTCTCTGGTACCGAAAAAGGGTTTTATGATGCGCCATCCTGTATTCCAAGCCGAGGCCTTGATCTGTTTTCCGTGTAAAAGGGTGTTACTGGTCCGTCAACATATTTTTCTATAATCTTGTGTAGCAAATCAAACTAATGGTGTTCTTACACTGATTAGAGACATACTACTGTGCATGATAGCTCAATTCCCCCAGTGCTGCAAAAACTAAGATGAAAAATAGTGTAGAGTCACAAATAAATTACTTAGTAACAAAAAAATAAATATTTTCTTATCATTCTGAGTAAGGTCTCATATTAAATATGACGCTGGATATTATATGATTTATAATATGCTTCATGTTGGATTCTTTAATGAGCTATAGTTACAAAACTATAATAATTTCAATATTTATCTGCGTTTGTATTTATTTTCCTTCTATTAATTACAACAGATTGACTTTAACCACTAATCTATAGAAAATACCACTTATTAATAGTATAATGACACTCAATGCCACTGACCCGCCAGCTAAGCGCCCCATTGAGGTGTGATTAAGCTGCCTTATCGACGAGCGGTCCTGTCGCCTGTTGTTAGCTGACACACTGTGATCTCCAATCAGATCCGATTCTCTCTGATGGAGTTCATCAATTGGGCTGGGGGGGGGGGGGATTTCACTCAGGCCGTTAATACCAGGGGGCCTTTTAGTCAGTAATAATGGCCTTTGGAGAGAAAATCCGACGCTCAAGTAGTCAGTAATCGACGCGTCAACAAAAGCTGGTTGATTGAGAATTTTGATTGCGGTATTTCTGCACTGTACCGTCCTATTGCATTCCTATGGATTAAGGTGAGCTTAGCTCTTCTCATAGGGTTATTAGGAAAAACTTGCATATAATATCTTGGACATATGGATTCAAAAATACGATTTCTAATTTAATTATAATTCAGTTTAGTGGCACACTGTTAGGGTTCTCTAACTTTTTTAGCATTATTAACGTCAGTGCTATTGCTATTGTTTCCTATGATCACTAAAATCTTCTGAAAATAAAAAAATCTTCTTAACCTTTTACCCTCTTACTCTTAACCGTAAGATAACTTCTTACTTTACCGCTTTTAGGGGCATTTTCGTTTTTTGCATATTTATTTAGTTTTAACTTGATAAAAACATAACTTTTTTTACCTCTTGAAAAATATTGTCAGATGAAAAGAAACTTATTACTCGCTATATATGTATATATATATAATTGAATAATTTATGGTTTCCTCAAAATCGAAAATTATCCATTAAACTCTCTTTCTTAAGGTGAGCGTTATAACTTTATATGATCACACAGAATTCTTGACTTCATGTACATAAGCCTACTAAAAAAAATTCTTTAAACCTCACCCATTATATAAAATGTAGATACAGTAGTACTGCAAATATAGTTATCACGATATATATTTATGTAAAGATTCCATATTGTAACTCACTCTGTCTATATTAAATAAAGGGTTTTGGGAAAAAAATCTAATTAAAAAGCTATTCATAGATCAGATGATTTTTTCCAATGGTGAACTCCGATCTTGCACTTTCCCCCGTTTCTGAGATTTTTGAACTATAGTTAAAGTATTCACCTATGCTTCCCGAAGAAAAGCCGAATCTTTTATCATGAAAACACTAAAAAAAATAATTAATTAGTGATATTAAAATAATAAAACGTTTAATTTACAAACAAATGATTTCCGATACTGCATTCTTGTTATGGATTCTATATATTCGCTATTTCATTCCTTCAGTTATTAAATTAAAGTGTTCAACACTATTCTTTAGACTAACACAACAAAAATGGTCATTGGTATTAATATTGGAAAAACTAAAAAAAACTAATTTTAACACTACATAAAAAACACGTTGTTTCTATACATGTGTCAATATTTCCACGCTTATCTTATTTTCATTAAAACCAAACTAGCCGTTATATCTTTTGCCTTTTTAGAAAAAAAAAAACAGATTGATTTTAACATGTTTTAAAAAATGGACTTATTATCATAGATTTGCATTTTCCAGTGATGCTAAAATGTTTTCGCGTAAAAAGTTTAGACTTCTTTGCAACGATTTAGCATCATGATAGACAGCTCCGAACTTCATAATGAAAAGATAGTGAAGTAAAAATGAGAATTCGTTAGATTTGAATTACGACAAAGTTACAAACTTCCTTATTTTTCTTCTCCCCTCTCAGGAATGTCGCCAATATGCTGAAAATTATCCGGACTCTGAAAATCCTTACCATGTTTCAACGAAGGGGATCAAAACATACTTAACATGATATTAAAAGGGGCAGTGATGGAGTATAAAATGAAGTTACATACAAACAACATTATTACCGTCACAAAGATAGATACCATTCCAGTGTTTTTATGTATATGATGACTTCGGCATGGTTGTGATCTGGAAATACGAAAGGCCATTATCTACTTGTAGATGACACTGTAAAGAAATAGGAATACTTTTCTTTTAGATTGACACCCCTCCACCATTTGATTAGAGCCCTCGAGTGCTCTTAAGCACCATTTACAAGGTCGATTATTTTAAGCAGTGGAATGTGAGCTCTTCATACTGTAAGACAATTTTTGAGGGAAGATAAAATACATCAGAAGGTAATTCAAAACAAATAGGGGATAATTTTGGACAAGTTAAAGCAAGGTATAAGTGTACTTCTAAAAGTGGCAACACAGCAAGAACATGTATCGCATTCCCATAAATATCAGTATCAATCACTTGATTAAACTTGATGACAATAAGATAAACTTGATAATGGCCTTTCGTATTTCCAGATCACAACCATGCCGAAGTCATCATATACAATAAAACGCTTAGCTGTCAATTTAAAGCTTCTCTCTAATATAGATGCCAAATAATTTTATTTGTATGCTGCCTTATACAATTGGTACACAGTGACAATACAAGCTATTACAAATATATATAAACATTAAACTAAAGAAAAAAAATAACTAAAGTGGGATTCACCAGTCGAAATATCTCCTTTTTGTGGTCAAGAAAAGGTGAAAATCCAAAAATCTTTCACTGGTAACCCGACGATTTATTTAAGTTGTGAACGGTTAGTTTTAAATATCAACAACCATTGAGGGAAACTATGCCCATCTCTCTGACCTATGTTAACTGAATACATCTTAACTTTAAAACCATTTCGAGATTGAGTCACACAAAAATGTTGCTTTGGCTCCTGTACAACAACGCGGATGTATGCCTACATATTTTTTTCATTAAAAAAAAAGAATGCATGCAATTCTAATGTATAATTATATAATCTCTGTGAACCGCCTAAGTAAATAATAAACCATTTATACAACAGAAACAGGTACAGTTTCAACTCTATGACAGGAAAGCAAATTTAAACACCTAGATGGAGTTATATTTATCAATTTTGAATAGAGTATCAGTCAAAGATCTAACTGATTAACAATATGCAGTTCATATATTATCTGCTTCGAAGTATTATTACAGATATGTTAAATATGTCATTGACAACCTTTTCGTAAAGTTGTGAACCTGTGTTTTTATTTTGCATGGTATTTCTTATCTGCATACTTTTGTAATTTGTCTATATTATTTAAAATTTACGTATAGATAATACGAAGGTTCCTAAAATTGTAATTAACCGCGTAATTTAATTTTTTTGTGATATTAAGAACTTAAATATTCTTTTTGATTACAGTACATTCTATTTCTTGTATTATGTTACTTTAAAAGACATGCTTATATGTCGTGTTCTAGAATATAATTTTTCATATACCTTGAATCGGTTTATTGTAAAAGTTGTTTTGTCAATTTAAGAATTGTATTGGAGAGTCTGAAGCTTGAACTACCTAAAATGCGAAACCTGTTGTTTATACGGGTTGTTTGTATCAGATGATTTCACCCATGGGCAAATGGCATTTTGAGAATATCACAGTGCCCGATTACTATACTCACGTCAATTAATATCCGGCTTGAATTAATCATCTCCCAAGACTGAAGATATTGTTCGACTCAATAAATATATATATGTCTAAATAACAGGTAGCGTTGTTTATCAGAGCAGCTACCTGATCTCCGTGAGGTCGAATACTGATTGGTACGTGATCGGGAATGATGCAGAAAACGTGCAGGCGAGTTCGCGGAGATATAAGGAAGGGCCAGGGGTCGTGCTGGCAGTTCACTCTGTTCGCCGCAGATGACGGACTTTGGTGCCTGGGCAGCGATTTTAGTCCTCTGCGTCGCATCTCTCCACCAAAGCGAAGGTACAGTCTGCAGAATGGAAAGGAGGGTGGTAGTAGATTCACTGAATTGCACGTTTGTTCAATGGTAATATGTTGATGGAACTAATAATATCCAGTGTGATTGTTCACATGGCTATGTGACCTTAAATATTTTCTGATAATTGACCGTTTACGCATCTTTAATAATTATTAGATAAAGAAAGAAAAATGCTCTATTGGACGCTTTCCAGTATACGTTACCTCCCAACGATCCCGGGCCTAGTCAAAAACGAATCTTTTTAGCTGTACTTTTGTCTGACCAAAACTTCAGAGACACCATTTTAAAGGAGCCCAAAATTTTAAATTTTAAATGACATGAAGGGCAGACTCGTGGAAAACTAAATGAATACATTGTGGTATTCTCTGAGCGATTCCGCTCTGGTGGTATTTTTTAGAGGTCGAATAAAAGCAAAGCTTAATAGACTTCATGTCTATCGGCTCAAGCCCGATAGATATAGCTCAGATCTGACACCTGACCGAAGACCACTCTTCTTGAATTTTAATCCTGCCACTGTTATATATCATTTTATGTTGATAATAGTTGAATATTTACCATTATTGCTTAAATAAAATTTAAGTGTGTGCGGGACTCAAATCAAGCTAGGGCCTTTTGAACAGAAACCATTTCCTGCCAGGTGCAATTGAGTCTATATATGAGCTACGCAATTCTATAAATTTATATATATTTTAAATGATATATATACAGAAAGAGAGAAGAGAGAGTATAGTCTTAGTGGATATGAAGGGTTAATATAATAGAACGGAAAAAACATTAGAAGTTAGCCCTAATCCATTTTGTATATTTGCAATCTTATTATAATTTTTGTAACAAATTTACGTCTGTTTAACGTGTTTCTTGTTTCTTGCCATTTTTATTTTAATGCTTTTATTCTATCTACATGTATTGGGCATTGCAATAAAAAATACACCGTGGATGTTTGGACTTGCAAAAAGGATTCGAATTAATTACAAACTCAGAACAATCCAGCTTTTCGTTAACAGAAACGTGATATCTTTTTTCAACTGCTTTTATTTGATAAATAGAATCTCGTTTAAATTATTACGGATTCTTATACTACCGCGTAGGGTTCATTTATCTCATTCAATAAGGAAACATAAATCCCAATACCTTAAAGTCTTCATCATAATTGTACATAAGAACAGGCTGACAAACTTTGTTTATGAAATTTAAGTCTCTTTTGTAATAAGGTGGTTACAGTATGTTTATGAAGGTTCTGTGTTTTAGGGACGAGCGTGAGCAGAATCGGATTAAAAACGACAACCAGCGGTCAAAACGAGTTAAACGGGTCAGCAACAAACAATGGCGAGGATCACGGAACGACTCTGGGAGCAGAAACCTCGATCAGTGAAACTAGCTTTCATAATGTCACGACAGAGCATAGTAACTCCAAACAAGAAGAAGTAAAGACCGTAGTGACTATCGAAAACTCTCATGACTTGCCGGATCACGAATTGACATTTGATAAATCCCACAACGAAACTTCTCATACAAAGAAAGAGACACGATATGAGGAAGAGACTGCCCAAAATTCTTCCCTGCAACAGTCACTACCTCATATACTAAATGCACCATACTACAACGCTTTAAGCTCAGGGGTTGAGGAGCAGTCAGTAGAAAAATCAACAAACGAAAGCTCACATTATTTCAGCAAGTCGGTTTTACAGAACAGTTCACATGAGTTTTCTCAAAGCACTGGAGCATTGAATGTCAAAGCAAATGGTGATGGTCAGTTAGCACTAAACAATATCTTGAAAAATGGAAATATTGGCTTTGATGGAACGGTTGCAAACAACTTACAATCGAACATCGAAGCTAATGTTTCTGGAGCTGTAGGTACAAATCTACCATCCGATAGTTTGCAACAAAAGGTCAGTACTTCACTTTCGGGAGAAATAGAAATGAACACTTCCAATACATTGAAACAAGATACCGTTACAACGATATCGGGAGAAACTGCTGTAGCTAGTAGTTTTAATACGCCATCTCCTAACGATTGGAAACAAAATTTAGGCAGTTCAGTTTCTGGAGAGTCGGCCGTTAGCATAGGAATATCAAACGGTTTGCAGCATGAAAAAGAATCAACGATTTTGGAAGGTGTAGTTGCTAATGCAGGAACTTCTGCACAGAACAACATCCAATCGAACATTACTTCATCAATACCAGAACATGCAGGAACATCCAACAATATTCAGAAAAATGCAGCAACTTTCGTTTCTGAAGGCGTCAGGGTTAATTCTACAGCTTCTGATAACATAAGACCAAATTTAGGATCAGCAATTTCAAGTGGTTTAGAAAAAAGCATAGGCTCGACGATTTCAGGAGGAATAGGTTTTAACGCAGGGACATTAACACAGAGCAAGATAATGACAAACGTTACTTCAGGGGTATCAGAGTATGCAGAAGTTTCAAATGTTAATCCACAGAATATAGGGTTGGTCTCTGGAGGTATCGGTGTTTCTACAACTTCAAATATCATGCAGCCGAATTTGGTAACAAATACATTGCAGCACAATATAGGAGCTACATCAGGTGCAACGGCCTCAAACTACACTCAGCCTAATATTGCAACCACCTTTTCAGGCACGAACAATGCACAGCATACTGCTGGAACGTCTATTACTGTTAATGGTGGGGTCTTAAGTAGCTTAAAGCAGAATAATATACCATGGATATCAGAAGGGTCAAATGATTATGCAATGCCACAAAAGAATATTCAAATAGGCCAGTCATCCAGCAGTATAGAAACAAGTATCGGAAACATGGGTGACCAATATGACGACCATTTATCCAAACCATCTTTGGAACCCCTCATAAAGTCTGTTCAATTAATGAAAGTCATTGAAGTAGTTTCGAATGCTACATCGGATGATAACTTACCAGTTATAAACCAGGAACCAACACCAGTACATGACAGAACACAAGAAAGTTTATTGAAAACGCAGGAATCGATAAAGTTAAATTCAGTATTGGCAAACAACATCCAACAGAAACCATCAACTATCACTTCTAACGCAGAAGTGCATAATTCATTATTAGTAAGCAGCACAGCTTATACGAATCAAGATGCTAATAAATCAATAAAGAATGGAGATTTTACGCCTTCGGTACAAGCAGAAACAAATTTAAGCACAGGGCCAACGGATGCTACAAGTAGTTTACCAGTAAGCACTAGGACGCCATTAGAAAATTTGACAAGGATAGCTCAACTAATGAAGATTATTGAAGTAGTGTCAAATGCAACCACTGACGATGGCATTTCAATGGTCAACGGACAAACAAGCAACAATTCACAAAAACTTAGTACAAGCAGCCCCGTTATGAGCAGCTCACACGGCAGTAGCTTGGCTGTTGGGGGAAGTGTAAAACTCAACGGAGCAGCTGAATACAATAGACCATTTATTGGCACAACTTCCTCCACCCAAGGCAATGATAATTGGCAAGAAAGTAAATTTGAGAATGGTACAGAATGGAGTTTAAAACCCTCGAATGGAGGAGGAGTGAACATTGCAGCTTCGGAAACAAACAAATTCATTCCTCTGGGCAAAACTGTATCAGGAGGAAACTTGAATATAGTTGGATCTCCAGAACAATACTCAGATTTCAGCCACAGGCAGAACCAATCGACATTCGCAAACCAAAACTTTGCAAATAACTTGATGAAAGAATCAACGACCTCCACTCATTATAATAAATACTTGACAACTATTCAAGAAGAATCCATAAATAATAAATCAGAGGTATTGAAAGATCGGTATAACACTGTGATTCCCATTGCACAACAAGGAATAAGTTTAAACGGTGGTTTTGGGAGCAATCAAAGACTATCCGTCCTGTCTGCACAAGGAGGAGATAAAGGATCTAACCAGCAAGAAAATATACTAACAACCAATACTCAGTCAACCACAACATCATACGTGCCAATTTCACAGGCCTCCCCTACAGCAGAGGGTGCTATTAATTTATATGCAGCCTATGGAGAAAATAAGGAAAAACCATCACAGTCTTTACTAGAAGAAGCTACAAAATCAAACCAACGGCCAAAGAATCCACCAGTATCATCTGCCAGTTATTCGCATGTAACTCCAAACGTGCATACTACACATTATGCAGTAAACCCAGCAACAAGTACATCCACTGCTACAAATAACTATTTAGCACCGGAAATCCCGGGTACAGTGAAATTGCATGGAGTTGTTGGAAGTAACCAGGAACATTCTACCCAGCCTGCACAAGAATCAGTTACAGCTTCAAGTCAACAACAAAACTTTTCGTCAGTACAAACTGAAAGTCATACAAGTACAACATCAAACATGCAAACTCCTACATTAATCACACCTACAGTCCCTGCTAATAGTTTCAGCAACGCAATTCAAGGTTCAGTGAATATCCATACAGATATTGGAAGCAATCAGAAACATCCAACCCCGGGTGTACAAGGATCGGTTGCGGGATCAAGTCAACAACCAAGTCTACCGTCAGTAACATCTGGTAATCATGCTAATTCAACATCAAGCGCAAAAATTCAACATAATACAGAAACATTAGGTACAACGGCTACCAATAATAAGTTTATCCCAGCAATTCAGGGCTTTGTTAACTTGCAAGGAGCTGTTGGAGGTAAACAGGAACATCCCACCCCTGGTGTACAAGGATCAGTTGCGGGATCAAGTCAACAACAAAGGCTACCGTCAGTAACATCTGGCAGTCGTGCAAATGCATCATCAAGCGCTAAAACTTCACATAATACCGAAACTCCAACAGTAGGTACACCTACAACTACCAATAATAAGTTTATCCCAGCAATTCAGGGTTTCATAAACTTGCAAGGAGCTGTTGGAGGTAAACAGGAACATCCCACCCCTGGTGTACAAGGATCGGTTGCGGGAGGATCAAGTCAACAACAAAGTCTACCGTCAGTAACATCTGGCGGTCATGCAAATGCATCATCAAGCGCTAAAACTTCACATAATACCGAAACTCCAACAGTAGGTACACCTACAACTACCAATAATAAGTTTATCCCAGCAATTCAGGGCTTTGTTAACTTGCAAGGAGCTGTTGGAGGTAAACAGGAACATCCCACCCCTGGTGTACAAGGATCAGTTGCGGGATCAAGTCAACAACAAAGGCTACCGTCAGTAACATCTGGCAGTCGTGCAAATGCATCATCAAGCGCTAATACTTCACATAATACCGAAACTCCAACAGTAGGTACTTCTACAATTACTAATAATAAGTTTATCCCAGCAATTCAGGGTTTCGTAAACTTGCAAGGAGCTGTTGGAGGTAAACCGGAACATCCCACCCCTGGTGTACAAGGATCGGTTGCGGGAGGATCAAGTCAACAACAAAGTCTACCGTCAGTAACATCTGGCAGTCGTGCAAATGCATCATCAAGTGCTAAAACTTCACATAATACCGAAACTCCAACAGTAGGTACATCTACAATTACTAATAATAAGTTTATCCCAGCAATTCAGGGTTTCGTAAACTTGCAAGGAGCTGTTGGAGGTAATCTGGAACATCCCACCACGGGTGTACCAGGATCGGTTGCGGGATCAAGTCAACAACAAAGTCTACCGTCAGTAACATCTGGCAGTCGTGCAAATGCATCATCAAGTGCTAAAACTTCACATAATACCGAAACTCCAACAGTAGGTACACCTACAACTACCAATAATAAGTTTATCCCAGCCATTCAGGGTTTCGTAAACTTGCAAGGAGCTGTTGGAGGTAACCTGGAACATCCCACCCCGGGTGTACCAGGATCGGTTGCGGGATCAAGTCAACAACAAAGTCTACCGTCAGTAACATCTGGCAGTCGTGCAAATGCATCATCAAGTGCTAAAACTTCACATAATACCGAAACTCCAACAGTAGGTACACCTACAACTACCAATAATAAGTTTATCCCAGCCATTCAGGGTTTCGTAAACTTGCAAGGAGCTGTTGGAGGTAATCTGGAACATCCCACCCCGGGTGTACCAGGATCGGTTGCGGGATCAAGTCAACAACAAAGTCTACCGTCAGTAACATCTGGTAGTCATGCAAATGCATCATCAAGCGCTAAAACTTCACATAATACCGAAACTCCAACAGTAGGTACTTCTACAATTACTAATAATAAGTTTATCCCAGCAATTCAGGGTTTCGTAAACTTGCAAGGAGCTGTTGGAGGTAACCTGGAACATCCCACCCCGGGTGTACCAGGATCGGTTGCGGGATTAAGTCAACAACAAAGTCTACCGTCAGTAACATCTGGCAGTCGTGCAAATGCATCATCAAGTGCTAAAACTTCACATAATACCGAAACTCCAACAGTAGGTACACCTACAACTACCAATAATAAGTTTATCCCAGCCATTCAGGGTTTCGTAAACTTGCAAGGAGCTGTTGGAGGTAAACAGGAACATCCCACCCCGGGTGTACCAGGATCGGTTGCGGGAGGATCAAGTCAACAACAAAGTCTACCGTCAGTAACATCTGGCAGTCGTGCAAATGCATCATCAAGTGCTAAAACTTCACATAATACCGAAACTCCAACAGTAGGTACTTCTACAATTACTAATAATAAGTTTAGCCCAGCAATTCAAGGTTTCGTAAACTTGCAAGGAGCTGTTGGAGGTAATTTGGAACATCCCACCCCGGGTGTACCAGGATCGGTTGCGGGATCAAGTCAACAACAAAGTCTACCGTCAGTAACATCTGGTAGTCATGCAAATGCATCATCAAGCGCTAAAACTTCACATAATACCGAAACTCCAACAGTAGGTACTTCTACAATTACTAATAATAAGTTTATCCCAGCAATTCAGGGTTTCGTAAACTTGCAAGGAGCTGTTGGAGGTAATCTGGAACATCCCACCCCGGGTGTACCAGGATCGGTTGCGGGATCAAGTCAACAACAAAGTCTACCGTCAGTAACATCTGGCAGTCGTGCAAATGCATCATCAAGTGCTAAAACTTCACATAATACCGAAACTCCAACAGTAGGTACACCTACAACTACCAATAATAAGTTTATCCCAGCCATTCAGGGTTTCGTAAACTTGCAAGGAGCTGTTGGAGGTAAACAGGAACATCCCACCCCGGGTGTACCAGGATCGGTTGCGGGAGGATCAAGTCAACAACAAAGTCTACCGTCAGTAACATCTGGCAGTCGTGCAAATGCATCATCAAGTGCTAAAACTTCACATAATACCGAAACTCCAACAGTAGGTACTTCTACAATTACTAATAATAAGTTTAGCCCAGCAATTCAAGGTTTCGTAAACTTGCAAGGAGCTGTTGGAGGTAATTTGGAACATCCCACCCCGGGTGTACCAGGATCGGTTGCGGGATCAAGTCAACAACAAAGTCTACCGTCAGTAACATCTGGTAGTCATGCAAATGCATCATCAAGCGCTAAAACTTCACATAATACCGAAACTCCAACAGTAGGTACTTCTACAATTACTAATAATAAGTTTATCCCAGCAATTCAGGGTTTCGTAAACTTGCAAGGAGCTGTTGGAGGTAAACAGGAACATCCCACCCCTGGTGTACCAGGATCGGTTGCGGGAGGATCAAGTCAACAACAAACTCTACCGTCAGTAACATCTGGCAGTCGTGCAAATGCATCATCAAGTGCTAAAACTTCACATAATACCGAAACTCCAACAGTAGGTACTTCTACAATTACTAATAATAAGTTTATCCCAGCAATTCAGGGTTTCGTAAACTTGCAAGGAGCTGTTGGAGGTAATCTGGAACATCCCACCCCGGGTGTACCAGGATCGGTTGCGGGATCAAGTCAACAACAAAGTCTACCGTCAGTAACATCTGGCAGTCGTGCAAATGCATCATCAAGTGCTAAAACTTCACATAATACCGAAACTCCAACAGTAGGTACATCTACAATTACTAATAATAAGTTTATCCCAGCAATTCAGGGTTTCGTAAACTTGCAAGGAGCTGTAGGAGGTAAACAGGAACATCCCGCCCCTGGTGTACATGGATTTGTTGCGGGATCAAGTCAACTACCGTCAGTAACACCTGGTAGTCATGCAAATGCATCATCAAACGCAAATGTTCCAGCTACTAGTTTCAGACCTACATCGCAGGGTGCAATTGGCGTTGATATGCAGCTGCAGAACCCATCCACTTCTGAGCCTTATTCGATGTGGAATGTAGCTTCAGGTGAATCAACCAGCAGTTCGCACTATGTTACCAATGTTACAAAATCGGGAGAAACGAGTCACAGCTATACGTCTGAAATCAACAGAGATATAATCCCATCTTTACCACTTTCAGATGATACATCTTTGCTCGTAGCCTCTAGTATTGACATCCATGACCAACAAAGATCACCGTTCTTCAACTACGGATTAGGACATGGTGCCTCTAATTTAGTTAATAGTCAACAACAAAGTCAGCCGTTTGCAACACTAGACGTTGGTGGAACTGGAACGTTGGTGAACAACGACCAACAGCACTCTGCATCTGCATTAACTACTGATGGGAACTTAGACGTACCTAACAAAGTGGACTATCACAGTGCAAACAGTTCAAAAATGTTGGAAGAGTCCATTTATACGCAAACTTCCAAAGCAAATACTAATAACAATTCTTCTATACAAAGAGTTATACCTTTGATCACAGTAAATGGTACAAATAAGTACGGAGACCAAGAATCAACTTTATTGACTAGTCAGCATTCAAAACAACCAACTTTAACGTTTGGAGTTAATGGGGCAACAGGGTATACTAATATCATGCAACAACCTTCAACAAGTGCAAACAGTGGAACAGTGACGGAAGAGTCCTTTCATAACAGTACGTCCGAAATCACTAGTCACCAACAAAGTCAATCAGCTATATCATCAACTGATCTCAGCGTTGAAAGATCAACTGTCGTGAGCAGTAGTAAAAAAGAAAACGATTCGGCTGTAAGCGAAAAATCAACGCGGACTCTTGAGGGGACAAGTGATTCGACTGCTACTGCACACCCCGTGGAAAAAGCAACATCACTCAATCCTCTGAACATCAGCAACTACGTCCAGTATATACGCCCCAATTGTTGTCCTGAAGAGTTGTTTTTCCCTAAGTCACTATCGACCAGTTCGACAATTAATGAGGTAGTATTAGAAGACTCGAACGGTGGTGTCACAAACACTGAAACCCAGCGAACTTCTGCTAATGCTGGGACATCATCCGATAGTGCCGACAAAGGTCAAATATCTGGCGGTCTATCCATAGCCGGAAGTGTTGATGCTGATAATCAACAAACTTCCGGCAACCTTGCAGTAGGTGGATAACTTCCCTTCAAGTTGACCTGTTCTGTTACAATGGGCCAAAGAATCGATAGATTGCTGTGATCCAAAGTATGATAAGCGCTAAAGTTTAGTTATCCAAACTTAAAATGCAAGTGAAGAACTAAAAACTTCTTATTAATTCTGAAATTACTTCTTTAAAAAAATATTTACTGTTGGTTCTTGTAGATTTACAAGTCTTCACCCAAAAAAAATGGTATTTTCCACTACTTTTAAAGCCAAGTTTATTTATTTATTTTCAGTTCTTCCGGAACCTACTATGAATGTGATGTATATTAAAAAAAAAATTAAAGATTTTTTGAATTTATGTGTAATTCTTAGCTCTTCCTCTTTTAAGTTACTTGTCATAAATTAAATTAAATATTTATTTACAAAGATTTCTTGACAATTTATGTATAAAACGTGGAATTATTAAAATGATGTAGTTGTTGTTTATGGGTTTAAGAAATGAAATAGTGTGCTTCAATCTGGACCAAGCAATTTATTATTAATGCTAATTTTAAAACTGCAATGCTAAGCATTACAGCTATTCTTAGTTAAAGCAACTATTTAAAATGTAGGAAGTGTTGTTCAGGACTAGGTTCGCCACTAGCTCATACCATCACATCAATAGATTTTATTTCATCTGCCATAGATCTGTTTTCCGCCAGGATTTTTAAATAAGGAAAAGGCAGTTGACATGGTCTGGTTTACTGGCAAAATAAAAAAGTATCCTCCCTTCTTCGTATTATTCAATTTTAAAAATCATACAACTTCAGGATAGTTATTTACGGATAACATAATTGGTTCGTCCGCAAGGAAGTAACAAATTTCTCCATGAAATACTATATACAATTTTAGAAAATTTTCAACATATTAACAACCATAATCAAACCACAGCCTTCCCAGACGACTAAAGAAAATATTGCTAAAAGCCCTTAAAAATATGAAGAAATTGTCTGAGTGTAATTATTGTAGATTGCAATTACTTGGATAAAATCACTACATCGGCAACACTTGCGGTGGGTAGTAGTTCTCTATTTTATAAGAAAAGTTTACTATCTGTTTCTAAAAGTGTTTGTGTATTCTAGTAATCACTGTACAGTGCATATTGATTAAATAAATATTGACGACAGTATTAATATAATAAGATATTCGTTGTATAATGCATAAAGCGGATTATTTTGTTTTTGTACTGTTAATAATCTCCAGCTGTAAATCATATTAAAAGCTTTGCAATAATAACCTACTTAGAAAGATTGTCCACATTTCTCCCATACCATTATCACGCATAGTCAATGTATAATAAATAAATCCATGACGGAACACCTCGCTAAGGGACAGGGTTCGACTGAAGATGGTCGTTGCTGGTTGCCCTGTTTTGTCTCAGTTTAACTTACCTCTCAATTCTAACAAAAAGTAGAGGCACATAAGGACTCATTGAATTGAAGATCAAGCAGGATTAATTTGACCCGATGTCAACTAAGTAGCAATTTGTGAAAAAAATGTTCAGTCATAACACAAAAAAAAAATCTGATATCAGACTCACCGAATTTTGTAACACGTTTAGTTAAACAACGTAAAGGAAAAAACTTTTTAATAGTACTAACCAGTTTTTGGAAGAAGTAAATCATTATGTCACATTTATTTTATCAATCGGACAGCTTTATTTTAATCATTACTTCCGAAACGTTGACGATACATAATGTAAAAAATCGGTCTAAAAATAATAAAATTGATTATTTTAAAAGGCAATTTGTAATACAACTAATTTTTTTAATGTGGAAATCATAAATAGACATATTACTCATGTTAAATTGCAATATTTTTTTCTAATCTCAAGTTGAACAAAGGCTTGTTTAGTTGATTAGTAAATGTTTTTTTATTAATAAAAACTTTTTTGTAATAAAATTACAATCTGCCTTATTGGGCAATTAGTAATTGTGAGAAATGTTCTCATCCATAACATATTTACAATTTTCATTCATACAGTATTTACAAACAGCCCACAGACCTCCCAAATTCCCATGGTTGTCACCTCCCTCGCATGCGAAAGAGGAAGCGGAGTCTTGGGAAGTACCCCCACGCTCCTCCGTCAGCCGCGTCACTGGTTATGGGCAAGTGGAAGCTGGCCAAGAGCGCGAGAGCTATAGACGCTCAGGACATGATTGGAGAAATTGGCCATTGCCAGGACTCCCACTGTCAAGTATGGTAATTTTTAATTCAAGAACTGGGGCGTGTTTAAGTGGGGGAAGTGCATTGCGTGCTGAGCCACTCAATTGCGGAGGAACCCTACCCGACGCCGCTTCTTATCTACTCTACTATGTTCTATGGCTCATATTGCATATATTCAGCATGACTCTATTCAAATTTAATTAAAAATCATTGGTGTTGCACCATTCTGGGCCGAGCTGTTCCAAAGAATAAATAGGTATCAGGCTAGGAACGAAACGAAAACTGTTGAGTGTTCCAATAGACAGGAGCGACATCTACCGAAAGAAATCAAGATATCGGTGAAAAATTGTTTCTATTGTTATTGGCATTTGTATCTCTTATTATTTACTATGTAACGTCACTAATGGTATTTACACAATCATAAAAATATTTAAATATCTAACGTTCCACCAGCAATAATATACGACTCCTAACATTGAAATTTGGCTTACCATATCACACTGGAGAGTTTTATTATGTCCTGATCGCTAGGTATTGCTTTCGCATTGAGATTTTCATACAGCAGCCTTGATACAAAGAAAGGTGTGATCACGCTAGATTATCGGATTATCTACTGTAGTATCATTGATAACTCTACGTCGGCGGTATATAAGCATTTGATCCATATGTTCCCCTCATGTCATTCTCATGATGTACGTCTCTGTCCTATTTCTCATTTCTGCCGCCCTCTGTAGCAAGACTCTTGTTACCTCTAGCCCCGTCAGTGCGAATTCAACCCATGAAAGACTTCAAGAACTTGGCGGTAAGTGACGACGTTTTGTTTAGAACTAGTAAATAGTGGTGCCAGAAAAAATGTATCAGCCAATTTCCAAGCTCTACTTTCACTGAGGTATTTACTACGATACCGATATTCAAAACCAGGTACCTTTACGTTTTCGTCCGTTCGCCTGCCCATCTTTTCCGTTCCACATCTTTGCGAGTATCCTGTTCAATCTAAAAACATGCAATTAGATGACCCCGTGATTTGAAAAATACTATAAATTTCATGAAACTTGATTAATTATCATTAATTTATTTGGCACTCAAAAAATAAACAGTATATAATACTCGTATATTGAGCGGTGAAGGTACATTTTCATTAATAATATGTAATTTTGTTTTTTTAGATTAGAATTACTAAAAGCCATCAAAACTGCTATTAGAATCGTGTTGGTGACTTTAACAACCCGAGTTTGAATTAGAAGCATGTAATATAGCATGGCAGTTCCATTTAATGTTCCAATAAGGTATAATTAATTCCTTTGAAAAATGATGATGGGTCATTAATAAAAACTAAAGGAACCCAATGAAAAATAATAAAGTCGAAAAATAATTAAATACTTGGTAATCATAAGATAAATATTTCCCTATCGTAGAGAATGAGGTATCAAATTAAGGATCTGGATGTGTTAAGACTTTAGTGGAGCACGACTGCGTGATGTGATTTAAATCGTTTTCGTAGCTTTTTAAAAAAAAAAACCTTAGATGTGTGTTGTATCCTGAAATTTTGACTTAATTGTCAAAAGTTTCAAGGGTTGAAGTAAGATATTTTTTATCTGTCCACATGAAATTATATATTTTCTATAACCCAACACTTTAACCAATAAATTGCATCTACAGAGGAGCTTGCCGTCTCTTATATTCATGATTTAATTATTTACACTTAAATTTGTGAATAAGAATAGTTAAAAGTCTACTATTCCATTGTCTTTTTGAATTTAATTCCATAATAACAGTAAAAAAGTTCAAACAATATAATGATATTTCAAAATTACTTTGTTTCACTAATCCTGATTTGTTTGGCTTATTTCTCTCTTTCCGGACCCAAATAAACCTTTTAACAGCTTCAGATCGTCATTCACCTGAGCTCGTCAGTGTAAATATTTCTCTCTAATTTTAAATACTTCTCCAGTCACTAATATAAGAGCATTGGTAGAAAATACTATATAAGTGATTTCGTCTCGTTAATTTAATAAATGCCAGGACCCAATTAAATGGATTTTTTTTGCATCTTTCATTTTGTTTACATATATATATATTTCATAAGAATTGATATAGTAGTAATAAAATCTATATAAGTATCTGTACAATATATTTATCTGGGAGAATGGGGTATCAGAAATAGCCAAGTCAGGAATCATAATAAAAACAGTTTGGAATGATTGAGAGAACTATTTAATGAAGGATAAAGAGAAGCGTAAGATAGCAAGAAGGACTGTATATACACCTTGAGTGTCCACCTCAGAATGAATCCACTGGACTTTCCAACATACCAAACTTTGAGGGTGCGGTTACATTCCGGAGTTCTGGGATTAAGGTTGAATACTGATGCTGCCCGGACCTTCACTCCCCTCTGCCAGTTTACGTACACCTCTTCGTAAACTATGAAGTCTGACATGAGGACGACTTAGGTGATATTACGACCTCTCCTAGTCTTCCTAGGGAGCGAAGGCCAGCCCAAACAGTTCACAACTTCTAAACCCTCACATTCAGGCTTACTCCTAAGACACTTATAGGCCAAATAAAACGCTGCCTCCAATACTCCAGCTGGTGACCAATCAAAATAACAAACAAAACAAAAACAAAACTTTCTAGGCTTATTACTCAAAAAAAAACAATGTCATTGTCGGGTTTCTCGTTCACGTCGCGTTCACCATTTGTCGGGTTTCTCGATCACGTCGAGGTCACCATTTGTCGGGTTGCCACTAGGGGAGTGCCTAATCACTCTAGCCCTGGTGACAAGTGCGGATTGTTGTAGTTTATAACATGGACCATTGTTCCATGTCGGCGTTTAATATCTGACTTCATTTATGATAGGTATGTGTCCCAACAATACACTATGTTCAATAGAAGAGGTACAGAGGTTTCATAAAGAATAAGACCTGTTCAGAGTTCAAACGGGGCACGGCAGTGTAACAGCAGCGAGGCGCCAGAGGGTCTGCAAGGGCTGTGAGACAGGGTGACGGCGCAGAGGTGTGGCAGAGAGAGAGAGTAGACCTACAGGGCCGAATCTCCTGGTTTAAATACTATTTCCCCTTCCTAGTGGAAGGTGGAGTCGGCTGAAAGGGGTATGTTTTATGATGCCCAGGTGTCCAATCCCCCTTAGGTTTATGACTGTTGGTCTAAAAGGGTGTGTTTTATGACTGCTAGGGACTCACCCACTTTGGTTTTATGACCGCCTAGAGGTGACCTTAGGTCTGCCCGGTTCTGTTTTATGACAGTCAGGTGCTGTTTATGCCGGTGACCCCTCTGTTACTTGCCTTGCTACAACTGCCGCATGGACCCGCCTGGTTAATTACTAGAAGCTTTTACAAAGATTTACATTTATATTATAATAAATTATTTGCACCAGAGTATAGGGTAATTTACATATATGGTTGGTGATCGCTACAGTCATCTTACACGCTACGCTAAATAAATAATACTACACAGACTGTGAACATTATAAAAAACAAAAGGAAATACAACAAAAAAATAGATATTACTCCTACAAATGTTACAAAGTGTACGTACATATACAATACCAAATGTGTATTGGACACTCCAGCTCACTCATGGCCTCCACCTCCCCCCCCACCCCGGATGTTTGAGTATTCAAAATAATTTGTCAGTTTATGGTTAATGTTACCCTCGATCGTCTCCATTTCCTCCAACCCCCCTCCGGTATATTCTTCTGCTTCTTGGTTGTTCGCTCCCATCGCTATCGTCTCGCGTACCGCGGCTTCCGCCTTCCCCGGGTGTCCATGCTTGGATAAATTGTCTAAGATCCGAGGACGTTTCCACCTCCTCGACTCCATTTCGGTAATCGCTTGAGATACCCAGTCCACCACTACATTGTATTGTGACAAAAACTCCTTCCAACGTGTCACCATGGTGGATGATTCCATTAGCTTCCCCACCTATGGAAGAGGTCTGTCTCGTATATACTCTGAATCCCCTCCTGAAGACGTATGGACGGAAATGATAATAGCCCATATGATGCCAAGAAGCTCGCGCTGGGCATGAGGGCACTGTACCGCGCCTCCGTGTCGGTCAGTCTTCGACTCATGTATGACACAGGTCGCTCCCCACCGTCTCTCTCCTGCGACAACACCGCTCCCAATCCATACTCCCTTGCGTCAATGGTGATAATGAATAATTGCTCAAAATCGGGCCATATATTTTCGAAGGTTTTGCTCCATAATAGGCGTGATCACCCGTGCCCTCTTTCGCACCAGGTTTCTAATGGGCACGAGATATTCTACCATGTCCGGCACAAAACGCCGATAATAATTGAGCGTGCCCAAAAGTCGCCGAATGGCTTTGACGTCGTTCGGCACTGCCATCTTCCGAATCGCTCATGTAGAACAGCTCGAGTTTCCCGCGGCGGAGCCTAATGCTGGTATGTCGCGGGTGATGGAGATCAATTTGACATACGTGACCTCAGCGTACCTGTCCCTAGAGGCATATATATTTTTTTTTATTGTTTTTTTGTAGGTCTGTGCCATAGTGATTTTAGAAATACCTGGAAGGCATTATACATCGATATATCGATACATACCTGATTTCTCATGGTATTAGTTTACG
This sequence comes from Acanthosoma haemorrhoidale, assembly GCA_930367205.1. Lineage (NCBI taxonomy): Eukaryota > Metazoa > Arthropoda > Insecta > Hemiptera > Acanthosomatidae > Acanthosoma > Acanthosoma haemorrhoidale. The sequence goes on along the minus strand of OV884011.1, from coordinate 48,351,422 downwards.
GGGAATGTCCGTAAACTGGTAGGGGGAAGTTATGGCTAGTTTGAAGGCAATGTTAAGCCTAATATCACATAGCCTAATATAAACAAAGCAGTAATGTGTATAAGAGGATCAGAAGGAGAATAAATTCAGTTATAAACCGTACCATTGTGTATTATTCGTAACCTCTTTATTCATTCTTTTTTTTTTTATCGTCTAAAGCCAGGAAACCATAACTTATATATAATCTAACTATCTATTAATATATAAACAAATAACATAATTTTATATTTTAATTCTTAGAATCTTTTGGAGTGATTGCGGAGAATGGCCTTATAAAATGCGGAGGCAGTCATTGCTGTCCCCACAAACTGAGATGCTGTCATGCGACTTTCTGTTGTACCACGCAATGGTAAATATCGTACATACATAATATAATAACATACCCTACTGATAGTGTCTGGTACATCATAATTTTCAAGTGGTTCTAATATTAAGTTTTTGTTTGTTAACTTAGGAAAAAGGTCTCGCACGGTACGTCATGCACTTAAGGAGGCGACCTTCCTTATCTGCAATTGTAACTACATATAAAGAAATATATGTTTCACCACAAGCCAAAAAGTGTATTTGTTACTTAGCCTCAAACCAATGCTGGGAATAAATCTAGCATTCTTCCACAGTCTATAAAGGTAGGGAGAACATGTTGTAAACCATCATTTTCAGCTCTATTTCAAAAAACTAAAATAAAAGATAACAAAATAATTCCGAGAGTCAAATTTGACTTCAAAAATCACTTTTTGCAGTAACAGCTTCTAGTGGAAAAAAACCAGAAAACAGGAAGACTGGAGAGGAAATAAAGTGGTACAACACGGTACATCTTCCCAAGGGGTTTCAGCATTCACCATATGAGATTAGCGCATATGTTTAATTAATGTAACTCCTATTTTGAATGTTGTTATACCTGATTGATATTGATTGATACTAACTAATAATAAACAGAAAGAGAGTACAATTTATTTTTTTAAATAAAAGTATTTGTGGTAGTTGAACTTCCCCCTCACATTATTGCTACGCTAATTACGCTAAATGTAATTATTGCAGCTTTTCATATTATCTTAATAAAAGAGAGACTAGCTATTGATCCAAATAATGGTGGAATACATGCACTGTAACACTTAGCATGGATTTCGCCTGGCAAGGTCGGGAACCTAAATTTCTGTCATTGACTGGAGGTGGGGAAAAAAGAAAAAACAAATTGAAATGTCATTTACATGCTTAGCTTACAAACTTACGCAGTCTATTACCGTGTTTTGTTTTTAGCAAATTATGCCTACTCCTGCTCGTCCGTAACATCATAAAATCTTGCTCAACATTCTGGAGCCTCCTCATGAGGGCCCTTTCTCGTCTTTATCCCGCGGTGCAGGAGTTTTCGAGAAGATAGCCCTAGAAGGCAGGTCAGAATATTCTAATACAAAAGGGAAATCCCGCTTAATTTACTCCATTAAACATTATAGCCATACGAATTCTAAAAAAGAACAAATGTCTTCAGGCATTTTTAGTGTCACACCTTTGGTTTAGTTTCAAGCGAGACTGGCATTGTTGCTGACAGAGCCCAATCCAATCTTAAGAAATTGCAAGCAGTTGATTCTGGGGAACGGTTATTGTCATCGACCAAAGTACAATCCAGAAACAGCACTGGAGGAATTCTTTACAAGACAGGCGCTCCAAAAGGACTACAGCTTGAGCAGCCTAGACAGTTAGAGAAGTTAGACAGTTGACTGTAGATGCTCGCTGCCTCCTAAGTTGTCCAGCTACCGTTGCGGTAACCTAGGAGTTTCCATTTACGCATGTTCTAAATAAAATTTAATCCGGAATATGGCCAAGGGAATTTAAAATAAGGGTCATTCCTATTCCAATAGTTTCAGCTGGCCCACCGAGAGTATTGAATCATTCCTTAACGTGTATCATCCATCGTATTCCTTTCAATATCTCTAAGTCTGATCTCGTTTCTACTTGTATCGTCTCGACTTCTGCAGACAACTCTACTATATATCGTTGTCTCTTACCTTTGCCTGAACAGCTATACATGGTCATCCAAATAGGTAAACGTTGACAAAAGGGAGGCCCTACCTACTTGGTTCTATTTGACCTCGGTTCCAAAACATCATATGTTGGACTAGAAAGGGTGAGAACTCTCCTTCAATTGTGGTGTGTCGTTGAGGAAGTTCCGGAGTTAAATATTTTGTGTCTCTAATGGAAGTACTGGTATAGTGACTAAACAGTTCTTCATTTCAATTACCGTTGGGGAACGGTCATTTACCACGATACGTTCTAACACCACTTCTATTTATGTTTCTGGTGGGTTAGATTTTATAGTTAAAACCAATATGTGCACTAATTCGTGAAACAACCTGTTGGCTTCAAGATGACCCTAAACATAAGTTCTCGTTTCGTAAAGATATTCCATTATTGGGAGGTGGGGCATCCTAGGTATGCGGTGTTACTTCACTTCATAGTTCCTGAAGGCTCGCTAACTAACTCTTATCTCTTGCTAACTACTTCTAAAAAATAGATAGATATTGAGGATGCTTAAGCTCTCAAGCAACGTTCCTACCACTACTCGCCTAAAGTACTTGAGGCAATGTACCGCGAGTTAGATAGGATGTTGGAGGAAGGCCTTGTCAATCTCCGTGGTCGCCACCGGTTGTCATATTACGCAATGGATCTGGCTACTGTTTCTGTATAGATTCTCGTAAGGTAAATCAAGTTAGTTGTAAAGATTCCTATCCCATCGCCTAATGTGACTTCTCTCACGACCGGGGTCTGCTGGTATGATATCTGTCCAAATTTGACCTAATACAGGCATTTTTGCAAATGCCACTTATAGACGAATCTAATAAGGATATTACTGAATTTACAGTACCAGACAGAGGATTATTCTGGTTTAAGGTTATGCCATTAGGGCTGACCAAGTTTTCAGCAATCTTTAAGAGGCGCAATATTTTGACCTGAACTGTATCCGTACGTGGTAGCATTCCTTGATGATGTTTTGGTTTGCAACCCAACTTTTAAATTGCATTCAGAAATGCTTAAGAAAGTATTCCGTCGACTTAACGCTTTATTCTTGTGAATCAATCCTGAAAAATGCGAATTTGCCTGTCAAGAAATTAGATACTTGGACTATCTAATTAATAGCGATGGCATGAGTGTTGATATAGATAAGGTTAGTTCAGTTTTTTCGATTCCTTATCCCAGCAATGTTGGGCAGATTAGAAGGTTCCTTGCAAATGTGAGGACGGTACCGAAGATTTATCAAACATTATTCTCTGGCGACTCTCCGGTGACGTCCTTGCGTAAACGGAAAGCTAAATGGGTTTGGTCAGCAGAACAAGAAACCTTTTTCAATGCTCTAAAGTCAGCTCTGACTGAACCAGCTAGACCAGATTTCAAGCAACTGTTTCAATTACAGACTGACGCCAGTGATACGGGTCTTGGAGATTTGAACACAAATAGAAGATGGAGAAGAAAGGGTCATCGCTTTTTGCTCTCGTATCCTGATTTTAGCTTAAAGAAACTGCACCGTGACTAAAAAGGAATGCCTCGCTGTAATGTTTGGTATTGAAAAGAATTGTCATTTTTCGGAGGGTTATCCGTTTACGGTTATTACTGAACACGCCAGTGTTAAGTGCTTACTGAATTTGACGAACCGTTCTGGGTTTTTGACTAGATGGGCTCTTCGTTTCTAACCGTATGATTGCACAGCTAAGTACCGTGAAGGTAAACTCAATACTGTTTGCGACACGTTATCAGTCCTCTTTACCATTCACAGGTAAATCCCTGTTAAAAAAAAATGGGGTAATCGGAATATAAAACAAGTTATCGTACCATACGTAGGGAAGAAACACCAACGATTGGACGAAGAACTAGGGTAGACTCAGTTTGCTTTAAACCCATACCTTCAAGACTCAACACTAGTCTTTAAGCTTCAAGTTCACACCTGCATTCTTGAATTTTGAGAGATAAGGCTTCTGCATCACGTTCCCCGGGGAGAGATTCTCGATGCCCGCGATAATGAACATGTTCCTAGGGCTGCTAAAATGAGTAAAGTGCCGGAAGTTCATTATGTAGTGGAAAAAAACTTAAAAATTAAGGCGAGTCTAACGCAGAGCTGTCATCATAACTTGAGCTGCCGGAATGATCGTTTCCATCCGGGAGATCTCAACCTCGAGAAGACTTTCCAGCAGCTATCTTCAGTGGTGGATAAGTTAGTAGCTAAATGGGACCCCAATTATGATGGCCCTTAACCAATCATATCCGTTACGGCCGGTGGACTTGTGCGTTAACGGGTCTTGAAAGTTACGAGGTTTATGGCATACCTCCAAATTTCAATTATTTTGTCCAACGGAACGGACTTTCTCACTGGAGGGGAGTGTTCACGACTTTCTTTCGCTCGTGAGTTCGTCCGACCGTGCTTCGTTCTTTGGAGCCCTTTTCCTCAGTACTCATGCAGAGGCAGTCAAGCAAGCACCGTACCAAACGGTTGATTACATGGATTTCTTTAAATGTTTTTGGTTGGTTCTCGGACTCAACATTGTTGTTACGTTGACGTTTAGCTGTATGTCTCTGTAAACAAAAATATTTCTGTATGTTCACTTATGCGAAGAAAATGTACTTATTAGTTTTGGATCTTGAGAATTTTTCGTGATCTTGAAACGTTTAGAACATCTGGATCTAAACCTTTTCAACTTGTTCACGCTGTATATGATAATAATTACTTTCCTTGACAGATTCATAGTCTTCCACTAAAGACTTCAGCTTCTGCAGTTCTCCTAGTATCTAATACCACATCCACGCTTCTGAACCCATCATTTCTTCTTGCCATTATCATATACAGGGGGTTTTGCAAAAATAAATTTCAAGATATATTTACAAACGTTTAGAAATCTTCGAAGTACTCCCCTCGACAATCTCTAGATTTTTTCAGGCGATGTTCCCAGGCACGGTACAAGCCCTGGAGGGCCTTAACGGGCCATTCGTTCAGATCTCTCAGCAGAGTGGCTTTTATCGTTTCAATGCCAACAAAACGGAGTACTTAGAGGTCTTAATCCTCGGAAATAAAAAGATTGTCTTGATAGTCAGGATTTCGATAGTAGTGGATTACGGAAAGCTCGACGAAAAAACAATCGAAGATAAATATTCATTGCCCAATATCGAGGTATGCAAAACAGGTAGAGCTAATTTTCTTTCTTGTACAGATTTTGCCTCAGATTATCATAAAATAGAAATGGAAGTTTCCGTTTCAACCGAAGATGAGCAGTTTGAGTTTCTCACGATACCCTTTGGTCTCAAATTTATTTGTAAATAGCAAAAATGGCAATAGCATCAGAACCACCTCACCAATCACACTTTAAAAGAATCTAGATGGCTATTAACTACACGTTATTACACCACTTAGGTGTCAATAAATTACCCAACTCCATGTAAACATAATAAGAGAACGTTTTAGATTTTTCTGTTCATTTCATTATTATTTTTCTTAATTATATATTTATCAAACCTGTTATACTGACAGAAGAAATTAAGCTTTACAAAGGTGGTAGCAACGTTGGATTTTGGACAAAATTTAAACAATTTATGAAGGTTAAACGATTATAAAGTATAAACGATTTTGACGTGGAAAAAAATTGAAATTGCTAGTATAATCAACAAAATGTCATTAAAACTGTGACCCCACTTCAGTAGGGAGGCATATAAGTCATTATACGTAATAACAAATTTTAATGGATTTTCGTAAATATAGTTTTAAAAAATCATAAATTTAATAATGCTAATCAGAACGTCGAGATCTTTAATTTGTTACCCTTATTACATACATAATATATTGTATTTTGTAACCCCCCCCCATTATAGAAATACATTATTTTTTTTATTAACAACGTAATTAACTTTATCAACTAGCAGCAGACTTTTTTCCCAGATGAATTTTTACATACTTCCCCATTAACTTAACAAAAATATGTCACGTCAATTACACGTGGTTTTACTGACTATTTACGAAGTTGACTTAGGCTAACTTAACGATATATAGCTGAAGTATAAAAAATCGTGAACATATGATATTCTTTTACAACAATTAACTTAGAACAGATTTTACCGGATGAATATATCTTTAATTGTTGTTTTTACCTGCTCAGAGAAATGGACTCAACAAAAACAACTGTGCCGCCTGGTAAGCGTAAACTACATTACCAAAATTAGCAACTAATTTTTCAAAGATATGGGTAGTATTGTTACTATGAGTTTCTACCTATTGCAGAGCCTGAAGCATCTTCATGCGATTTGTGGTATTCTTGCGGTAGGCAGGAATCGGAAATTGAAAAACCACCCACAGAAGGTAAAACCTATATAACCAATCGAATTATTTTTGAGTCGCTCTTTTCGAATTTTTATTTCGAACCTACGCCTTTTCAAATTACGTAATCGTAAATTCGGATGAGTATGCTGACATTGTTGAAAATGCAGGTATTTGGCAGACGTAGTTAATTAAACATGACTATGTTATTTAAAGTTTCAAGAAATTCTCGTTCCAATTCAGAATCTGAAGACAAACTCGCCAACCACATATGAATGATTAGAAGAGATCTGTGTTATTATGGTTCGATCCTCGGTGTTATTCTTTTTCAATAAGCTCCCAGCCTATGATTCGTAATCAGGGCTTTATCTTGGCAGGCACGTTGCCAAATGCAACCCTCCATGCCCGGAAGGGTGGGGGTGGGATCGGACCTCCACAATCCTCCCCCTCACAATGCTAGCAAATAACAATGCCTCCCTAATAGGGATCTAACTAGCACTTAATCCAGATATAGGGAGGGAGGGAGTCTACTGTAGTCTCATTTTTCTCTCTACTTTCAGTTAAACTTTTCTGACCTGGATATTTGTAGCATTTTTTCATTTTTTGTGGAGTTGTTTATTCGAAACGAGGAATTTCTATTTTTGTCTCTTTGTCTGTCTATTTGACTGCTAAGGACTTAGTAAGCCCTTATTTCACTCTAAGGTGTAAAATTGTACCTGTTAGTCCCATTTAATTTTGAGTTATTGCAAGAGACATATTGCTGTCTCCATAAAATATGATTAAGTTTCATTAATAAATTAATTACTTCGTAATAAAAAATAATATATATTTCAGTAATGTTGAGTAGGTAATATCAAATCAAAGATACGGACGCCCTGATAGATATCAAGAAATGTTAGGTGATGGTTGACAAGTGACCGCATTTAATCTAGTGGCATGGCATTTTTCATGTTAGTTCCTTCTCATGCTCCGACCACTGACAATTAAAATAACTAATAACCCCTCCTGGTTTTGTTTTTTTTTAAATCGTCTTTATTCCGTCGGTTTAATCTTTATTCAGAATGACCTATAATTTTAATGATGACTAGTTGAAAAGAAAAAAATAATAACAAGGTCGTGTCGGTCCAGATTTGTCAACTTGAAAATTTTTCAAGTCATAGTTAAGAAAACTGGTAAGATACTTCAAAGTGAAAGTCAATTTTAATATTTCAATCAATTTCCAATTGTGTTAGCTTTGTAAGAAGGTAATGTTCGGTGACCATTGTGGTTTATGGGATAAATTAAGTAATTCTTAGTTCATAATTAATGATACTACATTTCAGTTAATAGAAATTAATAATACTATGGCGTTCTACAAACAATAGTTTAAAAAGTTACACAAAGGGTTCGAACCTACGCTTTTATTATCGAAACGTCTATTAGAGGGTTGTTTTCAAAACCCATTGCCTTTGCTTTTGTGCCTGCCAAAATGTGATGCATGACCTAAAGACATAAAACATCATAGTTATAAATTGAAAGTTATAACGTCTGACATCTTACCATAATTGGATAAAGACATTCATACGGCCAATGATATATTGTGCTCGCGATTTCTTGTGCATCTTCTGTTTGGTATAACGGTACAACAAGAGGACACTGAGGTGCTCCACGTTATATAATAAGTTTTTGTTTTCTGCTAATAATAAGTTTTCGCATTTTTATTCATGCGTGACCTCCAGACTATTAATAAAAGAAAATACCCAATTTCAGGCAGGGATTGCTTACAGCTGATGAAAAAGATAAATGAACATTCCTTACAGGTGTACTCATAACGACTTTTATTTTTTCCCCTCTTTAAGTATAAACGTCTCTGATATATCGGGGGATGTTGATTTTTTTAAACGGCCAATTTTAAAATATTCATTATCATGGCATGGAGATTGGGCACGTATCTTCATGTGATTTAATGCAAAATTATAAATCAAAATAATATACACCCTTTTTTTTTTTAATGGTATTTTTAGCTCACTTTTGTAAGATCAAAGAGTTCTTTGGTTGTAAATATACTTCGCAGGTTATAAAACAATTTCAAAAGGCATAGATTCGTTTTTATCTGATACTGCTGGTCAAAGTTCTTGAACAAATTGCAAAAAAAAATCTTAAAAATAAACATTATGTCAAATAAAATTTCACATTTAAAAATGAAACTTTAGATGCAAAGAACTTTTTTTTTATTGATCAGAAGTTTGTAAGCAAGTGTTTAATAGTTAGTGTGTTACAGTATGTGCATTGCGTAAGTTTGTTTTTTTTGTAAAAAGGTCTATGTGCTCTATTCTCAGTCTAGTTAGTAAAATGTTTTTTCATCTATTATTCCTAAAGGACGATATCTGTCGATGGATGTACTGTGTATTTGATTTCTAGGACTTTTCTACCGTGTTTTGAATGCCATTCACTTTGCCAATTTTCTAATATTTCTTCTAGAATTACTACAAGTCAGTAGAGTCGGTTTTTGGTGGAACTGTACAGTTCCGCAGCTTTGTCCATAGGGAACTAGATGTTTAGTGCGCAGAAACGTATTCAACTGCAGTACTGACTACTTTCAGGAAATTGGTTATGAAGGTGAAAAACAGTACAACTAGGGCTGACTAAATTTCTCTGGCACGGATTCTCCTACACACTCTCAGGAACAGCGACCATGCTTTCGCAGATCTTGCGTTTCGTCGACGTACGGGGGTTGGCTGATTGTTTACTGAACTCAGATTTATCCACTACACTGCGAATAGTCCTCTCGGTAGAATGGTTATGGTGACCGTAATATGAGCGAAATGCGCGGAACGTTGCCCGAACAGAACACCCATATTGATAAAACAATTTTATCATTTGCGTGTGTTGTTGAACGCTATATCCGTCCATGGTGATTTGGCAAAACAGATTGAATAAATGACAGCCAATTTGACAGATGCAGCTTCAACAATATAACCGCTATTAACTGTCAAAGTTCGGAAGTTCCTATTGGAAAACGCTTTATTAGTATTGAATTCTCCGACTCTCATTTAATGACACTGTCTATCAACGCCTTTTCCGATTCACCGTCTTCTTCTACAAAACTCACCACTCGACTGTACACAACCCACTGCGGCACACGCTACTTGCTAGTCACTGTTCGTAAACTTGATGCATTTGGAACAATAAAGCAAACGCAGCTGAAGAAGGGACGGCTGGAAATGGTGAGTTGACGATAAGGGGGGGGGGGAATTCTCCTAGAGATTTGCCAGACCTTCCGCAGTGGGAACGGTTACCTGTTGTCCGGATGAACGAAACGGCTCAAGGCTCGCCAAGCCACGCGACGTAGGAACAAGGCTTTAAATAAATCTATCTTTTCAGCTTGACACTGTTAGTGGTAAAGGGTGCCCCAGAATTCACGCAAGATTTAATTTAAATAGAAAACACAGTTTTTAGAATTTTTGTTGTTATTTTTTTATTGAATTATAAAGTAAATAGGAGAGGGTTATTTATGGAATAACACATCGGGAAAATGGCCTCCACGACTTTGCTGGCACATACGCAATCTTTTGTCGAAATTTTCCATGACCATTTGGCATAAATGTGGTTGAATTTCATTGATGAAGTGTTGAATTTCCTCTTTTAATGCACTGGTGGATGTGGGCTTGTTGACATACACCTTTGACTTCAAATAACCCCATTAAAAGAAATCTAAAGGTGTTAAATCAAACGATCTAGGGGGCCAATTCTGGTCACCGAAACGAGAGAGTACAAGACCTGGAAATGTCTCATGCAGTATTTGAATTGTTTCATGGGCTGTATGGCATGTGGCGCCATCTTGTTGAAAGCACATATTGGCCACATCAATACCATCCAATTTCGGCCCAAAGAACTGTGTAATCATGCCATAATTCTTGTCTACGACGCCGAATTGATGTTCCTGGATTTTCAATAACACTCTCACGCACTGCTTAGATATCGACATTTGAACGGCTTGTTTTTGGACGACCAGTGAGTTTAGTGTCTCCAATTGATCCAGTCTCCCTAATTTTTTCAATTAATCTCTTCACAGTTGATTAAGTCAAAACACTATTCCGACCATATTTAGTATGCAATTTTCGAACTGCGGCCACCAAACTTCCATTATTTTTGAGATAATGTTCAACAATAAAGACACGTTGTTCTATCGTGTAATGCTCCATTTTTACTAACCCTAAACTGTCAGCAGTCAAATTGATTTTTTTTTAGGGTTGCCAGCACTTTACTGCACAAATGGCGGAAAATTCAAATCTTGCGTTAATTCTGGGACACCCTTTATTTTGGCTTAAACCCTAACAAAACGTGCTGTTATCTACTCCAGGGGAGAAAGTGTGCTTAGATGATGGAGTACAGTCCCCCCGTTATACCGAATAGATGCGGTTTCCGGTACAAGGTATACTAAATGCCCGCTCAAAAAAGCTTTGGTGTTGTACTAATTCTAACAGATATATATCAACAACGACTGGACAGATTGGAAGCGGCAGAGACAAACTGAGCACCCCGCGCAACAGCCGACACCTGACATGGTCTAATTAATCACAGTGCTTCGTTGTTTGTCACTATTAGACCTTTTAATCAGATGCCTGCAAGCCTTATTCGATCAATTATTTACGTTTTAAATAGAGCCCATATGCTTGAATAAAAAATAATCAGTCAAGTGCGATGATCAAGCAATTAAAGGTTTTATTACGTTTGCGACAGCGATTGGAAACATTTCGAAGTGTAGCGCAAGATAACATTTTAGACAAATTGAATCATTTTGATTTCGCACTGAGCGCTGTATGACTAATGGGACTTGGGGTAACTCCATATTTTCGAGATTCAAAACAATCTTTTAGTCCAAAAACAGATATTTCTTCCTGATATGTTCCATTTGTACATAATAATCAGCAAATTATTCGAATGGAACCGAAGATACCTGATGTTCTAAGACACTAAATTTAGGGAGAGGATACCCTGGCTCTTCATAACATCCTCTGGACATAACTCTTACCTTATCTGTTGGGAGGGCTTTGGACCAAACCTAATGTTATGGACTATCTCTGAGAGGGGCAGTATTGGGCGAACGTAGGAATTGGAATAAAAAATCCTCATGACTAAATCGTTCTATAGATCACTATTTAAAATTTAGTCATTATAATCATGCTACTTTTAGAACATCACTAAAGTAGAGTGATTCATCATCTTTAATAAAAATAAGACTTCAATAAATTGGTTTTGTGATGAGTTTCCTCATATCTATTTATTCATCCTTACCAAAAATACTGTCAGCCTCATAGAAAATAATTAAGATTCATTAACTTAATCAATTACTAATAATAAATTGTCCCTGATTATGATAGGTATTGCATCAAATTTCTCAGCTTTCCAATTCAAAATATTAAAAGGGTCACAGAGGTGTACAATGGGAATGGAATATGACCTCTAATTTTGTTTACCAAGAGATAGTTTGCCGTGGTATGGAATTATACAATATTTTAATATACCGCTTATATACAGTCAATTATGTTATGATATGGGTCAAACTATTATTATATATTTGCCTAATAGTTATTAATAATATATTGTGTGATCTGTGCCACAAAGTAATTTGCTATCAATCATATAGTTTATATTTTTTTAACTTGATCCTTAAGACCAGCCAAACATAGTTCAATAAGACCATCATTAACAACTAGTACTTTTATTGTCTGTCCATCATCTCCAAGATATTCAACAATACTGTTGTAATGAGGCTGTGTCAATGTTGAGCAGGAACCAGGGTTCCTGTAGTTTGACTCATAAAATGGCTATCTTTATTCTTTGACTTATTTTCAGTAAGATACAATGAGCATCCTCAGGACACAATGTATAGTTTCTACTTGAAATAAATACCAACAGGTGTAGACTTTTTTTGCTTGATAAAAGTGTTGACACCTTTAAAATAGCTTTACCTACAAGAGCTATACATACATGACTCACAGGCCTGAAATTTTTGTTTGTACTCGTTTTGGTGATAGCACCCATTGAATGATAGCACATAATTGTATGCCATTATAGTAGCTATCAGTTCTGTTATTGTTTGTGGTTGTAAACAGATAAATAAGCTATAGACAGTTGCGACATTAACAATCCCTCTCCGGTCAATTGCAGTCAGCAAAACATAAACCCAACAGCAGCAATCAAGATTACGTTTTTACCTTTTTCACTCGCTCAGAGGTAGAGCACCCGAAAGGAGATTAGAGTGTCTTGGGTTCGAGCTTAAGTCCTGACTAAATGTTTTTTTTTGGTAATAATTAATGAGGTAGATAATTTATTAGTGAATTGATTATTAATTTCAGTATACCTCAGTCAGGTAAACGTATATAATAATATTAATTTATTTGTAATTTAAGGGAAACTACAGACATATTTTTGTATTCAGCTACAAATTTTCTTATATGTTGGGGTCAAGAACAAAAGGGTAAAAGTCTAAATCCTTATAATCATGAAAAATGTACATATTGTGTCCTACAGATCACATTAATATGGTATAACAATTTGCCTAATTTTTGTTTAAAAACAATGACCTAATTGATTTCTGTTTTAGTGATTTTAGGAACAGATAAGAATATCTTCTCTATAGCAAATTCCGAAAGGGACGACAAAATTCATGGTGTAAGCCACAACCAATCAAAAAGAGATCCAGTAACGTATCATTGCATCTCTTGTGATATGTCTTTCCCGATGAAGAACCTCTGCCAAAAGCACATGTCAGAGCACATGAAAAATTTCTCACTGAAATGCCGATGCTGTGACAAATATTTCCTACACATCAAACAATTACTGGAACATTTGAACGAGCAGGAAGAAAAGTCTCTAGCATGCCTTATTTGCAGCTTTAAAGCAAAAGATAAAAAGGAAATGAAAAGCCATCATCAAATCCAAAAAATCTTTTATTGCTGCAGGCTAAAAAAACAAAAAACCTCAAAAGAAAAACCACAACTTGTTAAAGATAATAGTAGTGGATGTTCTTTCAAGACCACCAATAAATTTTATAAGTTCATCAAACAAAGTAAGCCCATATTGATTGATGGCCATACAAACAGGCTATCAATAGACAAGTGCTATTGCTGCTCAGACTGCGGAGAGTTCTTCTCAACAACAGTCCGCTTGACAAGGCATAGGAAGTTGCACAACTGTGGACAGCAGCTCTATGCCTGCTTCTACTGTCCGTTCCGCAGCGATTTTACGAAAGGGGTTAAAAGACACCAGAAGAAGATACACAAGGACCTCGATATTGTATATAAGTGTGCATTGTGCAGTTTCTTTACCAAGAGGTTAAATATGATCACCAGACACATAAGTGTGAATAGGCACCGTGTCAGTTGATTTATCCTTTTGACAAAATTAACTTACATTACCAATACAAACAAATTTTAGATCTGAAGACTTTTGAAACATGACCCATAGAGGGATATTTTAAGTGATAAGTGAGTGTTGGAATCAAGTTATTCTCAATATGTATGTTTGAAATAATAACTCCATCATTAATTGTAGCTAACTTCATAAAGTTTTATCTTAAGGGTTTAAAACTTCATTTTTTGTCACAAAGAAAATATAGATAACCTTTTAAATGCAGAACACAATTAAGGGGTTTGGTTATGGTTGCGAAAACAATTACATTGACAGTTTTAATGACTTTTTGTATTAAAACAACAATAAATATTACATATCTGGATGTCAATATCTTTAGTTTGATATCTTACTTAATATTCAAAAATGTTTATTTTTTAATTAAAAGTGATTGAAACAATACTTACATTTTTTTCATGTAAAATAAATGTCAAAAAGTCATACTTATGCTTTATTATTAATTAACTCTATAAAAAGTTATATTTTTCACTTGGGACATCCTGTAATGGGGATCTACATTGCTTTAATTTTAAGAAATGCATCTTCCCAAAACATCAGAGAGAGCTGTGTATTTTTGCAGCCCCACTTCAGTTTTAGATTTGTGGCATTGAAGGAAATAATGTTTCAAACAATTTAACAAGATGTGTATTTATAATTAATTATTGTATCTCAGAAACTCACATCTAAAACATAAAAAAAATTAAATGAAGATTCCAATTTAAACTTCTACAGCTGCTTTAGCTCCTTCAGCTTCCTGTTCTACAGGTTCTTCAGCTGTTTCTTCTGCAGGTTCTTCAGCTGTTTTTTCTGCAGGTTCTTCAACCACTCCATCTGTTTCTGTTTTGTCGTCTTTTTTAAACTTGTTAACTTCTAAAAATTAAAAATAACTTTAATAAAGAGACATTAATATATTCTTCTATCAAGCAATAAACATTCACAATCATATACACAACACATACACATGACATACAAGTAATTTCTTATATTTAACACTGCAATATGATGATGAGAAGGAGGAGGAGGATTGATTGGTGAAATGACCCAGCTGATTTTTGACGCTCGAGGGTTCTAAATTTAAGTTAGCTAAGTTCACCAGCTAGAAAATTCTTCAATTTTTTAATTTCACTTTGTTTATCCTGCGCAAAATTATTTTTAGAAAATCGGGGGGGGGGGGGGGGGAATGGCTTCACCTGCAATTTAAGAGGAAGGGAATCACAGTTGTATTTTTTGAGGAATTTTTTTTCTAGTTGGATTTTTGAAATTTGAGATTAATGCTAGATCAAAAATACCACCTTTATTTTCAAATCCTTAGTAAAAAAAGGTAGCATGTAGTGGTGAAATAGGGGCAAATTTCTAAAATCTGAATAGGATTGGGAGAAAAATCTGATTTTAAGAAAAAAGAAGGAATTGTCATTGAGATCCCTGGCTACTAAGAGAGAGATTACCGCGTCTAGTTACAAGAACAGTATATGCTGTGTGATGCATTATTATTTCCAACAAGACTTCATTCAGTTGTCAGATAATTTTTTATGGCATTTTCATCTACGAGACAAAAGCTTTTTTTGTATGAAATTTAATCAGTTAGAACAGTCATATAGTTGGACTTAAGTAAATATTATGATCTGAAACCTCACCTAGTATCTTCCCACAGGTTACATCTATGCATTTTTGTATTGCTTTGAAAAGAGAAACCTTGAGAGAGTAATCTTCCCGATAACTGTACATAAAATCAAACTAGCTGATGAAAATCAAATTACCATATTTCTGAACGGGAGCTCCGAGCAACCTTAAATAATGTACAGCTTCTTGTAGTGTTATGTATACCCTCAAGGTCTTATTTCCTCTCCAGCCAACTATGTTCAGTGTTAGCCCATCACTCTCATCTTCATAATCAATAACACAGCTGCCTTGGCCTGGAAACAATGCATCATTAATAGAATGGATAGCTAACAATTAGCATTTTTACCAAACACTTTAGAATAATCTTCCTTATGCTTGAGACTTTGATAAAAAAACAAATTATTTATGAAGGAGGAAAGTTTAGTTAAGCAGTAGAACAAGCTGCTTTAACCTTACTTATTTTCTCAGCTTGAGTGTTAGTTTCTTCAGACAACTTATCCAAATCTACAGCATCCTTTGGATCAGCATGGTCCAGAAGTTGAATGAAATCGTCTTTGGAAATTTTTATCCTTCTACCAGGTTTGATGTGTTTTTGAATTGTATATAAACCCTGAAACAGGCAATTTGTAAATCTATAGAAATTTTAACTTATGCAGAAAAGTGTGGTTTGCCCTATAACCTTTTTTTTCAACTTCAATTATTGATGGCTAAGAAGGTAAGTCAAACTATGTGAAATATGAGATAACTTTGACTCATTAATGCATGTAAATAGTTGTTAAACTATTAACACATTTTTCAAGTATGGAGATCACAAAAGAAGGAATATCATTGCTTTATTACTTGATTATATATAAATAAAATAAAAGCTAGTGAATTAGTTACATAATAAATAAAAGCTAGTGAAATAAAAGCTTTGTTAGGTCGGAAACTTTTCAGACCACCCTTGTATATATACATTATTATCCTCTAGGGTTGTAACCACTAGTCTAATCTAATTGTCAAAAATACTAGTGGTTTTTAGCAAATCAAAAAGTGCGATTGACTAATCACAGGGTGACAGCCGTGGAAATAGCTCTTCTAAGCACCTGAGGATGATAAGCACCTTAACTCATCGAAAATGCTGGCAATATTAGAAATAATAAAAAACTGTGCACATAACTAAAGTTTTTTAAACCCACACCACTAGTAGCTACATAAACTCATAATAATAAAACAAATAATTACATCCATAAATGGAAGATCATTACAATATATTGTTTTAATTTTCTAGATAAAAATAATGTTTGAGCTAAAATGGGTCTTTAAAAATAAAAATATTTTTGTTGGGAGAAAAATTGATTTATTATTGACATATTGAAAAGCATATATCACAGGTTGGTTCCTTTTTATCAATTGAAAATGTTTAAAAATTAAATATGTTTTTAACATTGTCTTTACTGGCTGTATTCACCCTTTTGGTCAATAATGTTGTATACCGCATCCATCAGATTACTTATGGTTCTTTAAGGATTATTACTTTCACTGCTTTCATTGTCTTACACTTATTATGCTGATAACACTCAAATATTATTGATAGTTCACAGAAATCAAATTACTTCGGATTTAGTAATATCTACAGACATTAACATATGCTTTTGCTCAAGATCACAACACTATTACATTCCTTTCTTTTTCATTTAACCATAGAGTGCAGGAAGAGAGATTTTGTTTATAGTTATGGGAGTGGAACAGATCTGATAGACTTGGGTGGGCAGCTGTGGAGAGATGTAATAAAGAATAAGCGGTCAGTTTTAGAATTGGTTTGAGAAGAGATATGATGAGGATTTGCTCCAGTTTGCAGATGGTCAAACATATTTGATGTAAGGGTCCTTACACATGCCTAACCTCATGTTTCTTCGTATTACCTCGTAGCAACCCAGGCCATAATAGAAACTCGTACAACATATTTGCTCCAGTTTGCAGATGGTCAAACATATTTGATGTAAGGGTCCTTACACATGCCTAACCTCATGTTTCTTCCTCGTAGCAACCCAGGCCATAATAGAAACTCGTACAACATATTTGTGGAGTCAACAGGAGGATTGTGCTACTGGATTAGGAGCATCAAGATCACAAAACTCAAGGCTTGGATGAAACTAGGCAAACATTATTAAACAAATCAAAAATGTATTATTTTTATTTCTTGCATGTAAATGTTTGGTTGTCAGGAACCTCACCTGAGATATAAAGAATAAATTAGAAGTGAAATTAATTTTTCTTTTATCACAACTAAGATAATAGCCTCATACTATTTAATATAAATTTAAATTATCATTACATTATGAGCAGAGTGAGGTCTGTTCTTCAGATAACTCAACTTATATTTATATTTGTTTTAGTTGTTTAACATCGATAAATATAAATAAAAAGTTTGGCAATTACCTCTTGTACCAGCCTGAAACTGCACCCCATGGATTTATTATCGCACCTGGCAAAAACCTTCACACCTGTGTTGATCATCTGTTCAAAAATATACAATAATTGCAATAACTATATAACAATAAAGTATTTCTTTTCATAAACGTATAACATAAATATATCCTATATATAACATAGTTACCTTGATTTTTTCCTGATTGGCATTAACTATTTCTTTTACAGTAGGAGAAACATAGTAGATATTTTTTTTTTTGCCATCCTTACATCTTGTGAGCAACAGGGTAGGGTCAAATCCTTCAATGTCATAAAATCCCCTATTTAAATATAAAACAAATAAGTAAACATATACATAAATTTAATATGTTTAACTATCAAATTTATCTCTTGAGCTACCAACAGAACTGTAATTAATTTCACCCAAAAAGACATATTTGGTATATATTTCAAGCAATAACAATAAATTTATAAGCTATAAAATGTTTTCGATAGTAGAAATACTCACTGAATACTTTTCCAAAGCTCTTCTTCCCCGTCAAAGAACACATAGGGGTCTTCCCTATAACCCTGGATTTTCCTTCGTTTTTCTTTCCTTTTCCCCACTTTCTCCACTACTTCACCAACCTCTGTCGAAGTTGATTCAATGCTGTTCTTTTGAGCATTCTTCTTCAAAACTGCTACAAAAAAGCAGCCGGTGTCCTGGTCTTGAGGCAACATCCTAATACTAAAATATTAAATAGTAATTACAATCAACTTAGCCAATGTTCCACTGTCCTCTATGGCAGATATTTATAGGATACCTTTTCTTCCATGAATGGGAGTACATAATGTTGTAATACCCGAATAAAAGTATATTAACAACCATATATATTCAAGTGATAAACTCTTTTAAATTTGTTAATTACATGAGGGGACTATATGTTTCTAATTTTTGCTTTGTAATTAAGAAAATTCATTGAAACTGTCTTTATAATCAATAGTGTTTGCAATTTTAATTCAACATGTGTTTTACAGATAGATGATAGATTTCCTTTTATGCCCAATGATGTCAAAATGGTGCTAAAAATAAAACAAGCCTCATGGTAAATTAAAATGTGCCATAATTAATGAATCAAAAAAATTACAATATGATATAATATCATGTCACTAAAGATATTGCTGCCCTCATAAATAATATGTAATTTACATTTTTTAGTTTTAAACTTCGATTACACCAGGTCATATTTCATTTAATGCCCTGATGATACTTAAAATAAAACCAGCCCTCAGGTAAATTACAATGTGTCATTAATTGATAGCTGGATAAAAAAAAAAATGTATATTATCCTATCAAATTGAAGGTCTCGATAGCCTGATTAATGAACAGTCTATTGTTGTTTTTTCTACTATAATTACACAGTCATTAAAATTATCATTAAAATCATGTTCACCACCATCACTTTTTTAAAACCCAAACACTTTGCATTGTAGTTCGATTAAATTCCCTAATGATGCAATGCAATGTTATGAAAAATAATAAGTGTTACTAAGAAGTTACTGTAATAAAAAAATGTTGTTTTTCTAGCACATTGAATAAGTTATCAAATTAGATGTTGGTGTGCTGATTACAAAAAAGGTGTATGATGGAGATTTAGTGGAATATAATAACAATAAATCAAAGTCAGATTTATGATATTTTAATGAAACAGTTGTGGCTGTGGTGACAAATTCTTATCTACAGTGCAAATCAGTCGGTCGGTCACAGGGCTTTTGAATGTGGAATCTAATAAAAATAATTCAATAAAACTTTGGAAACCAATCAAGAGGAAAAGTAATATTAGTAAATATTATTAAATCCCTTAACTGTGTTAAGGGATTTAATAATATCCTTATAACCCCCTTAATAATACCCTACAGAGAGTTAAATTGTCCAATTTGCTTCTAGAAGGAAATAACTGTTATTTTTACTTTAAAAAACTTCAATACTCACTTACCACCTCTCAAGTGGAAAATCCTCTCCTTCATACATCTGGGGAAACATGTGTGGCCTCACCTGGGTCTGCCACTTCTCCTCTACCTGGCTATACTCATCGAAGAAGGTGACATCTTTGGCCGCAGGGATCCATTTCTTCAAGCCTGGCCTAGATTTTAAACCTTTCAGCTGGTCGCGACCGTCCAACAGCTCTATACAACCTGTAAGAAAATAAAACAAATTAGTACTGGGCAATACAAAAGTGATTAGAAAATAATTAATCCTTAAATCACAAAAGAAAACATGGGATTGATCCCACCTATTTTTAAAAAAATGTAATAGGTTATTAAGAATTTTCATCAAACAAAAAATAATTAATAAAGTGAGCTATATCATACAATTAATTGTATCCCTAAGGATTTTGATGGTCTCACTGAGTACTCCCTCTTAATTGATTTCATAAGTTTTATTGAATTATTTTTATTAACTTATACATTACAAAGCAGTTTCTCTAAATTATCCATCTGATTGAAATTTGTCACCATGGCCTCAGCTCTTTTATAAAAACTATCATGAATCAATTGTTTTTGTTTTTTTATTGTAATTAAAGTTATTTTGAAAAAAAATCAACCAACCCCTAAAAACTCCCGCTTTCTAAAACATTTTCTTAAATAATTCTTGAATTGCCCTTCCTATTAAGAAACATATTTAAATGAATGTTCTAGAATTTTTGATTTTTCAGGATTGAGACAATGAATGATTGGATGACAGATAAAGAAACCTCAACTATATAAATAATTTCATTTTTAGTCTGCTTAGTCAGTAGTCAATAAATGAGCAAAATAACCTACTGGTTCCTTTTTCAGCCCTTCTTACCAATATTCCTATATGAAAGCATCAAATTTTCAAGGAGCCTAAACTTACCTTTGAATTCAGAAAGAATACGTGCAATAACAGCTTCATTTTCGACTGGATTCATGCTGCACGTCGAATAGACTAATTTTCCTCCCACATTTAATAGTTCAATACCTCGTTTTAGTATCCTGTACTGCACTCTAAAATAATATTGATATGTTATTGAATTTCCAGCAAAATTGCTTATACCCCTTATTACAGTTTAAGAAAATAATTTACCCGTGGAGGTTACTCCCATTAGCTGGGTTCCATTTCAGCCAAATATCTGGATTTTTTCGCAAAGTTCCGTCTCCAGTACAAGGAACATCACACAGGATGCGGTCAAATTTTAAAAATTCTCCTCCTATTAAAAAAAAACACTATTTATTATTAAGAAAGTTGTGATGTGGCCAAGACTCGGACCAAGGAACTACAGGTTTGCTTTCTGGTTTCATAACAGAAACAGATTGCTTTAAACACAGGTGCATTGCTGCAGAAACACAGGTTTTAACCTATATATAAATATTGACACTAAACATTGATTTCACTAGTTAAAGTTATGACTAAGCAATTATGAAATCACTATTTAAAAAGAGTGGTTAGAATGGTTCTCCTTATTGATGTAGAGATGGGCGACACATTGCTCGGTTGACAATTTTATAAGGATGTCACAATCAATTTAAACAAAATTCTTATCTACTATCACAAATTTATATGCTGACTTAATCAACCTCTACTGATACCTTCAGACTTAGTTACAAAGTTAGGCATGGCTGATGCATCTTGGTTAACAATAACCACTGCTGGGCTGCTAAGACGTTTCGCCTGGTGGACAAGCATGTAGCAACGAGAGTTGTCAATGTCATTGGCTACAACCAAACCACCTAACACAAACAAATTTATCAAACATACAATTTTAAGATATACAAGATATATTTTTATATATAAATGACCTCATTTTTTTTTTATAATGCTTAAATAATCAGAACTATGAGTAACTCTTACTTGGAATGGGGTTATTCCAATGCAAATGTTCGATAAGCTGAGCAGTTTTACTTCCGGGAGCAGCACACATGTCCAAAACCTAAAGCAAATAAATAAAGACTGCAATATAATGATCAAAAGAGGAGGAGAATACAACTTGATTGCCAAAAAAAATATATATATAAGTATAACTTCTTTATTATAATGAACTCATAAAATATAGAATATCAGATAAATTCTAGAAAATTCCATTATAATAATTTACTCTTCAGAACTAAAATGTTACCTTGTGATGACTTTCCACGTCCAAGAGTAAAGGTGGGATCATGCTGACCGCCTCTTGCCTAGAAATGTTCCCGGTCGCTGTTTCAGAAATGAGGAAGTTGTGCAATCTGAAATATGCTTCTGACCTCCTAATGTCTTTCCTTGTTAAGTCTAACTGCCACCCAAAGTTATTGGGGTACCTTTAACACAATATATCACAAAATAAAATCATGAACTGATGGTAGCAGTAACCCAAGATGCATGATAAATACCATGGTAATGCCAACGGGGCTTTTTTTCCATTGTCATCCTCTGGATTGACTAACTTCTCAAAAAAGTCACCCTTGACAATATTCAACAGCCTCTCGGCTTCAACCTTGGAACAAGCAGTGATCCGGAATGCTGTTGGTAGATCCCTCTTCATAGCCGCCAGAAATTCGTCCCACTCAGATTCAGACACGATTCCTTGTTTCTGAAACATAACAAACCATCTTAACAAAATTTTTCTTTTGTTAACAGATTTTTTTTGTACATATGTAGTACTATCCAGTTAGGATAAAAAATGCAAAGTTTCAGATTTTTCCAAATTTTAATTTTTGGGTAATAGATTTTTAAAAAAATCAACTATTTTTTGACACGTTTTGAAACATTCAAAAGCTCCATAAATTTCAAGGGCTTTCATTCAAAACGTTACTTGACTTTTCCAAACCATTTTTAAAAGTTTCCAATTTTTTTTTAATACACAAAAACGACATTTTGAATTTTTTTAAAAATATACATGTTACATGTATTATTATTATATAATAATAATAATAATAATAATACATGTATATGTTATTAAAATGTAAAATAAGTTAAATGCCTGAACATGAGTGCAAATAACTTACTTCATTTGAGATGCTATGACACCCTTAAGTGATAATACTTCTAATTAGCTAGAGATGACTGCTTCATGAACATAAAATAGGTTATGTTCTATTCAGATAATTTATCTGTATATCGGTACTTTAAAAAATAATTGTATTTGACTACAAATCAACTGTGCTACATAGCATCGTTATTTTACACTATACACGCAGAATTTGAGTTGATAGACATCTCTCGCTTTAGAATAGAACCATTTACAATTTAAAATGTGCCAGTAATAATCAAACGCACACAAACTGTTTTAAGGTCTGAAATTTTGTAAAGGCATGGAAAGTGAATTATCTATAGATTTCCTATCCCTTTTAGCTTGAGTAGTACTACTGCATTGAATTTACGGGCAAGAACTTGCTGCTCCTTTAAATGATTGTAAGTTTGCTCCAGCTTACTTGACCATCCAGTCCAAAAGATACTATGAGCTTATCACTAATCTTTGAAAACTCAGGGAGAAACATAAATAATTTACTTTGTGAGTCAAATTTTGTTCAAGGTCTGGTTGAAAATTGGTACGTATATATAGTAATGGTTTTGCCTCCTCCTTTATTCTTACAAAGTAGCAAAACATTACTTTGCAATTTTATAAGAAAAAAATGCTGTATAACTGTTTCAATTCCAGGAGAACTGCATGGAGAAAAATCAAGAAGTTTAAGAGGAAACTAATAGTACCTTGTAATATTTAACGAAGTCTTCATTTTCTCTAATAATGAATTCGTAATTTTTCCTATTGTCACCGTTTTCTTTCTGGTTTTCATTCTAAAACATGAAAATTAAATCATAACTTCACGCTATACGCTGCAAGACAAGGAGAAACAGACAACAGAGATAGAATACCCTTTCTTTGGACTCTTTTCTCTTTCTTTTATTAAATCTTCTTGTTCCGGCCATTTAAAATCAAGAACTACCACAAAACATGCGTGGCTAGAGAAGCGTTATTTACAACCGTAACCTTCTCCGGTATAGGTAAGGTTATACAAGTAACTATACCTTAGTGATCCACGAGGTTTCACTTAGTATAATAACTCGATACTGAATGAAAGGATCTAGAATGATCTCAATTATGTTCTGTGTTTAAACAAATAGTCATTTTTTATTCTTAAAAATATATTAATTGACCAGATCGTTAAGATCACTGATTTTTTTTTATTTCATCTAAGATAATATATAAGCAAATAAAGGGACGAAATCGAGAGATGGGCCTGTTCATTCCCGGAACTACTCACTTATTTTAATGAAGATTTCAAAAAACAACTACACACAATTTTTAATCAAAAATATTTCTTTTTATTTGCTAAGCATCACCAAAAAAAACAAAATTCTAGTCAATAGTTATGCATCATGCATATAAAGGGTTTGCTTACATTAGAAACCTTTTAATGCAAGTTTTAATTACTTATTGTAATAACAGTCCACTAAATCTCCAACCCACAATTATTAATCGGAACGTTTAAATGGCTAATATGATTCTACAATTTATATGATAGAAAAATATTTATTTCCTAATTATAAGTAATTGATTAATAATTTACCCCTTAGTTATTTTCATGTGGCTGATTTTATTTTTGGGTGCATCAAGTACAACTTATATGCTAAAATATCATGCTTTTATAGGAAACCTTGCATGCAAAAAACTTGTGAATACAATTTCAATGAGAGTTTTATGACCTTACATAATTACAGTACACTTAATGTTATCAAACTCTTCAATTATACATTCTACTTAATATGATAGAAACAAATTTTTTTACTAATTAATTTATTAATTATCCTTCATCCTTTTTTGTGGGGATGGTTGAATTTGTAGCATCATCATGGCATGGCTGTACAACCATACAATCTATAATTCTCTCTAAAAAAAAAAACACTGACCGAGTTATGTTTATACAATAACTATTCTAATTTTAATTTGAAAAAAAAAAATCCACGTTGCTCACCTTTATTTAGCGAACTATTAATTAGTTATTTTCAAGGAATGTGCATTGATCAGTTCTGTAATTAGTGCACACAGACAGGAGGAAATTAGCAATACCCATACAGGATTTGTTGAAAATAAATTGAAACCATAAGGCCAATGAATAATTGTGACATATCTGTAGTGTACGTTAAAAGGAGCGTAAGTCAAAAAGTTTAGATCAAAATAGTGCAAGTCATGTATCTCTTAAAATGATGAACATTTACAAATTAGGTTATTAATAACAATTAATTCTTAGATTATCATAATGATAACCATTGAGTTAAAAAGTGCTATCTTACAAAAAAAAAAAATAATAATCAATAAAATGTGTCTACTGAACATTTTTATACATCTTTTGAAAATGTATGACCTATACTCATTTTACCAAACACTCCTGATAAAATCTTATTCATTCCATGTTTACAATGTATTTACAATTAACATTCATACAATATGGCATAGTTATCCCCTGGAATCACCTGCTGAATTGTCACCTTCTGGGTAATAAACACTGCTACCCGAGGGTTAAAAATTTTAATTCAAATAAAATAATTTGCCAGGTCAGTAACTATTGATGGCTTCCTCCAGTGGTGATCCAAAGTGGTTGCTTGAAAATTGTACAGCTCGCAAGCATTTTGGAATAACATTAAATTGTTTTCACTTTATACTTGAATTGATAATTATGCTACCATTGTTTTTAAAAATTATTAATCACCTTTAATACCGATTACTAGCACCTGAGGGGGAGTGTTTAATCTCATTGAAAGCCTAATAAAATCTCTCTGCCTGTTTGGGAAAACTATGTTGTTAGTTTTAAGTTAGTATTAGTCAAAATCATACATAAGGTGATGGGGCTCACCTTTTAAATTCTCAAAAACATTGGAGTAGGTACATCAGATTGTAACAAAAAAATATTATATATACACACAAAAATTGTATAAAATGTAGGTACACAGTAAATATAATAAACAGGAAGTACAATTTTGTAAATAGGTTGAATTTAGGATTTATATTTTGTTAAAATGTGTATAAAATTAATAAAAAGGGCGTGAAACAAAAAAAAAAAGTCAGGTTTTTTGACTAAGATAAAAGATTTAAATGAAACCAAAAATAATAAGAAAATTTCCTAAAAAATTGAAGGTACGAAAACATCTTTTCTTTCAGGAATAAATTAGTTGAGGTAAAACCCTTTAGATGACAGTTTGACAATGCCAAAGATGGGATTTGCTGCACTCTGTGCTCTGATATAGAACTACATGAATTCAAGGCAACTAAATGCCAACGAGTGCAGCACTCTGGCAGTTCAATTAAGAACTAATGTACAGCTGATTATTTTAAATATTTGTTTATTCCCTACACAGATACTTACGAATCCCACACGTGCATTAATACTCTTTACAGTCAATTCCATTTAAAAATAGACGGACACCTTACGTACTTAACTAGCAAGTACAAGACTTTCCTGCTAAGGAACTTGAGTAGGGGCTTATTAATTTAAATGAACTTCCATCAACATAATCTTCATGGGGAGAGATCACTGGACGTTCTTCCATCGAGTCATTCATGCCTATTTGTTACTATTATATATTCATAATCTCATTCATAGGTTTATTTTCAGTACACAGTTGAAAATAAATCAATATGAAAAAAAAAAAAAATCGTTTGTCTAAAAATAAGTCATTTTTTAGTGACCAAAATTTTCAAAAATGGGCTAAATTTGAAATTTAGGACTTCGTCGGTGCAAGCTAGATACATGAAAGTTTACTATTGGATATTATGAGAAATATGATGTACATGAAAAATATAACCATCTCTATAAAGATCTCCTGAAAGAACTAATTAATTGGTATTCGGAAAAATTATACTATTTTGAGTATACCCCCAGTCTTAAAAATTAAAACTCTCGATATCTTAATTAAGAATATGCAATTTGTGATTTGTTTTATTTCAAACTATAATTAAATATGTCACTAACGAACTTTTAACTCAACCTTTTTTGAAGAGGTATGATATTTTGCATCATAGATACATTTGATGCTCTGACGATGCTCAAAAATAAAATATGCCCCCTTAAAAATAATAAAGAGTCATTAATATATTAATTAGTAATAAAAAAATGTATATGCTGAGTTGAATATGACATCCAAGATCTCTTGTCCTGATTGATGTAAAGGCCAACAGATTTTAAGTTCACTTTTTTTTTTGGTGTTATCATACTTTACGTTATAAATCTTAGTAAAAACAAATATAGGATGAATATACCAATAATATTTCAGGTAGCTTCGATCATTTTTGTATATATTGGACTCTCTTTGGGTAATTTATTTACTAAATCTTTGTTGATAATTTTAATGATGCATTGTACTCAATTATGTATAAACTGTCAACGACTTTTTTTTCTGAAAACAAATGTATGCTAAGATTTTATTCTATTTATAAAATATCTATTGTTGACAGTTCCAGTGTGATGTTTAATGCAGCGGTACAATGAAATTAGGCAGCATCACTTCACCAGTAATATAAAAAGTACATTGATAACTTGAAAGTTTAATATTTAAATTATGTCTCTTAAAGTTTAAATAATCTGCTTTCAAAAAATACTTTAGGACTTTATGATAAGCTGAAGGAAAAATATGGAGATCCATGCAACATAAAAGAGTGA
Organism: Acanthosoma haemorrhoidale; assembly: GCA_930367205.1. Taxonomy (NCBI): domain Eukaryota; kingdom Metazoa; phylum Arthropoda; class Insecta; order Hemiptera; family Acanthosomatidae; genus Acanthosoma; species Acanthosoma haemorrhoidale. The sequence continues at coordinate 48,324,034 of OV884011.1, read as the reverse complement.
GTATGATCTCCGTCGATACGTGAGCTGTGTTGACTCGTCAACTCCTGATGTATCATTGACCCAGTTCGAACAAGAGCTATCTGTGATTCCAAGTATATTTCTGAACGTCAACGAATGGGAATGTTTTCACTGACCTCGATTGGTGTATGTCGGACTGGAAAGTATTCCATGATCTGCCATGATATCTGGAAAATGGACTGTGGAGTGTGTAGTGTAAAAATGCTAATCAGCATGACCATACTTGTGATTGCATGGAAGCAATGACGCAGAATGATAGTCAGTATTAATGTTGAAAATCTTACCTTACTACTATTTTATAGAAATAAAATTTAATGGTTTGAAATATAATTAGATTTACCAAACTTTTCTATTTATCAATACATTAAAAGTATTTTATATTTATTGTTTTGAAACTGATTTTTTTCTATAGAAGAAATTAAACTTAATTGTATTTCGAAATATCTTTATGAAACAAAAGAATAAATATATTTCTTTTCAATTCTGTTTCGAGCCACTAACTATCGTGTTAAATGCTATTGTCACGGTTAAAAATAGCAGGTTAAAAAATACAGTTTGCTGGTTGCAAACTCCATGATGTTTTCTAAAAAATATTTCATTCAAGCTCACAATTAATTTTGAAGATTGGAGTTTTATGAAAATTACGCTTTCAATTCTTTTCAGAGTCGTTATATTTCATCTATGAATAATTCAACCATCAGTCCATAGATATAATAGTTTTTGGCGCAAGGTCGCGTGAGACAGTTATTGAAAATTCTGTTACGCCAATGGACTTCTTAACTTGTCATTAACATAAACGAGGAGTATGTTTTTTGAAGAAGGAAGAATCAAGCATTAGAATACAGTTAGCTGAATCGAAATTGTATGTACCATTGAGGATCGAAATACTAAAACTGACAGCCCTTTGATAAGTCCCAAACTGGCTTAAAAATGAGATATTAACACTTCATAGCCGTGATCAATTTTATTAAAAGTTAATAAGCTGCAAAGTTATTCAAGTTAAAATGCAGTGGGAGAGGTTCTACTTTTTTTCGGATAGGACAATCTTTAGATTCTCTGACTGGATGTTCTACCATAGTAATCATAAAAATGATTAAATCTTGCTGACATTTCAAAGGAATATTTCACAATAGCATGAAATATGCTGGTTGTTAAAAAAAAACATTGGGAAGTATTAAAAAAATTAAACGTGAAAAGGTTTGAAGATTTCTCAAGCACCGGTTCATAAGCTTGACCGGCTTGGTTTTACGAATAAACTGAATCAGTTTTGGTCAAAAATATTGATTAGTTTCTTTTTTCTCCAGTTTTGCGCACAAGTTGCAAGTCAGTGGACCACTTACCCTCCCCTGTCACCCTCTGCCCTTATAGGCAGATGAAGTGCTCTTTATCGATCCTCAGCTGAAGAAGAAGAATGATGTCGGACGGTGGTCAGAAAATGTAAAAGAGACTCCGCCGGAGGGTATAATGTGTAATGACTGTGCGCGCCTGTGTATATTAGCCTCAGCAGAGTAACAGTGAATAGTCACTGCGGAGTTAAATGATCCGAGAAACCAATTCTAATGGATAGCCCATTCGTCTCGGGGCATTATAAATCAATTGTTGTGTACTCCCGCACATCGCCGGAGAGACGGGGGGTCTTTCTCAGGGCCTCCTGTATACATAGTCTAATATAGCGGCCGTGTGACTGAGGGCTGTTCAAGGGGGGCATGGGGTTAGGGTGGTCACCAGCTCTCAGGGGATGAAGTGGAAATCAAGAGATAATCCCCATTCGGAGGTATACTGCTAAAATGATCGTTACTGAGCATGAAGAAAACACTATTTAGAAGGTGACTACTTAGGTATGTCGGACTGTTCTGTAATAGTGACCATAAAAAATATCCAATTTTAAGTTAATATATAAAAACGGAAGCCTGAGAAGATATTTGGTTTGGCTGCCAGGTATTGTGTATAATAATTTTGAGTGCATTGTAATGAAGCTACTCCTTAGTATATCAATGTGATTTAGTAATAATTCTGTAGCATGAAACTATGAAAATGAAAATGTGCGCTAGCTCTGGCTGTTATTATACATGGAATAGTTAATTTAGGAAATACAAGGGTTACTTAAATCTAGGTTCAATGTATAATTTTAGTCTCAAAATGATGCTTTGTCTATTTTATGAAGAATTTCAGATTACACGGGTTGGAATTTGAAAATATTACAATTTTCTGCAGTGCCCCATAGACAAAGACCCGAAGTAATTTTCGGTGTAGAGTACATAACTAGTTCGAAATTAAGCATCAATTTTGATCTGGCGTCAAGCAGAAGTAACTTGGAACATTTTCCCGGTTCTTATCTTGTATTTGTTTGTATAAGAGTGTTTCATGTAAGTCTTTTGTCTAAGGTGAGATCGTGGCAATTGACTTTTGTTCTTGGTTTGGTATGATCAAGATTTAACTATCGCTAAAAAATTCTGCCTAATATCTATTATTCTTTTTGAATTTAAAGTTTTATCAAGTCACATCCAGAAACTATTTATGACACGATTTGTCCTCATGATTGAAGACTTGAGGGCGATAGAGATGTAATTAATAATTTATAATCATTTAGTCAATAAGAAAATCATTAAAATAGTGAAATAATGGCATCGCTAGTGCCCTTAACTAGTTTTATTTCAATCTAAAATTACCTCCCGTTGTCATATATTATATAAAATGTAGCCTTTTGATCTTTGGATTTTTGGCAATTTTATTATTTATTGTTTCAGTGTTTGGTATGTAAATAAATTTAATTGTTTTGTTTAAACTCTAGTCCAGAGGATGCCTGGAAAAGACGGAAGGGTGACTGTTTATGTAATATCAATAATAAAATATTTTGTAGAGAGCTTCTTTTGAAAGAATAATTTTGACGCAGTATAAATATTAATGTGCTTGTGTCTTTTTGAAGTGTTACTCTTTACAATATTATTTCTCTTATGTTAGTGGGAAGATCTATTACCTCCTGCCACGAAATTGCTATATTTTATCAGGGTTGTTAATGTCGTCATTTTAATATTATTTTTATCGCGAGTGGGTTGATATAATCAGTATTACTCTCAAATTTTAGTCTAAGGACTTGGTTACTATTTTATAAAGCTTTTATCGTCGTAACTAAAGTATAAGATACCCGAATCCGTTATTATGAATGAATCCTATTTACGTCGACTAGGTGTTTTCCGGATTCCATCAAGTGGTAAAGTGATAAAGGCTAAGACTTTGAGACAACTTTCTTCACAATAATCGTCCTATGACTCTAAACAACAACAAAAATTACTCAAACCCCAAAAAAAAAATATTAGTAGAGGGAAAGGGTTCAAATTTTTGTAACCATTGTATTCATTCTTATACATGAGGAAGAAAATAATTGATCTGTGTCTTATATAATTGTTTGAAACACAAATTTGTAAAATGTGAATTTGTACTAACAGTGTTGGCTCGTAAATGCCAACTTTAATTGAAACCACATCGCTTCATAAAATTTTTGTTAATGGAGATGAAAATAAGGCAGATTCATTTTTATTTTTGATCCTTTGTCAACTTTGACAGTCCAATATATTCTGTCCTTACTACACTTCCATTCACACATGTGTCATTTAGCTCTTTGACAGACAGCCCTTCACAGAAATCGAGATAACAAACAGACCATTGTCCTGCTAATCCTTTATGTTTTGCCAACGGACCGGCTGAGTTTCACTCACAGTACAAAACTCCTGGGAGGTATCACCCTTTACTTAACAATCTTTTCAAACATTTACCAATTTTGGAACCAAAATAAGTGAAAGTGCTCTTTTGTTGAAAGTGATTGCTTTATAGATAGTGAGTGACACAAAAGTCACAAATTCAAATGGCAGGATATATTTACTATGAGTTGATGCTAAGGATGAGTAAGAGAATTCAAGTAGAGTATGTTCCATCTCACAAAAAATGGTTTCTTTGCGGTTTCAAACACGATTTTATTATATTGAACTGTTACTGAAGTTGCAATTATGGCCTTAAACCTAATAAAAGACGCATATTTGTGATTTCATATACTTCTCAATAAGGTAGGGGAATATATTTTTTTTTTAAATTATAAATAATTGATTATTTTTCATACGGTTGCTTTTATTTTTAGCATCGCTGTTCGAGTAAATATGTAAAAGTATCAAATGAAAGTTTACGTTACATTTAAATAGGGGATCAATCAAAATTTAAAAACGTAAAAGGCAATAATGCAGCTTCAAACAATTTTGATGAGAGCATTAATGACTTGACGTAACAATAGACCACTTAACCCCCAACAGATATTACATAATATTCCTCTAAATAGTTTTTAATTCATATAGTATTAATGTCTTAAATTTGATAATCTACTTAATGTGATAGAAAAATATTTATTTATTTTCTTTTTTTCTTTCATGGCTCCTTTAAATTTACAGATGATTATATATAATTGGGGTATCAAATAAAACTGTCATTCCTCTAAAAAAAAAACACTAGTTGAGTTAAAGTTGTGAACATTATGATAGTTTTGAACACTTGGGATGATAACGAGACCTTTAATTTGATACCTATCTCAAAATTATGAAACAGTATATGTTTTATTAAATACCAATTAATTATATTGAAACTTGTTTATTATGATAAAATTACAATCTGCTTTATTGGGCAATAAGTAAATGTAATACATTTTCTCGTTCAAACCATATTTACAATTTTCATTCACTCACTCATTTATACTGTATTTACAAACAGTCCAGAGATCTCCTAAATCCATAAAGTTGTGTCACCTCCCTCGCATGCGAAAGAGGAAGCCGAGTCTTAGGAAGTCCCCAACGTTCCTCCGTCAGCCGCGTAACTGGATACGAGCGCGAGAGCCACATACGCTACGGAATAGATTAGAGAAACTGGCCATTGCCAGGACTCCCACTGACATGATTTACAGGAGGTCACGATGCCACTGCTACTTTAGTCTCCGAGGAGGATTATAGGGGTGAGTGGCGCAGTGTAATGACTGTGCTAGGGATTGTTGGATAGGTTACTATGGATTTGTATGAACTTGGAAGGGATGAGTTCAAGAATGTATGGTATATTAAGGTCATTATGAAGGGTTTTCTTGCTGACGTAATAAGGGGCATTTACTATTGTTCTCAGGACTTTTGATTGAGAGGATTGGATGCGCTTGATGTTCGACTTTTTTGCTGTCCCCCATAGCTCTATTCCGTATGTCCAGATTGGCTTCAGTATAACTTTGTAAATTAGTAATTTATTTTCTATTGAGAGATGGGATGTCATTTGAAGTAGTCTATGCAGTTGTCCAAAGCATCTGTTTAGTTCTTGTCTTTTTACAGTCATGTGTGGGTTCCATGCCTTTTGTCAAAATAGAAGCCTAAATACCTTACTGTATCGGATACAGGAAGAGGAATGGAATTAAAAAAACCGGTGGACAGGCCTTGCAGCAGAGGTTAAAGGTAATGTGGGAACATTTATCTTTATTAACTTTGATCCGCCTTTGGTTTTAAAATAAATTTTAAATTTAACAACACCCAAATTTACGTTCCTTTATATTTTAACTAAGAATTAATTACAGAAAATATGCGAGAAGCATTAAATAAGAAAAGGGTCGGTCCCACGTCTGGAGCAGGTACTTTATATTTCAATTACTGATTTTTCTCCACAGTTACAGGACATGTTAGAGTCGAATATTTAACACGATGTCCAACAGTGTTAAGACAAATCTTTTTTTTTTGTGAACTCTTCATCGATATTTTACGGTTACATCATACGTTCATTATTTTGTTTTTATTTATGGTAAAAGAATATATCTTGTATTAGTCTAGTCGATATACTGCTCCACCACACGGGCTCAGCACTTCAGCAGCAATCTTAAGCTTGAATCCTCTGTGACATACCCTCGCCTATTCAAAAATTAATCTATGTATACAAGCTCGACCGGGGCGAAAGATACCGTGAAAGGATTCCTAAGCAGGTTAGCTGGAAGCGGGGAGACATCAGAAGCACCATTAGGCAAACAAAACAGGCGACGAATGACCAACAAAAGAGACACCCGATATCCGATTTGAGATAGAGCGAGTCGGTGGTTGCTCGATGCTATCTACCTCTATATGGGAGCATAAGTGGGGTTTAATGAGCTCTGGTCGGCGGGATTGAATGTTTTCACAAGTGTCCAGGACGCGGCAGTGCAAACAGATGGCTGGCAGATGTCCGATCATCACCAGAGATAGCGACACTGCGGCTCCGGTGTCTCCCATCTCTTTGTTGCTTCAATGTCCCAACCTCTTTGGTCTTGTTAATTTTCCTTCATAGCTACTGGAAAAAAAAATGTAGTAGACATATGTCGAAAACAACGATGATAAACTGGGAGTTAAACAGTTAGTGAACGTGAATTTAGAAATGATGTATTTTTTATATCAGCTGAGGTTGTTGGAAAATTATTTTAAACCCCTTAGCAAGATTAGTTTCATCCCCCATCCCTAGAATCCTCCTCACAGAGTAAATTGGAAGCGGCACAGGGAAATTCAGTGAACATTGCTTCACTGTTCTGGGTTCTGCCATCATTCTCCTCTTATGTCATGAGCATCAGTGGCTCTCACGCACTCTCTCAACCTACTATTGAACTACAACCTACTCACCCTGCGTAGAAGTGATGTTGCAACAAGAGGTGGTAGCACGGGGGATTTTCTCCATAGCCACGGAGGTACAATTTGGAACATACAATCGAACGTACGTATATTAGTTATTATGTACTGTAGGGATGTGATGAAAATATACTATGAATGAGTTCACTTTTTATAACAATCTCCCATTTTTACAAACAATTTAATTATTTGTATTTTAATATTATTTATTAGGGTTAGTTCCACCCAGGAAGGTTCCACCCCTCTACCCCCATTCGTGACTAGTGCTCGGAGTGGGAGTGTATTGGTAGCAGGGCTGTTCATACACGACTCGCGCTCGCAAAGTAAGGCACGTAGCTCACAGTCATGGACATGCATGGATGTATGGACATACGGTTCCGAGCCCCACGGTGACTCGCAACTTCACCGCTTGCACAGGGGTATTATGGACTCCTATAATTTTTGTGGTGAAACTGGCCGAATTTTTTCACATTTAATATTTGTTCCCGTATACATCCCGTTATCGTTATCTAAAATTAATCAGGATATTCCGAGTTGCTGTTGAATATTCATTTAAAATTTCTGATAGTTTGAATCATTTGGTTTAACGCACATGCACACAATCGGTGAGAAGAAAATCGAAAGTAGAGCATTTCACTTGGGGCTCACTGATGAAAATTGCTTATACCTAAACTGGCTTGTAAATTATTGAAAAGTCAGCGCGAACATCACGATCGACACTGAGATGAGCGGTGAATGGCAGAACGCTCCGGTAAACAGCATTGTCCTCTAATCTGAAGCCCTAAGGAGGGCTGAGGATACAAAAGAAGCCACCTGTACTCTCGCTGACTCCTGACGAGGAAGGATATCCTTGAAGGATAAGGGCTGTAGCGGAAGGCAGGGATTAGCCAAGAGTCAACAGCTATTGTGTGTGCCGTGGCTACCTGGCCCATTGTGAGTGGGTCCGGCCTACCTCCTCACATCTAGACGGACTCGCTAATAAGGGATAAACCGGGGTTTATACAGGTTGGCCGGTCATACACCAGTTAGCGTTATTGTAACAAATAATTATAAATAAATCCCCCCCTTCCTAAGGAATCGTAGGGTAAATTCGGGAGAATTAGCAAACCTAAAATTCTATATTCTTATAAATCTTTTTTAACGTTATAGATTTTTCCCACCATCACTCGGCCACTGAAGATGTCAGCTTAATTTGAGTTGTCAAAACGTTATCGGTGAATAAATACTGTATTTTGGTGAGACTGGAGTTTTATTATTTAATTATACCCTTCCACAAACATCCTAGAGCAATTATAAATATTTCATACAGCAATATTGTTCAGCAGCTAGCATTATTAGTACAGAATAAGGTATTATTGCTACATACTAGCATTATTAGTACAGACTAGCATTATTAGTACAGAATAAGGTATTATTGCTGATCCCGGAGGAGGAACGATCAGTTTATTACAAAAGTCTGAGCATAAAAACATTTTTGCCATTAAAATACTTATTTGAGTCTTCCGTTTATACAATATATTGTAATGAATTTACTAGTCGGGATATTAAACGATTTCTTAATCATTGATTTATTGTCGATTTTACTACTTTAATAATTATAAAACCCAGGTTGGGCTCAGAGAAACTTAACATTCGTTCTTTTAATCTAATATAATCTTATCTATTCTTAATATTAACAGGTAGCACTAATTATGCACACTTAAAAACTGTCTCTAACGGTGGAGACTAGTAAATCATATCAGGTAGTCACTGTTCGTAAGAGATACGTACACGTTATGTTATTAAAACCTCGATGGGAGATGCCTTCCTTCCGCCGTGTGTTCTTCTTCACCTTCTTCCATCATACGCCCGACATTCTTCAAGAATGGAATATCAAGGGATCTCACCCCTTAATGCTTCAAACTCTTAATCATGGCTGCCGACATACTTCTTCTCATCGTCTGGTTTTACTTCTTCAGCCGCCCTTACCAAAACATATCTCTTTCGCAGCTCCCTTGCATCCTATTCCCCATTTCCCCCTACGTTATTATCATGGACTGTTCCTATTGGTCAGTGTTCTTATCTCCACTATCTTTTATCTAAATCCTCTATGGGAATGTAACTATAATAATATTTCTTAATATTAACTTTATTAATAATAACGTTAATATTTCTTAATACTAAGACTAACATTACAATATATAATTATTTATCCACATTAGAATTAGAATCACTGTTAACGAGAATCTCCGAAAAAATAAAAAAAGTGATTAGTGATTCAGATGGATTGAGCGCGAAGATGGTAGATGAAGAAATTTGTTAAGTCTCTACATGACCATCGTTGCCTGTCGTTCTTTCTAAATGTTTGTATGTACGTTTGTAATGCGATTCTAGTTGTAAAAATGACTCAATCTAATTGAAATTTTGGAAGATATATCACTCAACACTAGGAAATATGCTGATCAGTTTTTAGGAACAATAACCGGAAATCTTAAAAAAAATATTTCTCAAGCTGCTGGTCAGAAGATAGTAAGAGTTTATTGTTCTGACTTTTTTCCGCGTGGTTGAGGACACATTTTTTATTTTATTTTTTATTTTCAACAACTTTATTATGATGAAATTACAATCTGCCTTTACTATGACCCATTAAAGGTGGTAAAGCTAATGATATTCTAGAAAATAAAGTTTTGGTAACGTGGTATAGAAGGCTCAAATATTTAATGTCGGTCTAGCTGATTTTTGTCATTTTTTAGTCGGAAAAAGCGATTTTCGGTGACCAAGACTATATACCTAAAACATGTGGAGTATTTTTGATCGAAAATAACCAATCGTTATTTTCACGATCATCTAACAAGTGTTTTAAAAAATCATATTCTCGTAACATCAGAGTCTCGTTAGTATCTATCGGCCTAATCCCTGATTTTGACACACATGTTGAAGAGGGTTTTAAACAAAATGTCTTAACCTATGTTATGAGTCAGTGCGCTACAATTGCAATAAGTTTGTTAAAGCTGGCATTAAAATTGTTTCCCGTATTTAAGTTCGTTCAAATTGACAATAATAATCTTTATGGTCGATATGTGTCCTTTAGTTGTGAGTTCAGTTATATTAATCATAATTGAGTATTTTAGCACCTGAGATTACATAGTTAGACTTAAATTTATATTTGGTTGGGATGTTGGCTTAGGACGATCTTTGATTCAGATGAAATTTGATTTCCACCCTAATAAGTCTTAAATAATTAAAATTATTGCTAATAACTATTCACCAGGATTTCGTATGTATGTTTTATCTATGTTTCACTTTTAATAGCGATTGCTTACTATTTTTAGCATGTCCCTTTCATTTCCTTGCTATTAGGAGCTGATACAGACATAATAGTAAGTATACCGAAACGTCATACATAAATACATTTTATGAAAATGTTACATCTTTCTGTTATCATCGGAGGTCCCAACAAACACAACTTGATAGACCAGGGTTAACTAATAGATTCTTTCCTTGACAACTACAATCAGTCAGATGTTCGTATGTAAATCGATTTAAGGGTATTAGGGTATAGAGATATATGCTCACTAGCATACAATGCTGCCAATAAGACAATTAGCTCACCACAAAGAGGAGCGAGCTAACATATAATGAAATACGATAGAGCTGTAGATCTGTATTCGGCATCAGCGGGCCATGCGCGCTCCCTCGAGGACCACATATGTATTAATTGGCCATCACAGCCTGACATTGAGCAAACATGACGGTTCCGCCCTCGCATCTTCATCCACCCCCCACCATTTCGCTCCGGGTCGATATCTGTCTCTTGTCTGTCTGTCTGTCGCCATTATATTTCCTCTCTCCAGTGAGTCTGGTTACAGCCTTATCAAGGACTCAATCGTTTGTCGGCTGGGTTTACTGCAAGCTTCCTTCTGATTTGCTGCAGTTTTAAACTAGATAAAGAAGGGTCCACAATACCTCAATGACATAAGTCAATTAAGGTGTCTATCGGTTACAAGGGATAGTACCAACAAAATTCAGGCGTTTCAAAACGAAAAGTGTATATTTGACTATAATAATTTTACAATGAAATTGTACCACGGCCAATCAATCTGCTACCTATGCTAATGTTGTCCATCTTTGTAATGCGAAGAGTTATATCTTTGTTTGACGGAAGAGTGACTTCAGACTTCTAGTATGCTAGGAACTTGTTGACTGCTATGGAATGCCTGGTATCGCTGTCATATCTCATCGTGTTTAAATTGATATAATGTGCACTTTGACCATTGTGATTTTGAGATATGTCCCAGTAGTATTGACTGCTTCGGGGCTGATACTCATAGTTCAAGACTAAAGGTTAATTCTGTTATGACAATTGCGTTAGAAACAGTTTGTTAGGAATTAATCATAGGAATAAATATCGTTCAATTAGTGTTTTTAGACGTCCTTACACATGCTAATTACAAATTATATCAATATTAATAATGAATAACCCGCAAATGGCAACTGATGAGTTGCGGGGAATCATGACCCCCCTCCCCATATCCTCGTGTTCTAGTACAGTGCACAGCTCACTTTCGTCATAACACTTAACACTAATTCTGGCAAGCACATTTAAGGTGCTTCACTTAGAGCTTCCTTCCTTTGCAAGACCTGAATTGTAGTCCTGAAGATCCTGAATAGGTGGAACGTAACTGAATATGGCATTTCAATAAAAAAAGATACATTGGGAAAGACCCCAAGCTTTTTTCACATAGTATAAATTTAAATTTTTATGCTATTCCATCAAGTTTTGATGTTTTCCTCCTAGTTTTATTTTAAACCCAATAGTTTTTGTATACCTATTAGTTTAGTTTCCGGATGTAATAAGGGTTAACTATTCAGTTAAAGTTGTTAAATTACCAAAAGGACGAAAATCACTGTCATGGATGATGGCTGCAAAAAAGGACACATAAGAGTGACGCAGAGACAGGATGTAACTATAAAGCGCCATGGGATGGAAGAAGCGAACAGAAGAGATACTCCGATTTGCTGGAAACACTGGAGGTCGGATATTTTCTCCAGCCATGGACAAATCGTCTGTTTATACCCGACATCTAACCGCCGCCATCATACATTTTTCATAGAGTCCCTTTTCATCCCTTATTTCAGGGACTGTTAGTCAGGATTTATAGACGGTCCCGGCCTTTATTAGCCCCCTGTTATGTTGTCTATTCATTGTTTGTGTCTTCTTCAGCCTGCAATTAATCCTTGTATGTCTGTACTCGCCTTCCAGTGGGGTGTAAACCACTGTCCGCTTTGTTGGTTCCTTTTCGAAGCTTGAGCGTAGTAATTAGTGGATACTTTCAGCTTGGGTGGTGGGTTTTGGAGTATTATCTGTTTTGTGACCTAAATGGACTATTGGCCTCACCATTTATTATATCAAAGATTAGTTCATTATTTACATCCTAAAATGTACTCACACCATATACGAGCTAGAGAGCAAAGAAACGATATCAAATCATGATTCGGTCCCTGACTGGGCAGTTTCTTAAATCACCGTAAGTTTCTTAAATTATGATCTAATTTAATCATAGACGGGGCTTGGATCCGGGACCGTACGATTTTCATTTTTTGGTAATAATTAGTGTGATTCCATACCACAGCCAACAGCTATTAATTGCCGAATTAATAAATGGCTATTAATACGCTGTAAAAGGCAAACTGGCTCTCACGAAATTTAAAACATTGCTAAACACATTGGTATGGCCCAGGCTGATACTCATTGGGGATGGTTCAGATGATGGAGCGCCCTACCGGGGGAACACAAAGTTTCGAGTTCAAGCCTATCACCATATTTTTTCTTTGGATAATTATTATTATTCATTAAAATATTGTTACGAAAGGTTTTCGGCATAGTTAGTAGACGTCGCTAGTATGACTAGCACAAATTTGGTTTTCTTAACCAGATGCACTACTTCTTTATTCAAGCAGTTACAAATTTAACCTCACAAGGCCGAGCGAATATCCCATACCAAACAACCCTAAGAGAGCCGGGCGGGAATCGAATTGTTGGATAATGTTAAGGACTGCTATCTACTGAGACATAAATAACAAATTACCATCTACATTTTGAAAGTAGAGGCTCCCTCTTCGGTCAAGGCAACAAATTTCTCTAAATATAATTTTCGAAACAATCATTTCAGAGGTAGCTTTCGAAGTATGATTTATTGGACAGCTCAAGGACAAGATCTTTTGTCTTGACATTGTCTGTTCTAGTTCCAGACTAACGGTTTTTAAGTTTTAATAAAATTTTAATTAAAGCTTCTTTGGATAATTAAGAGACTAATTAATATTTTGATAGATATAAAGCACAACCAGGGAAGGGGGTTTCAATCTCATACAAGGTTCATATCTTAATCAATACCTCATTTTCATTCTTAAGTAATTCGAAGTATGATCAAAAAGTAATGAGAATTTTATCTTTTTTCTTCAACTTCTTTTTGTTTCCGAAGTTGAAAAAAAACTTAAAAGGACGACGTTTTGACGCCATTGATGAGATAAAAGAAGAATCGATGAAGGAGCTATTGGCTATATGTGCTTCGAAGATTGGAAAAAGCGCTGGCACAACTGTTATATCTGAGGGGGATTACTTTGAACGGAACAAAATTGCTATCGATGACTAAATAAAAAAATTTAAAGATAAACAAAAATTCTCGTTACTTTTTGATAAAACCTCGTATGTCAACGGGCAGGGAGGCTTAAACTTTTTTTTTTCTATTCCATGTATCTTCTTATGTCGACAATCTCCGCAACTACTTGTTCCGGCAATACTATCACAATAATTCCTTAGAATTAATTTTATTATGGACTTAAGTCAACCACAACCAGTTTTTTTCATGAGTCTATGTTGGATGATAGAGGTCGTAAAAATTATTCAATGTATCTGAATGATCTATCTTCTAATCTTCTAGTGATCTGAAAGGTATATTCCATAGTGCCATGAGATATTATTCTTAAGTTTTGGCCAGCATACAATAACGGATAACATGGACAAAATATCATATTAAACATGTAAAAGGTCGGGTTCCTTTTATAAATTTTTAAATCCTCTCATAGTTAAAAAAGGTTTCACAAAACTAATTTCAATATGGGGTCTTAAAAAAGAGAAAGAAGTGTTTTGATAAAAAAAAAAATAGCATCACAATCAATTAACTCTTTAAAAGACTAACTAAGAGTCCGGCGATCTCTCAAGATATTATTTATCTAATTTCTAGTCTTTTATTTCGGTTTTATTTATGTATAGTTTTAATATAGTTTAGTTCATAGTGTATTGAGTGACCTTTAACTGCTCCCTTGTCAAGTATACTCGTAGTACCTTTGAGCAGTTGCAGTGGCGTGAAATATTGTTTCTGACTAGAAGTGTTGGCGTGTGCGCGCATTCAGCTCGCATCTCACTCTCTCTTATACTGCTATAATATGTACCCTTCCATTTTGGGGGTGTCGCGACTTAATTTTCATTCCGCTTAATGTATTTGAGTGGGTGTAAAGTGTAAAGTAATATGTATCCGAGGACTGGGGTACACTCAGTATACAGATGAGGGACTGCCCTAGCCCTTGTCTGTAAATGAAAGGTTTTCAGCGGATGAGAGAGAGAGAGAGAGAGCGAGAGGGAAATGCGTAATAAGAGAGTCGGGTCGTGGGAGGACTCCTGCATAAAAGATAGAAATTAGCTTAACCGGGAGAGAGAAGCGGGAATGGTTTAAATGGGGACCAGACCCATCCATTGGTAGGGGGTGTTTTTGAATAATTGTAACATAATGAGGGGGTCGCCGACTAAACGAGACCAATCCCACTCGGTTGACACTTTAGATGCAAATGGACGCTCCAATGAAAAAACTCGATATTGGACTTTAGATGAAAACATTAAAATTGTCGGTGAATTTATTCCCCCAGCGTTGAGCGTTTAGTGCGCCCTTTCACCTGATTTTTTTTTTAGGAAATGTTTCCTGCCCGTGCCAATTTGTTTTTTTTTTTATCGGTATCTATCGATCTTTTGGCTTTCTCTCCACATTTGTGTGATAATTGTTAAACTTCCGAATGGATTCCATTACCACTTAGTCAGTGAGTTATTTAATTCCTGTTCCGTTTGTAACTGATTTTATTTTCAGTTACAGTAACTAAAATGTTTTTGTTGCAGTTAATGACGAGCATTTTATATCAATTACTTTGCAACCACGCCCATCTAGTACGGGCCAACCCTCAGGACCACAAAGTAAACCCGGAAAAACACATTCGTAAAGAGGCGAAGGTTAACATTATTTTTTTTATTTGTTAACAGGAAGTTTTCAACTACTGTGGTCATTGACGTCCATACATCTTGTTCTGCCAGTGATTTTTGTCATTGTTAAGATCCATCATATTTATTTGTTTTAGAACAGTTTAAACCACAAGGGTCATTATTGTACAAATTACAATGCATATCATATTGATATTTCTTGGATTCCCCCTCCCATAAGTGTATGAGTTAGCTGATTAACATTTTTTATTTTATTTTTATGTCATTTCCCACTGATTTCTCAGTTCTATTACTTTTATAATTAAGGAAGTAAAAGTATGAGTAGGACCGGACAGAAATAGTTTACCCCGGAACAAGGAAGTATAGGATAAATTATTTTGTAGAAGATAAGAGAACGTACAGGCAATATACTTTCAGGAAACTAAAGGTTCTCCATAAAAACACTAATTTTTCGTATATGGGTCCGAATCGTCAGACAATCGACAACCCAAATGAACTTGGGACATAGGTATTCAAGAGGCAGATCCTAAGTAGAGTAGAGGGAGCAATAAATGTGGGAAACAAAACACCCTCTGTCTCTAAACGGCTTTATCGATTTGACGGAGTATGCCGTCATTCTCAAGGGTCCAAGCTGATGGTAACTATAGCACTTGCCGGATTGGCCACGTCTGGCCTAACGGCGTTTGATAGCTACCCAACAAGTGCTACTTAATAATACAGCGTGGGGAGACAGATGTTGTTTTATTTTGAATATATTCACTCCACACCGTCAACAATACATATAGGTTATGAAAGGCGAACATGGACTAACATAAAAAACATACCAAACATATACAGACCATGAGGTCTCAATCTTGAAACATGACCGCTTACATAACTTGGAGTCAATGTATGACAACTGTCTTATCCAATGGCAATCTACATAACCATATCTTAGATCCTAGATTGAGGACAGAAACATTGTCGTTCATCTCGATGCTTGAAGCGCTCGAAAGAATTAAAATGCTGTTTGCGAGTCTGAGTCTATGGAATTAGTCTGGGGCAATGTCAGACCGGGATTAATTCAGACATATTGATTTAGGGCCTCCAACAGATTCGGAGAGGGAAACCCTTTTTTTCGGATTCAGCGTCCATTAAAATCTTTTGGAGAAGGGTAGCGAAGTTTTCCAGCTGACTGAGCGAATGGTAGACAGCAGAACACAGCGCTGAACTGTGTAGCTGGGGGGAGTGGGATTGGGATAAAAAAGAGTGTAAAAGCGAGAGAAAAGAGTTGTGAGAAATGTAAATCGAGCTGATGCAGTTAGGCCTGGAGCGACAGGCAGGGAGAGAGTCCATTATTTAAATAAGGCCGGTGCTTCGGTATTAGCAATGTAAGGATTCACTTTGAAGGCGGTAAATGGGGCTAAGAGAGATGGTGGCCAACTTTTCAGACAAAGAGCACTTTTTATGTCGTTTTTGCCCAGTTCTCCTCTCCTCCTCGTCCTCTTCCAGGGATAGAATATTTATCTGGGCAGGTCGCAAAGGGAATCCCTAGCCCGCCACTTACTGCCCCGCCCCCTCCGCCTCTGTAGTTGTTAAAACATTATCGCCTGTCTGGCCCTCCATCTTCTACCTCTTTGCTCCGGATCTCTTTGCCCCTGATGTTTTAAGCTCTGATAAAGGTTACCCATTCTAGATAGCACCGCTATTATGATGTATTAAACTTGAAAATTTATAAATAACAAAGAATAATAGTCAAATAACAAAAGAGTAAAAACCACTTGGTCTAGCGGGTTCAGTTGTTACTAGAGAAGCACATAGGAAAACTCATTAATGATTCACATAGGAATATGCTATCTAACTACCAATCTGGACACTACCTCATGCCCAATTGTTCAGGGACAAATTCAATAGATAAATCAACCCGATTTATAATAAATAAACACATAAAACTACTTTATTTTGAATTATTAATTTAGCCTCAAATGTGGGCCTCTAAATCCTTTTGTGTGGTAGGTGATGTACCTGCACACCTCTCAGTTCTTACTCTCCTGTTGAAAACTCCAGCGACGCCCGTTGTCACTCCCAAGGCCTTGGACCTCCCAAAACATGGCAATTTACGTATCCAAACGTAAATCGCGTACGTAAAAACGTTTTACTTACGTAAAAACGTAAAAAACTGAACTCCAATCGATGAAAAACCTGAATTTCGTATTCTGAATAAATATGAAATATACGTAAGTTTTCAAAAATAGTGAAAACCCTAAACCCTTGAGTCAAATTCCAACCAGGCCCTTAGTACTACAGCCATTCCTACTTGGTATAGTAATAAGCCAGCTTACTAAAAGACTAACCGAAACCACTTCAAACGCATAACATATTCAAAACACTATTTGAACCTCAGCTACGAAAATAATTTTAAGGATGGCAGAATCTGGAAAAGTCGAAGTGGAAGAAAATCCTTAGATTATGAAACTGAACTTTTCCATTTAGTGGGTTAAATTATTAAAGATATGTTCACTTCCATGACTTCCACCAAATGAAGATTTACTTAACTTTCTCTCACTGTTCAAGTGCTACAAAACATGGAACAAAGATTTTTAGAAATTAAGATATATTGTAACATTCATAATATTTGAGAATATCATGGCCAGGAACCCTCACATCTGGTAAGCATCTTCCCTTATGCTCCTAGGAGTGGGGATGAGATAAACCAGCAGTCTTAGCAGAATCGTCGAGAACGACGGACTTAGCAAGCTCCCGAATGGCGGTTACCATACAGGAAGAGAGGAGAAGAACCAACAGCAGAAAGTAACGTTGGTTAGATTACAGGATTACAAGATCATCGATTGGGTGATATTAATATTGTTTTTATTATGGATCCATTAAAAGAAATTGAGCTCAAATTTCATGTTTTTTGTAATTAGTAGTAAATATTCTAATTTAAAAGGAATTGAATATTTTTTTATACTTTTTGTCAGCACTCTATATAATTATAATTATTTGTTATAACCATTTTATTTGAATATATTTCACAATTCCTAGTTTCTCAATTTATTAATAACTACAACATTAGCCTTGAGATCGGGCGATTCAATCGGGATAAATTCCTATGTCAAAGACATAAAACAATTTGAATTAAAGATCTCATGACAGTCCTGCCAAATTAGTTAAGGTAAATTGATCAAATAAAGTAGAAAAAGAAATAGTGAAAAAAGAGGTAGGTTACAATATATGGGATTGACACTAACTAAAAAATTGTGTAAGGCAAAATATTACTATAAGTATAAGCTAATAGAAATTATCGCAGTTATCAAAAGTTTATACCTAAAAATAATAGTCTAAAATGCACTGTGAGTCTAAAAGAAAGGACACATAATAATCCTACAAGCTAAGCTATAAATTAAAAGACTAAACCAATTATTTATAAATGTCTATAAACTAATAAATAAATAGATGAATAGTTGGCAATAGTAATAAAGCCTTAATCCTTTCTTCCAACTGTGAATCGGTGTTTAGTTTTTGTACGCACTTATTGTTTTAAAAATGAAACCAGTTTCCGAGATTATCATTAAGCAATTCAACTATTTCACAGGTTGTTGAATTGACACCAGTTTTGAAGGGAAATAGTCTTGTGTTTGTTCTTTCTGGATGTCCACAAGACATTGATGCATTGATATTTTTTCAAATCAAAACCACTTTCGTTAAGCACTAGCTATGATAATCCTACTTAACCTTCAGCACCCGAACATTTTACTATAAGCTTTAACAATCGACTCTGAAATACACGCTTGTGGGACAAGCGACATATCGGCATTACGAAGAAACATGAATTGATATATAGTTAAATTAAAATAAGCCATTGTAAGTTAGCTGACTTTCAACAACTTTATTATGATAAAATTACAATCTACCTGATTGGGCTATAAGTAATTGTGATAGATGATCTCATTCATACCAATTGACAATTTACATTCACTCACTCATTCATACAATATTTACAAACAGCCGAGAGGCCCCCCAGCTCCACATGGTTGTCACCTCCCTCGCGTGCGAAGGAGGAAGCGGAGTCTTGGAAAGTCCCCTACTCTCCTACGTCAGCTGCGTCACTGGATAAGATACAGCGGAGGCTGACCAAGAACACGAAAGCCACAGACGCTCAGGACATGATTAGAGAAACTGGCCATTGCCAGTACTCCCACTGTCACTTATTTATAGCAGGTCACGAGGCCACTGCCGTTTTAGTCTCCGAGGAAGATTATAGGGATGAGTGCTGCAGTGCAATGACTGTGCTAAGGAATTAGGGGGGTTGGATAGGTTACTATGGAATTTTATGAACTTGGAAGGGATGAGTTCAAGAATGTAGGGTATATTCAGATCATTATGAGGGGTTTTGTTGCTGACGTAATAAGGGGCATTTACTATTGTTCTCAGGACTTTTGATTGAAGGATTGGATGCGATTGATGTTTGACTTTTTTGCTGTCCCCCATAGCTAAGTTGGCTGAAATGGTAAAATTATTAATAATTACACACTAACTCTGGAAAACAAAATGGAAATACACACGGAATTCTATGACACATAAGTGCACAAAAAGGGTTTCTTTGATAAGGTGATAAAAACGTTACTTACATATTACTTTAATTCTTCAAGTAAGGATCCATATGGTATTTATATGTTTCGGTTTCCCTTCTGATGTTAGTTTTTATTGCTTTGTCATTGAATCTAAATATGGGGTAGCTACTGCCACCAAATACAATATTTGCCGTATTAATTGGTTTTAAAGTCGATAATATTAACTACTAACTACTACACCATGGTGCCTGGAGGGTGGACTGGATACTTATGGTACCACATATTTAAAAGCTGTCTGTTCTCCAGGGAAATAGAAGTGAAGTGGCCTTCCTCTGGAAATCCAGCCCTATGTGGTGAAGCAGTGCAGGTTCCGGCCCTGTAATGCTCTAATGCCTGGTCGCATATCCACACCAGTGACTCTATTGTCAGTACTCATCATGAAATATCTACTTCTCTTATGAAGACACTAAGAGCCAGCTTCAAGTGACTAAGCATTCATAACCAATGAAGGAAGGCAGGGTGCTTTGTATGGCTAAATGAAAATCAAAGGTATCTAACATAAAAATTAATTCGCCAAATACATACAAATAAATATGTGTTTGTAAGATCCATCCTTTCTATAGTTATTCTATATTTTTGAGGTTAGAATAAATAAATCGAATTAAAGTCTTTAGGAGACACTTCGAAGCATTACCTTTGTAATAGGAACTTTAGAAAGAGGAGAGTCTCATGGATTATTATGTAATTAAATGGTTACATTCAAGCCAATTTTTTACCCATTCAATTATCTTCTGGTTTATAATTTAATAATTTGTAACTATATATGAATATGATAGTAGATGCTTGTAGTATGTGTATATATTTATCATTTAAAAATCACCACATCAAACAGTTGCTGGAACAAACATTATATTGTTAAATATTTGAATTCAATCAAACGTAAATTTTTTCAACCCTGAATTGGCAATTTTCTATACAGGAACGGGTAATTACTAGCAATTTCTCTCGTTGTCATCATCAGAGATAATTTATTGACTAATGTCATACTTCATTCTATCAATTTCTACTATTTTTGTTGCATCGTTGTATTCTACATCTAGAATTCACTATATCAGTGAAACATATTTAACATGCAAATAGGCTAAAAATACTTTTATAGGTACATTATATACAGTGACTCATAAATTCGTGTTTACACAACAACATGAACATTATCAATCTATTAATAACCCTTTGTGTGTTTATCTCTCTAAACTGAAGGTAGTCTTAATAAATTATTCATGAGAACAGTATTGTGAGTGATAGTTGTATTGCTGATTTTAGGTAAGTTTTGTCTACGAATTCTACATTTTTTATTATCTTTTTCATCAGGTATGTCTTTTTATTAGTGCCAAATCAAAAGAAAATAATTAACATGCTTCTACTTACAACATACATAAATTGTTCCAATGAGTAAATTTTATAATTCTTTTAATAAATAATGTATAACTCTAAACTATTTTTTTATGTTTTAATAATATTTAGACTATTAAACATTTAAAACAAAAA
This sequence comes from Acanthosoma haemorrhoidale, assembly GCA_930367205.1. Lineage (NCBI taxonomy): Eukaryota > Metazoa > Arthropoda > Insecta > Hemiptera > Acanthosomatidae > Acanthosoma > Acanthosoma haemorrhoidale. The sequence goes on along the minus strand of OV884011.1, from coordinate 48,303,014 downwards.
CCAGGCATTATTTTTCTCCGGTGTGAATGATGGTATTTGAAGACTACGAAAACGCACCGATTTACATTCCAACCACAATTTGCGACTTCAAAATTCATAGTTTCACGATACCCCCCCCCCTCTAGCATGAATACAAATTGTACTACCAAGTTTGCAAATGTAGCTTCATTTTACAAGGACTTTGCATAGACCAATCATTCTCTTGTTGTGAATTTTGTCACATTTTTCAATCTATAAATTAAATGACAAAAAAGAGGTCACCCGTATAGGTTGTATTTAGGCTATTAAAGTGAGTATATTTCATAGGAATCGAAAGATTTAGGACTGAACCACGAATAGACCTGAATAGTTGTGGCGTAGAATTCTATTGAACTTCTTTCAGCCCTGATCAAAGAAGAGTGCTCAATCTGGGACGACAGGGCAGAAGTAATGTGGAAGCACGAACGAAAGGAGGTTGTCCTTGATTGTCGTTTACCATTCTTCTTCTTGTCGGAGGGACTCGCACAATGGGGGAAACTTCTTCCCTATTCCCCTCCAAACCATTCCAATGGAGGAGTCCTTTTCAATGTTAAAGTTTTCAACTAAATCATAACTGAATTTAAAAGTAACTGTCTATTACGGTATATTGGATCTGCTTTTACGGTCGTTACAAGCCTCATAGAAGATGTTAGTAGTAGAGAATAGGTTCGATTGTAACTATAAAAAAATAGTAAATTTAAATGATATATGGGGGGGGGGCTAATGGTTGTTTTTTACTCGGCCCATTGAAGGGTCTAGAACCCACATTATAAATGGTACGGTGAATTGAATTTAACCTTAAAGAGGCATTGTTTTTATTTGGTATCTTTAATAGCTTAATTGTGACATCACATAAAATAATCCTGTTAAATGATTTTGAAGACATGAATTCAATAAAAATATGACACATGAACGGAAGGACTGATAGTAACAATTATCCAAGGGGCGTGGGACCTGGAACAGGATCGACGTCATTTAATTTAAATTCGAAATTTATTAAATAAATGGTTCTACTCTTGTTTTTAGTCCTGTGCTTTAGTTGTATTTTTTTTTTTCTAATCCTCTTTATTAATAATTACAATGAACAAAAAAATAAATAAATAAATAAATAAATAATTTTCATTTACATATTTCTCCTCGTTCTGCATACACAGATGCATTCGAAGGAAGCGCTCTTTGTTTTTAAGCTATATAATATATATATATATAATAGGCTATATATCTAGCCTGGTATACCTCTTAACGACGCAAGCGATCTCTAGCTCTAAAATGGCAAATTAAGCCACAGTAGGGCCGAACTTACTAAATACCTTTAAACGTTCTATTATATATTATGTGATTAATGTATTAAATTACTAAATACCAATACATATAATAATTATTCCTTAGTATATAATTAAGGTTAAAATATTAGTGAGCAAAGCACATTCATGTTTATCGTTTGAATACACTGTATTTATTATTATAGACACGAGAGGCATAGACCAAACTGTGCTACTCCTCGGATTCATAGTGTGACATAAATTAATCAGTCTTTCTCAGCGTGAACAAGCTCTTGTTTGTTCTAGTTGGCCTCACACCCTAAACACAAGATATTTTATTGACACTACAACGCTCTCTGAGTGGAGTCGTCTTTAAGTATAGAAATAGAATTCTTGCGTACTAGTTAAGTGTTATAGAAAGAAACACCTGATGCCAGATCTACTTAGATTGTCCAATCCTTGTTTGTATATTACTAAAATAACATACAGCAGCGTGGCCTACCTCACACACTTACCAATTTTGATGATTTTAGGAAAAGTTGATATTCATTGCATTTTGAGATATGTTGGGTGCTAGAGATCGAGGGGTCTGGTATATTCAACGTACCTCAGACTAAAAAAAAAATTGGTCTTGAAAAAAGTCGGATTCACTTTTGTAATTTTTCAGCAATTTTGAGTCACAGCTGAGAAGCAATTGATTATTTAATATCTTGTTTTATCTCCATTGCTGTAAGAATGTGAAAAAACAATACGCTTGAAAGAATTAAGAGATTTATTATTAGTACTTTTTTTCATATAGTAACATTCACATAGATTATTCAACTGTTTTTGCATATAGTATATCAATCGATTTTCAGTGGTATATCATAAAGAAGTTAGTAAAAAATGTTATTCCGTTTATAATTGATGTAAAACCTTTCAGTGAAGTAATTGTAAGGTTTAGATTCGTTTCTTCCCCTTTTAATCGGAACCCACGCGTACAGGAATGACACCTGTTCCTACTATTGAGGACTACATAAATATCTTGATTTGGTTTATTATTAGACAGCCGACATGACAAACGAACTGAGCTGACGCTCGAAGATTAAAGGCAGGTAAATATGATAAACCATTCGACGACGGACTCGGCGGTACCCCGCTGAGGCCAGCGTAGGCAGAGAACACGCTCCTGATGAAGTATCAGCCGTCGTGGAGAGGTCGCGTGGGCCGTCTTAATAATTGCCGTCTTGGGACAAATAGACTATTTTCCGTCCGTCTGGCTCGTGATGTTTCCTCTGTGTGGTCCCTCCCGTTCCTGATGTAGGCACAGACACACACGGAAACACACACGCTGTAATTGTTTATAACCTCTTCCTCAGGACCGGGTCATTAGTTAATAGTATATTGAGTTGTCTTAAACGGGACGGTTGATTTATTTAGCAATTAACTCGATAACGAATATCAAATGGCTGTTTTTAGTTGAGTTGAATATTCGTTTCCAATTTTCATTTTTTTTTTTATGTGAATATTTATGAGTCTTTTTTCTTTTACCGATGGAGGGAGAGTACTTCATAAACCAAATTTCTATCATTTCTATTTGCATTTTTCAAGCTGCAGTTATAATACTGATTGGATTTACATTAAAAAAAAAAAAAAAAAATCGTGTCAATGAGGATTTTATAAAGCACGGTGGGTGCGTTAAACATTCTAAAAATGCTAACTGTCTCTTGGTTAAAGTTTTAATTGAAAAAAAAATATATGTGCGTTCATTAAAAGGAATTCAGAACAATTAAGTACCAAATTTAGCAATAACAGTTTTTAATGTCTCACAAAAAATACTGTGGTATCACCATTTCAACATTTTTATCCTATACCTAGAAGTGTCTTAAAGTCAAAAGATTTATTTTTAAAAAGACTCAAGAACAAAGCGAGACGTATCTATCGTATTTAATACTGCCATATTGTGTTCATGAATGTCAAGAAGACATTCGACATCGTTTAGCGCGAAGATCTCCGTGTTCAAGCTAAAGAAAAATATTTTCCGGGTAATCGGATTATGATCTCGTAATCATTCCTGGTAAAGTAGACATCACCATCTCTTAGTTGCCTCCCAAGATGTAAGTGCTTCTGAGATATTGGCAGGTGTGCCACAGGGAAGTCGGTAAGCACTCTACTTGACTCATTCTGTATACACCCTAGCCATTCCTCAGCATTCTAACAAACGGACAATTTATAATTATAAACATATACCACTCTGAACTCTAAAACCCCAAATTCGGGGTTTGTTACCCATGCGGAACATACTAATTAAAACGGTAAAGTGACTTAATCAATCACCTTACGCAACAACATATTGAAACTTCTTTTACACGCAAGGAGTATTTTTTCCCTTCAGAAATAAAATAAGTAGAGGGCAGAGGTGATTTATTGTTTTTTCATGAGAAGGAGCCCTTAAATAAATTGCTTATTAATTAAGAAATTTGTTTTCAAGACTTTTTGGCGACCCTTGTGAAACACTTAATCGTGCATTGCACGCACTAAATTAATAAATGTGATGAGTTACCTTCTGATAGAGTTAAGACATTTAATAGGTAACGCAGTCAAGGAGGGCAGCTGCGACTCGCACGGCTTCCCCCCTCGGGGAAGATCTAGAGCCGAAGCACTCCTGAGGATGGATGGCCGACGCGGCGAAGAGACCTCCCTAGAAGATAATCTGGTTTGGAGCAATCTCTCAGGATTGGAGCAGTAAATCTGGATTCCCTTCGCAGGGCCAGTCCATTGTCGGCTCATCTGTCCACTGTGCGCAAAGACTGTGCTAACTGTGTGATATACTTCTGCAGGGATCTGTCAGTATCTTCGGCAAACCTTGCTTCCATACATGCTACTTCTGTCTTCCGGGTTCGGGCTCTGAGTGGCTTAAGCTCTTTGATAAGGTTTTAATTTTATTTATATATTTGCACATCTAGCGAGAATTTGCAATCTTCATGTTATGAAATTAACTAATAGTTTCATGTAATAAAACATGTAAATGTGAGTTATGATATGACGTATCTTAAAATTTAAATATGAACAATTTAGTAGGTAATTTCACAATTTATATTTTTTGTCTTGTAATTACCTAATCCTTCGATGAAGTGTACTAATATGTAATATATACCGGCTTTGGTAGTGCTTCAAAGGTTTATGTAGGTCTTGATTTCCGTTAAATACATTCAAGATATTTTTTTATGCTAAAAAATTAGTTTGGAGATTTTCAAAATAAATCTTTTTATTGATTAATCATCCTCTCAGTCAACGTTTGGACTATTCAGGCATCATCATCAGTATTGCGATTCACAACAATAAACGATAAGAAACAATAAGATAACACAAGAAATAATATTATTTATTAAATTATGTTGTAATGGATTGTATTTCTTGTATTATGTTATTATTGCTTCTAAACATGTAAATTTACGCATCTTACAAATACTCTAAAAAATATCTTATGGCTACTTTTTCTAGGCCGTCTTCGTAGCCTCCCCCGAAGCTTCCTAAAAGAATTTTCTTAAGGGAATGATCATGATGGTGGTTCCAGCCTTTTGATGGAAAATGAGTTGCAACAAGAAAATTAATAATAACTATCAAAAAATTTAATAAGGAGACGTTTACTTTATGATGAAATGTTAGATTTATTGTACGTGAAGAAACCATATAATTAAAAAAATGTTAAAAGAGTTTTGTGAGAGTTTTCAAATAGATTTTTTTATTAATCAGTCCACCGATCGTGAAATTAAAGCCAATGAAACCCACTCAGCATACTTTTATTTGAAGAAAATATTTTTTTTTCTGGCTGAGAGGATGTATTGGGTAGAATTTTAAAAAAAGTGCCAAAATTTACTTATAAGTACGTCTAGTAAGTACTTAATTATTATATACTCGATGGGATAGAGTTTACTTCTAGTCAGGTACTTCTGTTTATACATGTTCACTATAATGGTCATGAAAATTATTCTATCAATCTGACATTTTAAAATTTCATGAACCCCCCCCCCCCCGAAGTACGGTAAATTATACATTTATGTATCAAGAAGCTATGGAAGATTCAAAATTGTGATTTTTTTTTTAATAGCTGAAAAGATCTTTTCCGGTGATGGAGATACTTTAAAAAGCAAAGCGAACTGTATCTGGACAAAATAATGAAATGACTCAACGTTTTCAAAATTCTGACGAATAGTCGCTCCAGATATTGTCCCTATATTGTTCCTTAATTTTCTACATGATTAATTATGCTGATTCTTCTTTTCAAAGATTCAATTTAGTTATTAGCTGATGTCAACAAATTTTGCCCAGGATACTTGCTTCAACTACAATTGTAGATAAATAGACGTTGGCACTTATGAATGAATTGTTAATGAAACATACATAATATACAAATATTATAACGGAAGTGGGATGATATTGCACAAGGAGTAAATATAGAGCAAGTATGGTGATAGAGTTAAGTATAAAGGACGAGATAGAGCTAAAACGCTGTTAGGAAGGCTGTGAAAGAGTTTATCAGAGCTGAAGAAAGGGGGGGGGGTGTAAAAGGACTATGATATAAGAAATATTTAGGGAGGGGAGAAGGGTGGCAGAGGTGGGGGTAAGTGGGCGTGGTGTGTAGGCGGGGCCAACATTCGGTGGTGGGGTGACCTTATCCCGTCTTTCTCTCTCTATCTGTTTCCTTATTATATTTTCTCGTACACACACCATCGCCTATCTATCTGTGATCTTCACTTGGTGGTTGTTATCCTGAGAAAGATGTTTCGGAGTTGCGAAAGAGGCTTGTGAACGGAAAAATGATTTCTAAAGTCTGAAGTAATCTTCGCTCATTGTTTACAACCTCTTGCATTTTTTTTTTTTTTTTGTCTCGTGTTTAAACTTATTTCGTGTGATGATTTGAGATCATTTTAATATATTTAAAAACACTTTCCGCGTGTATATTCTTTCAATCAGAGGAATTATCCTTCAAATCGCTAAAACCGTTATCGAAAGACACTTTGGCTATTGAGTTTCTCGAATATGAATGTGATAAGATTGTAAAAAAACAAAACAACTAGATCTTTTTTTTTTTTGAAAAAACTTTGATTTTAATTATGGTGGTAATTTAAATTCACATTTTTGATAAATAGATAAACAATTAAATTACTAATATAATACAATAGTTTAAAAATAAAAAATGTCAGCTGGAACAACATTAGTAACGCGATTTTCGTTGTTAATCCTCACAAATTTTTATAATATCTTTAAAGTCATTTTTTCGTTGCCGCCTTTAACTTAAAATGATGAACAACTGCTGAGCTGTAACTGGAGTCGGTTTAAAAGTAACAAAACGAGACCCCCATAATTGTTTTGTACTTGTACGCTGAAAAATTCCCCTAAACCTAATAAGTTTATTCAGATTTGTTGTTGAATATAGATTTAAAATTCAAAATTGAATGAATATCATTCATACCCACCATTGAAATTACAGACACAGAGAATTTGGGTGTTTATTATAAAATGTAGTTAATTCATTTAGCAAACTAATTCATAAAATAGTAAAATATTATTAATATACAAATAGTTTTAAATAATACTAAGAAAAAGTAAACAATATAACATTTTAATAATAGTATTTGTTCTACTTAATTTGCCTACCTGTTGCTATATGCCTATATCCTTCTCATACATCCTTCAAATGGGGGACTCCCCTTAGTGAAAGGCACTCATTAGCCCAAAATAATTTTCCTTTATTTTTCCCGCATCCAATTTTTATAACTTTGAGAGCTAAGAAAAAAAAAAGTCTGCTATATAATTAAAAATATTGACATATTTGTCTGTACCGGAAAGTTTGCTTATTATTTATCCAATCACCTTTGTTTACTGTCTCAGCCAAGTGGCCTTAGTACGATATTCAATTATGTCTACAAGCAGGCATACAACTCTAAAAAAAAACACCGGAATCAAATAATATGTCTGTAGTGACGCAATGTTTAAACTTAAGTGTTCCATATAAAATTGAATCCGAATAACATTTCTGTTAATTTTTTTCTATTTTGTTGTCAGAAAAATAGTTCATTTATTTATCAGAATAGTTTTTCTTTCCTTAGAGCATAATTAAATTTATCAAAAAAAACCAAATAAAAGCAATTTTTTACATTAAATTAATTAAAGCTGCAGATCAGTTTTTGTGGAAAAGTAATAAAATACTTGTTTGCCTAATTAAAACAATTTACAGCAAAATCTTTAAAATATATGTTAAATAAAAATATCTTAAAAGGTCAAATATTTTTTACAATTTAGTCGGGAAAGTCCTTCTCCCTTTGGGCACAGCAAACATTTCTGGGTAAATATCCTCCAGACATTAAACGCTCCAACTAGGAACGATTTAGTCCTAATGAAATATATACTACAAAAATAAACATGATAACTTCAGCAATATTGAGCAACAAAAGTGCTTGCAGAATATTAGGGGAAAAAAACAACTTAAAAGAAAACTAGATGAAGCTAAATGAAACCAATTTATAAAGAGTTAGACTCCTTTGATAATGTAATCCTTTGATCTTTAATTTCCTAGAGACGTTTTTCTGAGGGTGTAGCTAAAATGATTTTGTATAGTTTCAAAATCAAGGTTTCAATAGTTACTCAATAATGACACCACATTGTATAGTGTACCCGACCTGTGTTCGGGAAGTCCCGGATTCCCAGACACAATTTTTATTTTTAACAATCATTAAAGCAGTGGTACCACATATTACAACTAATAATTATTAATTAGAAATGTTTTCTGGTTTTGTCAAAAAAAAACCAAAAAAAAACCGATCAATTTCTATAGTTGAACCAATGTTCCAAGCAAAATTTGAGGTGTAAAACAAGAAAATTGGCAGCATTGAAATAGCAAGAAAGGATTTGATTACACTATAATTTATTTATGTTATAGATATAAGATTTTTTAATTATTACTGTAGAATTTTCCATGTTATCGATATTATTCTACCCCTCTTCTTTCCAACAAAAGGGGTTGACTTGGGACAGAATAAACTTTTTTATCGGCTGCCTGTAATTCCGTACTTAATGTAGTATTATAAGAAAATATTTTCAATAAATATAGGATATATCTTTTCTAAAGATTCATATACCCGTTTCTCTATTCACCTGACTTACCCATAAACACCACGCTGTTCCACTCTAGTTAAATAATTAGAATATTTAATTTTTAAGGATGCCATCTAGCTAGTCAACTACTGACAGATTTGATTCCTCAAATCTTAAGCGTATTGCATTAGCGTAAAGTTGTACAAAATTATGCCTTATTCATTTACAGTTGGTCCCAATTGAATCTAAACCCAAAGTAACCTACCTTAATAAATTGATCGTGGTGATCAAATGGAAGGAATTCAATGGTAAAATTGAATATTCAAGACGAAATGTTTTATTCACAGAAACAACAAAATATTAAAATGTGTTCACGAGGAATGACTGATTTTACTATTAATTCAAAATGATGAACAGGATACGTCTATTGTACTAGCTATAAATAAAGCTTAAATCTTACTAGTGTACATCGATGTCTTCAATCTGATGTAGAAGCAACGTCTAAGCCAAGAGGTCAAAGACAAACAATCGTCTCAAACCACCGCAAGACTCGTTGCTGCAGACTCCTCCACCCCAACGACCAAGCGAGTGCCCGCGACTAAGTCCGTCTCCGCGACTGTCCCTTGACTGTTGACTCCCGGACTGCCCTCGCAAATTCTTGTCATGTTCTATATATGTTCTCGTCATGGACCGAATCTACCACTCTTCAGAAGGCTCTTTTCTTTCTATATGGCCCTTTGTGACCGTGCCTGCCTTTTCCACCCCATCTTGCTCTTCGGACCACTCTTATCCCAAACAGATGGGGTTCGGTACATCAGTCTGCCTACATCAAAAGACATATGGCCTCAGTTCCTTAAGGTTATTTAACAATTGTACACTACTTTTCCCATGTCGGGGTTTGAACATATAAGATGGTTTGTAGTTAACAACTGTAAATTTAGTATTTTTTTCCCTATTTATATCGCCTGTAGATACTTCGAAATAATTAGTTAATAAATGGCTTTGTGTTGTTGTTTATGAGGTAATTATTATTTTTAATGCCACTATGGAGTACTAAATGCTTCCGATAGAAAACTTCCATATAGACTTCTGTACCAGGCCACTTTCAACAGAAGAGCGAATTATATAGAAAACACAGAAATATTTTTATAATGGGTTGGAACTTTGGGTTATATGTTAAATGTCCCTGCCACGTAAATTTAGCATACAAATAATAATATTAATGAATAGACATTAACTAGATGGCTAAAGTGCAGGGGTCCCATACCGAAGGGAAGGGTTTGATTGACAGGCAGAAACATTTTTTGTGATTAGCTGATTAGCTTCTGTGTGGATACCTAGGACGGAATACTTGCCTGTTAAGACACTGATTAAGGACATTTATCCTTGCGATTGCTCCGATTATCTGGGAAGACATTGCTGTAAATTTTTAAGCATAGACACTGATAGTTATTTGATAAGGTAAGTGTAATATGTTTCATTATTTTAAATACTTAGTATTTTCTATTCCTAAATACGTTCAAGCATCTGAATGAAACATATCATATTGTAAATTCTATTTTAAATGGATGAAATTTCTTCTATTGACTACGAAGTTAATTTATTAAGATAAATTACTTCGGATTATGATAAATTGGGACAATATTATATTTAATTTAATCATATTTTCATTATAGTTGTACGCCAATGCTGTACGCTCAGAATTTGATAGGGAAATTAAATCTATAAGTAAGTTTGTGTAATTAAATGATATTTCTTAAAATAAAATATTTTAATTATTCAGCTGGAGCGTTGAGGCGTGGGTTTGAGGATATGTAAAAGAAGAATATATGTTTCAGTAGAAAGATTCATTCTTTATGTATTTCCCTATATTATGTATATATTCTATTCTATGTGTCTGTTGTAAACAGTTGAATATAATAGATACATTAGTATATTGGTATTTACGTTAGTATCTCGAATACAATAAATCCTCATTCGCCAAAAAAGTAGAACATATTAATATGAATGAGGCAAATTATAGAACCAACAAACTTATTCGAAATAATTTCCGTTAGCTTTGTCAATGGCTAGAACTGTTTTTTCAATCTTTCATAAAATTTGCCTATGAACAGTAAGAGGCTGAGGGATATGGTCTCACCAGTTTTTAATTTTAATAAATAAATTTTATCAAAAGAAATAAATCTGAAATTTCTTCACAATGATATGTCATACCACTTTTACATGCACATAAGGCTGAAAATGGAAAAAAAATATTAATCCATAAAATTAACTTTGTCAGTGCCTTTAAGATCAAAAATTTGGAGCTCAATGATTTTAATTTAGCTACATGATTTTCATTGACTAAATGAAATCTCTCAATAAATAAATTTAAAAAAATACATGCTATTCAAATTTTCATTTAAACCACTCAAAATTTTTTTTTAATTCCATTTAATTCGTTCTCAAGAAAAGTGCCTTAGAATAAATAAACCGTGCATAAAACTGGACTTCAATACACGATCTAAAAGGATGCCATTTAATTAATATTTTGTACTTTTTTTTAATAAATAATTCATAAAACGAAAAAAGAGCTTTTTTCCTCAATTTATACTCGCTTTTGTTTTTCCTCAGATAAAAAATTAATTTCAGTTTTTATGATATAAATCTGTCTCTTTTAACTGATAATTTAATAAACAGTATTTTTAAATATTTCTTTTCAGAATTATTATTATATTTCATGGGTCAGTACTCGTCAGTATATATTTATAGATGTTAAAAAGGGAGAATTGTTTATTTTAGCATTTCCACAAAACAATTTACCTGGTGTTGGTGAACAAAAAATAATTAAAGACAAAGTATAAACCCATCATAAAAAAAGTATTACTCCTGAACATTAGAAAAAAATCTGTTTAAGTCGTATCTGGAAATATTGGTATTTTTTAATTGAATTTTTTTAATGTGCCCTTTTAAAAAAAATAAATAGAACTTTAATTATTCACTTACTGTGTTGTTAACGAATATTTCGTTTATAAAACAATTTGTACTGCCAAATTCATTTGATTAATTTGATGTAGCATCGTAATTCGTGATCTGAAAAATATTCTTGACTCCTACTCAAAACACACTCACTGACTAACACCTCGTAGGCAATGGTTATGTTAAATCGTATGGTGGATCTGAGTATGAAAGTGGTCTTAGTCATATATTTTACATTTCGATATATTAAACGGTTTGATAATGATATTCGCGTGGTCCTTAAGGCCTTTTCGTGACAAAAAAAAAAACGGTTTGATTTTGAACAAATCAAAAAATATTTGTATATAATTTAATCAAATATTTATAAAATAGTAATTTGTGATACATTTTATGTAGAACTAGGTACATTTGTTGTCCTCTTTCTTTTTTTCATTGTCTCTTGTTCCACCTGTGTACGTTTTAGATTTACACATAATACTTATGCAGTGACGTCAAGATTCGATTCACCTGAAGATGACTAGTTCCTTATCCGTTTACATTGCTTAGAAGTATTATTTGTATTGTATGGTCGTATATCTGAAAATCACATCAGAAAAATCATCTCATTCACAAAAACGAATTACAATAAATATTACCTTTAATTATTATCTAAAATATACTTTGCTAAACCTCTGATAACATTATTGTAAGATAGTAAACGTTTTCTCCGAAATTAAATACTTATTATAATAATTAATTCTGTTGATTAGCACATTATTGTACTGTATTTTAGATATAATTTAAACAAAAATATAAAATATTCTGCTCCAAAATATGTATCGCCTGGGGAGGGAGACCCCCCTCCAGGTACGCTACTGGTATAATGTTCTTGTATTCTTCTTCCATAATATGTAACGATCTATTACACCCCCCCCCCCCGCAATCCTATAAGGCTTTGCCATGTATTGTGATTAGAATAACGCGGTTATAAGCTGTTCCGAACAGTCGGAAGCGATCAAGAGCTCAACAATCGATATCCCTCCACAGATCGAGGCGGATGTAAACGTCCCTACCAACACTAAAGCAAGCTGTCTCACTCTTCCCGACAGGATAGTAGCAGACTGGTACGAAAGCTGATCTAACTCCTCTTCTATGTGTGTGTGTTCTCTGGTTAAGACCAAAAGATATGAAGACCTATTTTGTGGAATTATTTTTTTTAATTACTACAAATTGTACCTTGTTTATATGTTTTAATAAATGGTAGTTACTGCAACATGACCTTCTTTTTTTATTTGCCTTAATAAGGATAAGGAAAAAATAAAAACAATATTTTTCATTAATTTAATTTATTGTTTATACATCATCAAATAAATTATTAAACAGTGTATTTGTATTCAAACTAAAACAATCTAAAGGTCCGTTTTCTACATTAGGTAAAAAACAATCTGAAGGATTCACATGTTGGTTATAAATATCAAGCACTTTATTCAACAAACTCAGAGAATTACTAATTTTATCAATTAAATACACAAATGTAACACTTTCCATCTTGTTGAAACAGATAACAGGAGATGAAATTATCATATGCGGTGGCGATGGATCATTGACGAGGTTAACGAACCAAGGATATGTGGTTTCAAGTCTAATTACCTTGGTTCTACCGCGTGTGGAAAATAAGCAAACAATGGTTTTACATTTTACTACATCATCCGACTGCTGCTCACCCTTCTTTTTTCTCTTCTGATGAAAGTAGTTGAGAATCCAGTCACTGACGCCTGCGAGAGCCTCCCATTCTTCCCTGCCCATGTAAAGGAAATTCTTACTTTTCTTATTTTCAACAAATCCTACTCTCTACGATTCTAAAAAGTCAACTCTATAACCTTTTTCGGACTTATGTTTAATTCGGTCGTCAGCTTTTCTTAAAACGCACTTGCAGCACTGACTCGTATCATCAAAATGGAAAAAAGATACTCGTATAACAGATTGATACTTGCGCGGCTCCTCTAACAGGTTGAGACTTGCACACATCCAGATTCTTCACCATACGTCTCGATGGAGTTCATGATGTGAACCTCTGAATACGAGTACTTTATTACCATCTAGGATGGGTGATTCATAAAGATTTTGAAGCATCTCGTTTAGGAAGCTATAATCAAACACTCACATGTATCCGGGCCGTCTCTGTTTTCAGGTTTAGACTAGCAACACCCTGTGAAATGTCCGTTAGCGGCTCTGCCCTTATTCTTCTCTGCTGAGGAATCTAGCTCTTTTAATAGTTTTATACGTTTCGCGTATAAGCCGGCTAGAGGATGATCCAGATTCAACATGGCGACATCTTCGTTAAATCTGGAAAAATATTCAGACTTGCACAATTTACTCAATAGATCCATCTCGAACTGCTTCACATCCGACTATGAGTGCTATGAGGAGGAAGCCCACCCTCCACTTTGGGAGGTTTGGACAGGGAGATACCAAAATAAAACTTCGTCCAGGGTGTGCCAAGCTCGAGTAAGTAGGCCGAACACGAAACAAGAACAGGATCCGGTGATTCAGAGGTGAAATATTTTAAAGGCTAACTCGAATGAAAACAAACTTACCGAAATAAAACAATCTGTGACGTAATCAGCTCGAAATACTAGGTACACGTACAGATCAATGATCCACCAGGCGTTAAGTACGACAATGTCAACACACATTACCCCTAGGTCAACGAAACACAACATTCTGTGATGGAATCAGCTCGAAATACCCAATTCAAGGCAAAGCCACCAACTCAAGGTCAACACCCACCACCCTAAACGTTTTCGATTATAGTTTTAAAAACAAATTGTTTAGTGTTAATCAGGACGCAGAAATCCTTATTTTTATAACCTAATGCACATTATAGACTTTTTCTATGTAATTATTTAAGTCCTGAGAACAATAGTAAATGCCCCTTATTACATAAGCAACAAAAACCTTCAAAATGATCTTAATATACCCTACATGCTTAAACTCATTCCTTCCTAGTTCATAAAATTCCATATTAACATATTCAACCACCCTAATTCCGTAATAATACAGCTCCACTCATCCCTACAATTCTTCTCGGAGACTAAAATGTCAGTGGCCTCGTGACCTGCTATAAATACATGATAGCGGGAGTCCTGGCAATGGTCAGTTTCTCCAATCATGTCCTGAGCGTCTGTGGCTCTCGGGGTCTTGGTCAGCCTCTACTGGCTCTTATCCAGTGACGGTGCGTGGGGGACTTCCCAAGACCCGGCTACCTCTTTCGTATGTGAGGGAGGTGACAACCATGTGGACTTGGGAGTTCTCTGAGCTGTTTTCAAATACTGTATGGATGAGCGAAAGAATGAAAATTGTAAATATGGTAAGAATGAGATCATTTATAACAATTACTTATTGCCCAATGAGGCATATTGTAATTTTATCATAATAAATTTGTTTTAAATACAAAATAATAAGATTTAAAAGAAATTAACTTCGATTAACTTGAGTTTTTTTAATTTAAACCTGCTTCTTTCGTTAGTCTGGGATGTCAAAAACAACACAGGGTTCAAGAAGATCTTTGGGCTGAGGTAGAGGTTGAATGGACGAGAACTTATCATCTTAGATGGAGCTAGAGAGAGGAAGCTATCAAATACCTTGTACCTGGGTGTTTACCAGATCTTGGAGGATCCACATCAACAAGATTTCATGAGCATGTTTATGGTCGTCTGTGACTTTTGATGAACAGGAATCCCAATCAACTCGTAACTTTGCTCACTCCTTTTAAAGCAGTTTAAATAACTCTTCACTAGTATAGCAGCATAGGGAACTATTGTAGTCACCAAAATGAACAGAATTCAAGTGTTACAAGATAAGGTGCTGTAGAAACCTCTCAGATTCGCTAATATTTAAATATTTACAAATTAACTACAGTCAATTCCAGAAGTTCTAAGAGAAACTACCCAATGTAAATGGCTGAAGTGAGTATAGACTATCAACCCAACCCAGAACATACGATTGAAAGATCTTCAGCAAGACAAGTAACTAATACAGACACTTTAAGAAACATTAATTATTGTTCTTATATAGACTTTTAAATATAAGTTAGTCATCACTTAAGTACATATTACATAGAAGCTAATCACATGAGTGTGGTGGCATATTTTTTTATTTTTTCCTCAGCTAGACATTTCCATCCTCTTTGTTTTGCTTAGAGGGCAATGTCTTAGGATGAAGTGTTTTTTTCAGTAATTTATTACATTCCTTTATTCACTTACACATCTAATTGTTTGTTATACCTTACCAAAACACATAAGGTCTAGCCCGTGGGTTGTTGACGATACCTAATTTCGGATTAGGCATTATTCAGACTGACATTCATTTAACAGGACAGGAAAGTAGAGCCACTCCCTTCTTGTTCGGCAATAAGCCACACCCATTCTTCAGCCACCAGTCGCTCTAGGTCCCCTGTAGGACCTTAGAGAAGACTTGGCTTGACTGTTGCACATTTAGCTCGGATGCCTGGCCGCTGTATAACGTGAGCTAAACCTCTTAAAGTGCGATACTGAAGCACCACTTAGACACTTAATTCAGACAGCTCATTAGCTTCTGTAGGGGCATTAACGCTCCTTTAAGTGCCCACAGAAGTGGCGCTCTGGAGTGGAGGAAGAGGTTGACGGGAGGGGGCGAATTTTGTTGTTGGTAAGTTGCATAATTAACGCCGGGGAAATTGCCGAGGGGGTAAGTTAATGGTTAATTAGTTAATTATTGGTTAGAGCGAAGGGTTGAGCCCGCCTCGCCCGCTAATGGATTGACTACCATCAATCATAACGGGCCATTGTGGGCCACAAATGGGTGCCAGACCCCTCCACTCTATCCCTCTTTCTCACTCTCTATCGCTCTCTGCGCGTTATAAATGGAAACGCCCGTTCGGGAGCAGTTGTTTTTATACAGCTACTGCCGTATAGATTACATTTAAATCGTCAGACCTCCTGTTCTTACGCCCACTCATTGTGCCCTTAATTCACCCGAGCCGTTTTTGTCTCCGTTACGTCTAACTACAAGTATCTGAGCATAGCTAACTGTTGATTCGCTTTAGAGAATTTCGTCTCTTTTATATTATATCTGCCATTCTTTATACTGTCCTTCAATTTCTAAATTAGAGTTATATTGAGGCTGTGAAGGTGACATCCAATACAAGGTTATTAATTTGGTATTAAATACCAAAACTAATAATTCTTAATGCATTCATTTTGGTTTTCTAAATCGGTTTTGCAGATTCGTCATTCCAGCTACTTGTATTTCATGAAGTTAATCTTGTATCTTGGGTATCATATGATTGTTGTAATTGCCTTGAACTACAAATGTTTGCTAGGTGAATTAGAAGTAAAACATGCATCTATTTGTTACAGTATTTTAGTTTTTAATCAGTGTCACCTTGATTTGAGTACAAACGTTTATGTATTTTAGTCAACGTAATGCTAAACCACAGGGGGCTATCTAGGAGGACCCGGGTCATATTTTCTTGCCTAATATTCTTAATTTTTACATCTGTTAGCTAAAAGCGCGGTCCTGGAATAGCCTTTGAGCTGGGGTCCTGGTATTGTGACGTTCTTCCACGAGACGACGAATTCCTTAAGTTCGTCTTCATGAACAAGATTGGCCAGAAATGGCTGGTTCACTTTGGACATGCTAAATCTACTTATGCTCTAATCGTTTAGAGGAACGTGTTCCGCTAACTCTAAGATTTGTGGAAACAGAGAGTTCGTTTCTATCCGGATCTCTTTAAATCTTCCACGCCCCATAAGATCTTGGTACAGGCAGTAGTCGGGTGAGATCCATATATTGTCGAGCGTCAGTCCTAATTCATTCTTCTGACAAATACTCCTTGTCGGGTGGTCACGAGGGGGGTGCCTAGTTACCCTAGCCCTGGTGACGAAGTGAGGGTTGATTAGGCTATGACCTGAACAATCGTTTCATGACGGTCTTACTATCTGACTCCATATTTGATAGGCATGTGCCCCGACAATGCACTATGTTCAGGAGAAGAGAAATAGGGTAGGTAGTATAGGTAGGTTAGGTAGTTTGTGTGGTCTTGGCCAGTGTGAACCGGAAAGAGGCAGACTAGATTGGCGTGGGAGACACTACTTGGTAAATTTGTGGGGCCACGACAACCGTTGTCCGCGAGGGAGAGGTCTCTCCCAAGGAGCTAGTAGTTTTAGCGAGGTGAAGGCAGAGAATCCCCCTAGGAGAGTGTGGGGTCTGACAAGGCCGGACTAAAACATAGCTAGGTTAGGAAGAGAGAGGTCCAGAGGGTTTCATAAATGAGAAGGCCAAGTTCTTGAACATCAGTGCAGCCGCCAGTCATCAGTTAGGTAGTCGTCGGGAGAATGATTTACAGGCCCCAACCGCGGGTCTTATATACCCTTCGTTAGTATATACCCTTCGCTGGCTTCGTAAGTAGCCAATCATCTCCGGTTTTATTGTACCCAAAGCCAGCTCAGTATGCGGTGACTCTTTGTTCTCGGCAGCCCAAGGTCTGGGTCACTACCTGCTGCGGGTAGCGGGTGACCCAGCTCCTATAACTAATTAACTTGTAGCTGCGTCTTTATTGTTTACAACATTTACAATGATTTATGGTTTCGTAATGTTATTTACATTTGTTTTTAATTAATTTACAATATGTATACAATAGAGTATAGGGTGATTTATCTCATGTAGTTAGTGGCCGTTACACAAGCTCCCCCAAATCAACCTATACAAATCGGTGAAGTTGGGCAGAACTAAGTGTGTTAGTGTGGTGGTAATGGAGAAGAAAACTCATATACCCTTGGTGGCACCGAAAAGAGCCGTAGCTGCCTGATGGCCTATATCCTGACGTTGTACGTCTTGTGCAATGTCTGTCTGGTTTCTGTGGAATCCACGTAGGGCGTGCAGGGGTTGCCTGGTACGTTCCGTATTGTTGTGAAAAATGTTGCACGTAGGGTTCTACCGGCAGCCATTCTCTTGGCGTCTGGGTTCGGGCGTGTTGTGTATGCCGTAACTTGGGCGCTGCTCTTTTTTCTGGCGTTGGTGGTAATGGTGATAGCGGGGGTGTGTTTTCAGTGCACATAGCTCTAAAAATAGCCTGGGTATGTGCACACTCTTCCTGAGTCTTCCAGCCCTGTTGGCCCTTTGGGTGTTGTTTCTTTCGGTCTATTGGAATGAGCGCCCACCCGGGTCCAGTTTCTTCTGTATCCGTTTTTGTTCTTCTTCCTTTCGTTCCCTTTTGGTTCATTGAGTATTGTTGAGATGCAGGAGGCAGATAAAGAGAGTTCGTTAAGCTATGTACCGTTCAATATATACCCGCAGGCCAAAGTTTGCGCTCCTTAAAAAAGGTTAAATCTGGTCTACGACCACAAATATCTTCAAAGGTTTATTGATTAGATAATCAGGTTTTTCCTGTTCTGTTA
The DNA here is from genome assembly GCA_930367205.1 of Acanthosoma haemorrhoidale. Lineage (NCBI taxonomy): Eukaryota > Metazoa > Arthropoda > Insecta > Hemiptera > Acanthosomatidae > Acanthosoma > Acanthosoma haemorrhoidale. The sequence continues at coordinate 48,284,281 of OV884011.1, read as the reverse complement.
AGGATAAACCTTCAATATCCTTATTATCTGTTCTCAATCCTTTTATATTTCTACAAATGAGTGTATAAAACCATTCTATGAAACATTTAAAATTTTCCTTTACTTCTGATTTAAATTTCATAAAATAAACTTTTCTCGAGCTAGAAAAATCATTTTATTCTATTTATTTATTCTTACCAAATGACGCCGCTTCCACAGGGGCTTCAACGTGGATACGAATTAGATCTCCAATTTTGTTTTCTGAGATCAAAAGGTTTGGTTGATTTAGGGGTTAAAAGTTGACATTTTAGCAAACTTGCACTGCACAAAATCAAGTATTTCATCCTTATATACGATTTCATTGGTTTTCAATAAATACATCTCTAACTAAGACACATTTTGATGCCTCAAATCTGATATACCATCATGTAATGACAAATTTGCATTGGCTAAATTTTCAGACGAACTTTTGTTTCCTCTCTCCAATTTCAGTAAATAAAGTACATACTGATGTAAGGCAATAAAAATAATCTGCACATTAAACAAGAAGTTTGCTTGTTCATTTTCAAATTTAAATTCATTCCTTGATCATTGAATGGCTTTGTGGCCGTTAAATTAAATTTTAATCTGTCTACTACCCACATCACAAAGAAGTGAATTCACTGTTTTGAAAGCATCTAAATCCAAAACTGTACCAGTAAACAGTAGCAAATTTTAGAAGCTATATGTTCTGTTCTGTCACATTGTGAAACATTTAACTGAGCTATTCTTCTTCTTCAGCACTGCACAGTCCTTCAGAAAATGTCCATTTTTCTTACAGTAATTGCATACTTAAGTCGTACTAACAATTGAATTACTGGCTCATTATTATTTTTATTAAGTTTTTCACACATTCTTTAAGATTTCTTCCGGTCACCCCATCGCCACCCAAAAATCCACAATCATAATCGTTTACCTCAGCATCTCAAAGATCTAATCCTATCCAAACGCCACTCCAGAACAGTGTGGCAAAGATCCCGGCATCCTGTTGATTGCCGCTCGTACAATCAGTACTGCCGATTGGTAAAGCGGCGATTGGCATCCTTCCGTTCCGATTCTTTCAATTCCTACCTCTCCTCTCTGTCTACCAGGGATAACTCCTTGTGGAATGTAACCAAAAAAATCCTAAAGTATCATCCTGTTTCACACCCGCTCCGTCGTGATGATGGGTCCTGGGCGGCTTCGGATGGGGATAGGTCGGAGGAATTTGCTCTGCATCTTACCATACTTTCACACCTCACCTTTCTCATCAAAACCATACTCACAGCACAACTGTGGAAGATTTACTCTCTTCACCTATTCCTCTCTCTCTTCCACCAAAAGCCGTTAACCCCTCTGAGGTCAAATACCTTCTGAAAAACTTACCTTACGAAAAATCCCCTGGATATGATCTCCTTACTCCTCAAATTCTCAAACAGCTTCCTCCTAAAGCCATTATCTTCCTAACCTACATTTCTAATTGCATTATCTGAACGACGCACTTTCCTCTCCTCTGGAAACACTCCATTATAGTCCTATTCAGTAAACCACCCAATGACGCCTCATCTTACCGTCCAATTAGCTTACTCCCTATCCTCTCAAATATATTTGAGAAACTCCTATTAAAACGTCTACTTCCAATTGTTGAATCCAAAAACCTTTTTCCTACACACCAGTTTTTTTCCGTCAACGACATTCCACTGCTCAACCAGGCCTTCACGTTGTTAATCACATCTCCTCAGCCCTTGAAACCAAACAGTATTGCACTGCTGCCTTTCTTGATATAACTCAAGCTTTTGACAGGGTTTGCTCTACAAGCTCAAAAAATATTTACCACAATCCTACAGTCCTACCTTTTAAACCGCTTCTTCCAAGCTCGCTGTGGTTTAAAATAGTGTACTGGGTCCCATCCTCTATAACCTATACACCGCTGATGTCTCCTCTACCCCTAATACCTTCTTGGCCACATTTGCAGATGACACAACGGCCTTGTCATCCCACCTAGACCCCGAAATAGCATCCCATAACCTTCAAAAACACATTGATGAGATCAAGTATTGATGTAAATACTAGGTCAAGTGACCTGCAATAAATGCGTGACAGTGGGAGCCAGCAATACCCAGTTTCTTCAACCATGTCGGGAGCGTCTGTGGCTCTCACGCTCTTCATCAGCCTCCACTGGCTCGTATTCGGTGACGCGGCTGATGGAGGAGCGTGGGGGTCTTGCCAAGACTCGGCTTTCTCTTTTGCATGCGAGGGAGGTGACAAACATGTTTAGCGGTTTAGGTCACATAATTTGTAGACATTCAGGAAAAACTAAAACTGCTCCAACGATTTTTCGTTCATGGCCATTTCTCGTATGATATGGCCCATATCACTCACTCCTCGATTGCCTTTTGCCCCTTTTATCCCTTAAAAACCTTCCTCTCTCCCTCCATCATTTTAACCATTGCATTATTTCTGTCATACTAATCACAGTATGTACATCAAGGATTCCATTCGATCTTATCTCTGAAACTTACAATGGAAGACCAGACGACTTAATTTAAAGGTCTTACTTTAGTTATAGTACATATCACAGTGCATAGATTACAAGTTAATGATGATGTCAGGAGAGATGAGGGGTTCAGTCTTGTATGTTTATTCAATCGTCGTAAATCTACTGTGACATGAAATGCAAGAAAAGATGATATACGAGAAAGGGTTCGTAAATATGTTTTACAAGTGACACGTTGTCACTGCACGTGACTTTAGCTTACCTTGTTATATGTGTTATAACGTGTTATATGTTATCTCAGCATAATAATCCGCCGTCAATTCTCGTATGTAAATACCAAAACGCTAGATGGTAAGCTAAATCAGACTGAAAAATTGTGACGGTTGAACAGTAATTTGTCAGTATAATATTAAATGATGCAACTATAACAGTTTGACATGTAAAATTAATTTACTTACTTGAGTGTCTGATGCTCTCTAGCTTAATCACCTATCTGTAGTAATCATTGGATAGAAGGATACTTATAAATTATAAATTAAGCTAGCAATAATACTTACTTAAAACATTTTCCTATCTTAACAATAATAATAAGGGATCCAGAGTTTTTGATCGTAATATATTCTTATTTGGGGTTTTAGGACTATAGGGGCAAAGTGGGCGTGTCCAAACCCTCGCACGATATAATTAATCGTGATATACCCCCCCCCACACATTCACACTAGCACATTTAGAGAGTGAGAGAATGATAAAGAGAGAGAGAAGACACAAAGAAGTAAACAGAAGTAGTTAGAGACAACAAGGAACGAGGGACGAAGAGATTGAGTTAGGAGCTCATCAGGGATTCCGAGCCAGCGGTAACAGAGACCCGAAGGCTCACCGAGTTACTCTATCCTACAATAGCTGCTCGCTAATTAATTAATTAATAGAGAAAGTTGACTGCCTCGGGCTCCATTATCCGGGGCCATTGTATGTCCGCAGCTTTGTTGTCACGGTGAGGAGGAGGAGGACAAAACGGGGTCTTAGCCACCGTAGGCTAGCGCTCATTCTTCAGCTTATATTTCTTCAGACAATCGGATGTCAGTAAGCATCCCTCACATTTTTATCAGGATTCACTCAATGAATTTACTTTTTGGCAAAAAATCATTAGTCAACTTAAGGTCATTCAGTAGAAAATTGTAGCCTTTCGGTAAAAATACATCAATATGCAAGTAGAGTTAGTTTTAAAACAAGCTCGATCCAATTCAGAAAATTTACTGGAGATTACCCAATTAGCAAAAAAAAATGTTGATATTGTTGATGATAAAAACTTATCTTAATACAATTATGGACCTCGCTTCTTTCCTGAAGCACCAATAAAACATTTACCAATATTTACCCAAGTTTTACTGCCTGGGTTGGGTTGTTTTTTGTCCCTTCTGTGCAATTTCTGAAAATGGATCTAGTTGTTTTTGAAACTCAACGGCCCAATTAGGGATGGACAGTCTAGAGTGGCAGCCAATGTAGATTCAACATAATTTATGCTTGGCATATTGAACTTCTTAAGTGATGTTTTATAAATTTTAATTGGGAAAAACTTATTTCCCCACTAACTTCAGCGATATAGGCAATGTTTATAAAATATTACCATGATTACTCTCTATCCATCACTCACAGTCACGGAATAACGTTGACCAATAAAGAAAAGCGATGAGTAAAGATTTTTAATTATTGAATGGTCCCCTTACGTTGTCGCCATGTATTAATTGAAGAAACAGTGCAACATTGGAGCAGAATCACTCGTTGTCTCGTTTAATTTTGTTTTACATACTTTCCTTAATTGTATTTTATCCAAAGTGTAATACTCATATTTCAAGGTGTTGCGCAATATTCCTGTCGGGCTCAGATATGTGAGTCCCCAAGGTGGGATGGAGACGCCCGCCGCGGGCTAGGGTCACTACAACCTCCGTCGAGTACCAAGATGGAGATAGAGCGGGTGGATCTGCGGTCTTTCACCCTGGCTGTCGGCCTATTCGGCGGGCAGCTTAATTCGTTTTGATCTGACTCCATAAGATCTCAGAAGGTGTGTCCCGAAAAGCACTATGTTCAGGAGAACGTAATGGAACCATTCAATAATTAAAAATCTTTACTAATCGCTTTATTGGGGTCTGACAACGCCGGTCTAAAACATAGCGAGGTTAGGAGAGAGAGATGCAGAGGTAGTTGAATGAGAAGACCATGGTTTAAGTAGAGGAGCAAGCGAGAGAGAGAGAGAGAGAGAGAGAGAGAGAGAGAGAGAGAGAGAGAGAGAGAGAGAGAGAGAGAGAGAGAGAGAGAGAGAGAGAGAGAGAGAGAGAGAGAGAGAGAGAGAGAGAGAGAGAGAGAGAGAGAGAGAGAGAGCCGGTTTGGTAAGTTCTAAATTCCGGTTTTTTTATCATAGCTCTCAAACTTATAAAAATAGGATGTGGGAAAAAATAAAAGGAAAATTATTTTGGACTGATGGGTGCCTTTCACTAAGGAGAGTTCCATTTGAAGGATGTATGAGAAGGATATAGGGTGTGGAATGCCAAAAGGAGGCGGGTGGTTTCAGGAAGGTAGTGAGAGTCTACCGATGGCGATAAGAAGGTCTGAATTCCGCTTTTTTTTTTTTTTTTTTTTTCTTTCAAAACCTCTTTATTGATAATATATATACTTACAATGACAAAAATAAATAAATAAATTTGGAATTACAGCTGTCTCCTCGTGCTGCATTCGCAGATGCATATTAAGGAGTACGTAAAATATAATACTTTCAGATTGTTGTTAATAAGTCCAATACACATACACTCACTAGATGATGAGGCTCACCTTCAGCAAACTAAATTCCGCCCTATGGGGCTCGTGTTATATAGGCAGGCCAGCCGTAGTGGGGATGGCTCCCCACCAGCGGCTGGTTCCCCAACTAGCTTCTCCCCCACTCCGACCAACGTCATAATCTTTATTATAAACATAGATAGATATTTTCTGACCAAGAAGAACGGAACTTCTAATTATTTGTAATTAAGAGGTGGCTTCAACAATTCCTTTAAAATTGTAGATTATTTAAATCATTTTTACGATCATATTAGACCGAAAAGACTGAGAGACTAAAAGTATTGTTCAAGTCAAACTTTGTACATTTTATAATAATTGTATAATAATAATTTCTCCTTGACCACTGCTTTGGGAGATTGTTAGCTCCGAAGCACTGGGAGGATTTGGACTTTTCTATGTTTGTGAAATGTAAGCACTAGTGAAATATACTAATGTATTTAAATTACGTGATTTACAAGTGTTTTTTATTTACATCCCTCAATCAGACCTCGTTAGTAAAAACACTATCTACAGCCACTCCTTGACATGTGGGACTAGGGTGTCTCCTGGGCTCTGGTTGCTTCATGGGTCCTTGGTTCTACTCTGGTCCTAGTGCTCGCTCGAGCTTGCATCGGTGGACTGTCTGTCTAAATTAGTTTAAATAAACGAAACACTAGCGTTGATGAAAAAATGACTGTACACCAAATAAAACCCAACGGACCAAAAACTGTTTTGAAGGCGATGGTACGATCCTCTATAGCTAGAGTTAAAACAAAGTTATAAGATCATCGGTCTTCCTATTATCTTTTTTTTTTTGAACGCAGCAAAATCCAACGACTCTGTATTTTCGGTCAATAGTAACCTAGTCAACCTCTGAACTTCCCTGAAAAATTTCCTGATTTTGTCACTCGTTAAGAGGAAGATATTGGAAAAAGCAGGTATACAGAGGGAATGACAAGACCCGGTGGAGGCGAGGAGACAGGTAGTGAGGCAGGTGTTGGTATTTATATCCAAGGGAAATACTGCTAAAAGAGGAGACCGGGAAGGTTACACGCTAGGTTAACCAGCCAGGTTAGTGGCCACCGAGGCGGAAAATAAGGCGACCTTTCAACCTCTTTCATCCTTGGTTTCCTTTATTTCTAATATTTTCTTCTCCCGTTTGCAATTTCCTCTGCAAACAGACCGGATAATTCTTTATTTTATTTTTTATAAATATATCTTTATGTATTTATTTTCGGCTGACGTCACACGAGATGAGAGAGGAAATTATGCTGATTTTACATATAGCTACATCAAAAAGGTCACACAGTCGCAGGGCAGTCCATCCATGTCATCATGATGAAAGGGCGACGCTTTCGGATTCAAAAAGCTGGCTAATTCCTCATTAGTCAAGTGCTCCGTTAAAAAAAAAAATGATGTTTTTATTATGAACCCTATGCTTCTGATGATCCTGATGAGCTAAATCCATTTTATAAATGGATATTAAATGGAAATCTGTAAAAAATGTACGCCTTTACCTGAAAAACATTATTGCGTACAATAGTATGTAATTACGTTAATGTGATTCATGCTGACGGTCAAAAAACCAGAGTCGCATAAAGTTATTCATTTTACACACGTCAATGTCTTTGAGGTTTTTACTGTTTTTTAATCAAACTTTTTCCTAGTGAATTATAAAATAAGTATAGAAGTTTAAAAATTCAAGAAAATTCCTAATTGGTTTTAAAATAAACTTACATTTCTTTAAAATTAAAGTAAAATTTGAAATGAATTATTTTTTTTTTAAATGAAAGTCAACAATTAGTGGATGAACAGTTAAGTTACATTTGAGATTTCCATGTGGATGAACATGTTATTTTGTGCTTAGCATGTTTATCCTTTTTGCAAGCCCTTCGGGTAAGGTTATTTTCAGAAAAACCACTAATTGTGTAAATTAGAGAAAAAGAGGATAACACCTTTAAAGGTGATTTTCTCGATTAGAATTATTTGTCTCTTAACATCTTCATCCACTAAGCTCTTCAATTATCATCTATCCTCGGCAGAAAGTCTAATAAATATTATGGTTGTTAATTACGGTTCAAGGGTGCAATGGGTCCTGGAGCGCAAAAATATTTCATATGTTTGGTTATTTCGAATTGTCATCAAATTAAAAACAGGACTGTTTTCTATAGCTATTTAATATTTTAATCATTATTTTCTATCATTAGTAAAAATTCCAAATAATGCTATCCCACGTTAAAATTCTTGTTTGATATTTTCTTTAAATTAGGTTTTTAGGGTTTAATCTATTTTTTCGTAAGTGTTTTCAGCCGGCCTGTCGGTCTGTTCTGAGCTCATTAAGTCCACTGTTTGACATGCACATTTTACATGGTGGTCCCATGGATGTTGTGACGACATGAAAATTATTTTCTTCTCTATAAATCATGGTATGTCATTAATTAATTAATGTGGTAATGAATTCATTTTATAATTTTGAGCAGAATATCAAAATAAAGATTTTGATACGCTAATTAGTAATGTATAACTTTTATTGTAACCTATAAGTACTGTAAGTCATTTACATCGTGTTAGTAACTTTAGTTCCATCCATGGTTTTTGGAGGCCTGATAATTTTCTTGGTAGTTTTGTTTGATACTCAGTTTGTGCTAATAACCCATACCCATGAAAAATAATGAATGGTCATTAATCGACTACTTAGTAATTATTATATCGAGTAGAGTGTAAAATTAATGATGTTGGCTTACTGATTAACATAAGTTAGTGATTTGGGTTGGAGCTTTAGTGGACTATTGTTATAAAAAATGATTAACGTATTAGATTATATTGACGATTATTTCGGTTGCCATGACGAAACGCTCGTATGTCATTCGAAATTCAAAATATTTAAAATTTAATTTGTGAAGGGACAGAGATAAGAGAGATACATTGGAATAAAGCTCGTTGCTATTCAAGGAGATTCTGTCTAGGATCTGTCACTTTATATTTTAGCTTCCGTTCAACTTACCAAAATTCGGTATATGATCGGGAAATGTTTGTAGTGTAACCGTGACTGCGTCATTGCTGAGCTCAAAGGACGTATTCATGTGTGCATATGTATTCAACGATTATCATTCTATTACGTACGATTACGCAATCTATCTAAATATACAAACAAATTTACATTCTTAATATAAATAAGTTGATTATTATAAGAACAGTTTGAAAAGTGGTTTTTGACAGTTCAATGTTATTTATCCAGACAATGGTTAGCTTTTTTTATCAATCCTTCAACGTGTGAAATAAATGTTACCAAAATAACTGCAAATATTTCAGAGTTCGTTAAAACCTCAATTCGTCATGTTCTGAAGTGGTCACATCACATTTAAAAGGTGCCGCTTCGTTAAAAGCAATTAGGGACTGTTTTTGTAATTTTACATTTGGAATAAAAGGAATATATATTTCACTTACCTGTCTATCAATAATTTAAATAAATATGTTCGTTAGTTTCTTTATATGAAAATATTATGAAACATGTAATTTGTTACATGTCAAAGATTAAAATTGGTCATGAATAAATAAATTAACAATACATCAAAGTTAAAATATATGTATGATATTCAATGCTATTATTATATTATTATAATATGCCAAGTTACCTGAATGTACCGTTTTCGGTGATTATGTAATGAAACAATAAAACTGATTGATATCTGCCATCAAAGTAGGGTTGTTGACTGGACTGTCACAAAGCAACGCGACGAAAAATGCATAGCAGTAAAAAAAGGCGGTTTTTCTTGCCCCAAAATATCGCGTCAGAACGTTTTCGTTAATCAACCAACCGCTCTCAAGTTATATACACATTATGCCTATTTGCTCATACAGCAGACTGCTGGTAGAAGATAACTTGAATCGAGACTAATATTATCGTTGTTAAAAAACGGCAAAAGATTTCATCATAAGCAATTAACTTATCACTCACAAACTTATACGATCAAATAATTGTAAAGGTATCGTAGCCATTGAAGGTGATAATTTGATTACCGGAAATGTCCTTGTGGAAAAATAATGTATTTTAGACCCAAATAAACTTACCCTCATTATGTAAATACATTAGTGAAGTGGCAGTAGCTGTTGACGGTGTAAGCGCAGAAGCAGCTGCGCCCACAGAAGGCAGAAGAAGCCGAGAGGTCCTGAGGCGCGGACATTAGGAACTATCGGAGATTAGGAAGCCAAGAGGCGAAGAGAGCCGGGGAGAGGCTCTCCATTACCAACACTGACTCAGCTAGCCGGGGCTCTAATAGCTTTTAGCCTTCGGTAAAGGTTAGGCCTGGTAATTACACATTTCTGTCGGGGCTCCTCTCCACTGCAGAGCCGAAAGTTCTAGTTTCTGACGATTGCTAGGCAGCTAATAGCCAATTATAGCGGGCGCCTCTTCTTCTTGCAGTATCGGCTTTTAGTTCTTCCCTTCCAGGTAAGTGCTCGGTCAGGTGTTGTCTCCAAAAGACCTGAACCGAACGGGGACCCCGAACTCCAGAGCCTTGATCAAAGAATTTGGATAATATCCAGTTTACTCAACATTTTACCAAGGGGAAACCAGGAGTAACAAACCTCCAGAAGATACAAGACAACGGGCAAAAGAGCCATGGACGCTAAGTACAGAATTTTAGAAAATGGACATAGATAGGACCTTGTAAATAATTACAGGTCACAGTACGTCACGATCCCACTACCGCATTTATTTTCGAGGAGGATTATTGGCGAGCTGTATAATGCCCATGTGTGAAGGATTTATGAAATTTCTTGAACTTAGAGCAAGGATGTGTACATTGATAATATTATAATATATCAAAAATTATTTTTAAAGTTGGAACTAAATCGTATTTTTTTGAAAACATGTACGAACACAAAGTTTGGACATGATAAGTATAAATAATAACATATGAGCTAAGGAACTACGGGGTAGTTTTGACCAAAATACAAATTTTCACAACGCCCACTTGTAAACAAAAAAAAGCTATAGATAGCTAAAATATCAATGAAAAAAGTATTAGAATCGTTTTAAATACGTACTTTATTAAAACTTTATTTTTTTTTAGAATGTCGTTGAAATTATTTTCAATGTGCCCATAATCTGAAGGAAAAAAATAGAGCTTTAAATGTAAAAAATAAGATTAATTTATTTTTCATACTTCTTGTTATTGTTTTTCAGATCGACGCAGTATAATTGGAGTGGCAATTGATGAAAATCCGAACTGATCTTTTTGAGAGTATAGTGGTGATATCCTTGCTATGAATTTCAATCAGGTAGATAAATGGATATTGCGATACGGGTGAAACGACTATAATCGGCCATTGAGCGCAATGAAATAGCTGTTACTTCCGGAAGGGTAAATCAGGGAGGAAGTGGACCACTGAATCAGAGGGAAGAGGGCGAGGAATAAAAAAACCTCTTAACAGGGCTTTGCTACCCCACCCTGGGGACGAAGACAAATTACCTCAGGGTCCCTGCTGCTGCTGCTGTGGCGTCGGCTACTCTTTTTCATCTTTATCCTTGCGGCACTCCTGCCAGTGTGTGTTTCACATGCCTTTGCATTATAGTGCGCCTGATATTATATTGCTAAAAAATTAAATTAAATTGGCCCACAATACTGATACAAGCGCTTTCAGCGGCTATGCCACAATTTTCAAGTAAGTACCAAAAAAAATCAGTATTACATATAGTGAAAATCTTTTGAAAAATATATGATATAATATTTAAAATTATTTAAAAAACATATTAAAAATAAAAACTGTACAATTTCGCACCTACGGCCTTTCACCTCACCCCCTTGTCCACTGGCACGTACGCTAGGAGTTGCGCTACCTTTGACCACTATCAAGAGAAAATTGTCCTAACAAGAAACAATGCTTATCATACACTTTCTTATACTAATATATTAATAGAAAACTACGTTCTCCAGTAAGCTTACATATCCCATTTCTATGTTATTTACAAATTAATAACGCACATAACAATGTGATTAGCAAGTGATAATCCTTCAATTTTTTCATGAGATATTTTTTTCTTTTAGTTTTATTTATTGGATCTCATAAAACTTCCATAAAAAATGTACGTAAAACTGGGATTGTTAAAAATTATCGAATCTGAATTTGTTCAGTTTTTGAAATTATAGTTCTCTTAAGTGGATATATTACGTCAATATCAATAATTAGAATACATCGATAAATAAGTGATTCATTTATGAGCTGACGCTGAAGTCTAGTGTTACCTGACTTTGCTGCTGCTGACTTTTAACCGCAGATTCCGGTTCGATTCCTTGCTATCCTAAGGTTTGTTTTATTTGGGATTGGTCCCGTCAAGCTTCATTCAGTCTCGTTACGATAAATGAAGAGCTTCTTGAATTAATTGAGAAGAATTAAGGTTGAGAGGTAACAGAGCCGATCAGTAGCGATCGGTAGGCTTTCTTCCTGAGATGGCGTGCCATGATTTTTTTTTTATGATATTCACGTTTATTACTTTAGCTAAAATAGGCAATAAGTGGTACATAGAACATGTCGTATGAAACTCCCATCCCTTGATGGAAGATCCACAATCACCAACAGAGTTATTCGTGGAAAATAGCTACAATAACAGAAAGAGTAACGACAAGATTTGCAGGGATTATCCTAGGCAGCTGTGGCAGCAGCACCCACAATGGTGGCACCATTAGTGCTGGCTGTGTTGCCAGGTGCTGGCTGTGGTGGACCCACGGATCAGTGGCTCATATCCTCAGGATCACGACCAGCTAATGATATCTCTGATGATCACACCCGGTGTAAAACAGCAATTACTCGCCATACAAAGGTCGTGACATTATAAATAATTGATTCAATCTGTAACGTTCCGTCACAGCCGTAGAGATGTGCTCTTAATTGTTTTGGAATGTGTACAATGGTAGAATATGCTAGCATTAAATAGCAAGAAATAAAAGCTATATCTGATCATTTGGTAACTAACACAGTTGTTTATCAGGTGTCACGGAGTTAATATGTTCCACAATTGAGGTGATTCATAACCTGGAATTTCAAAGGCATATTCCAAATAACCTTGAAATACGTTGTTTAGTTTTTAGTCAAAATAAAATTAGAGGCCAAAATAGGATCAAAGATTTAATGATTAGAATAGTACTGAAATATAAATTGCATCTTTAATATGAGCCAATTGATGTCAATAGGTATTTTTTATTTGTGCCCTTAACCATGGGTTAAAAGGGTTAAAGAATTTAATAACGTAAAAGCTTGGATAGAATCTGAGTTGAGGCTTGAGAAATCTTGAATCTCGTTATTGTATTTTATCCAAAATAACAACAACATATTTTGTGGTGACAAATCAATTGAATCATTTTTAAGACCTTTCCCGTTGATCATATTTACTTATTTGTCACATTTGAGAGCCAGTAAAACAGGAAAATCATTATCCTTCTTCTTCAGGAGAGGAGTTTTCTATTCAAACCACTTTTTTTTTTCAGCATACATTGTTCGTGTTGTCATATTGTTGATTATATCACTTCTTGTTGGTTGTTGTTCTCCTTCGTCCTTTTCATATGGACCTTAGTCTCGAGTGTTTTGTTGTCTCATAAAAGATAACCGATGTGTTCAGTGTTGTCATTGTTTTATTTATTTGAAGGCTTTCTTGCACTTGATTTTCCTTCTATACGGGTTTTAATTGATTTAGTACATTCCTGTAACCTCATTGCTGGTAAAACTTTAAATCATTTTCTATATGAACAGAGATATTACATTTTGGCTCCTGCAGGGTGCTAGGCCGGAGAATTTCTTAGAATCTAGCTAGGCACTCACAGACGATCCCCCGCACCTTAATGAAGTAGAGCCTCCCCCTCGGAGCTACTCAGCTTTTTACATCAAACAAAAAAAAAAAAAAGGGATAGATAATGTTCGTCGCCTAATGAAGAGTACTATAAGAGCGACCATTGTGAATCGGTTGGGCTTCAGAGGGTTGGAGCTTCTGTGCAGATCATTTCCTCACCTGATAATGTACATTAAACAGTATACGACTGAAATCCCGGGGCCCAGTATTTGAATATAGACGAAGGCAGGGAGATATGGAAGTTTGGAGCCACGGAATTGGCTGTATCATTGCCGATCGGAAACTACCTCTATTACGATTCAGAAACTGTGAAATGTGTCAAGGTGGCCAGCACAGCGGGTAGCAGCTATTTCACAAATGGATAATGGCCCGTGCTTGCCGGCCCCATCCGACCGCGAAATCGCAGGTTTGGTTAACAGTTATTTTGTCACAGGTCACATTTAGCGGATGTTTCAATAGTGAGGTGAGTGCAGTGAACCGCTGCGCGCCGGGGCGACTCTTTAGCTAGCTCCTTAGCGTTTAAAACCTTTGCTGTGAAAATAAAATTAAATATCAACATCAACAACACAACAATGGCACAATGAAGTGACATGACCGACCAAAGTGGTCAAAGCAGTTGCTAAGTAGTGAGCGTGCTTGGTGCTAGAATGTTACCTATCAATCTCAACTTATGTTTTAGAAACCTGGTTTGCTACTTCGTTATTGTCTTTACAAGTTTGGACTTGGGAGGCTGCAATTAAACGCAAGTATCCGCAGTTAGAACTACTTTTACAAGGAAAGCAAGGTACTGACTAATAAAAATGATTCAATAAACGTGGTGGTATTTATATCTATGATATCATATGAAGATGCTAGAGGAAAAGCATTATAACTCCTTTTTTCATAATTTTTCTTGAGAACGTAAATAAGATTCATATATACAGTTTAAACATTAATTTGAGATAAAAAAAAAATCAAATTTGTATAGAATATATAAAATTTATTTTATATTATATTCCTTTATTATGCTATAATTACAATCTGCCTTTTATAAGGCAATATAATTATAGCTTTTATAATTAAGATAAATGCTCTCATTCATACCATATTTACAGTTCATCATTCACTCGCTCATTCATACAATATTTACAGACACCCCAGAGACCCCCCAAATCCACCGCGAAGAGAAAGCGGAGTCTTGGGAAGTCCCCCACGCTCCTCCGTCAGCCGCGTCACCGGATACTAGCCAGTGGAGGCTGACCAAGAGCGCGAGAGCCGAAGACACTCAGGACATGATTGGAGGTAACTGGCCATTGCCAGGACTCCCATTGCCACGCGTTTATAGCAGGTCACGAGGCCACTGCCGTTTCAGTCTCCGAGGAGGTTATAGGGATGAGTGGCGCAGTGCAATGACTGTGGTTGGAAAGGCTACTGTGGAATTTCATAAACTTGGAATGGATGAGTTCTAGAATGTAGGGTATATTAAGGTCGTTATGAAGGGTTTTGTTGCTGACATAATAAGGGGCATTTACTATTGTTCTCAGGACTTTTGATTGAAAGGATTAGATACGCTTGATGTTCGACTTTTTTGCTGTCCCCCATAGCTCTATTCCGTATGTCCAGATTGGTTTAAGTATAACTTTGTAGATTAGTAGTTTATTTTCTTTTGAGAGATGGGATGTCCTTTGAAGTAGTCTGTACAGTTGTCCAAAGCGTCTGTTTAGTTCTTGTCTTTTTAGTCTCGTATGTGGGTTCCAGGTCAGTCGTTTGTCAAGATGGAAGCCTAAGTACCGTACTGTCTCGGTTACAGGGAGAGGAATAGAATTAAAATAAACTAGTGGACAAGACTTGCGACAAAGGATGAAGGTAATGTGGGAGCATTTTGCTTCATTAACTTTGATCCACCATTGATTGCACCAATACTCGATCTCGTCAAGGTGTCGAATATATAAAATAAAGGAGATGGATTTGTTTACCTACGCCGGATAAGGAGTTAGACAGGTATCCTCAAACTCCCAGCAATCGTATTGTTTTTCACCTGACCACTTATTCTTTTCTATTCAAATCTAGGCGTTTTGACTATTTCTATCCTGAAAAATACACAGCATTCAATTCATCTATCTTAGAGCTACAATATTGCGTCAAAATCACTAAATTGAAAAAAAAGTGAAGTTACAGGCCCTTTCCTTTTACGAATACATAAGGCTTATGCCCAAACTTCAAAAACGATAAATCGCGATCATTCGTAGTGTAGCAGGCCTCTTCAATATTAAGGGAATAAAAAATATCATTAGAGTTATATGTTCACCTGGACATTGGGAAGGTAGTGGAAAATTATAAAGTAATATTAAGGGAAAGGGATCGTAAATGTGGGACAATGGTCAACTGTCATAAACAGTCGGCATGCCCTCAACCACTGTGGGTGTGGGGCGATTTCCCCGACGTAAGGGGAAGGAGCCCTATATATTGTGGAGTGTCGTTTAAGGGCTGGAGGATTTAACAGTTTACAACTGTTCGTTTTTTTTTTTCCTGTTGCAAGAGTAAGTTACAGAAAGGATAATGGAACTCAGGAGCTAGGGTGGCCCGAGATTAGTGTGCATAACCCATTCGCAAGAACGTGTGGAAGGGTATACACGAATACAAAGAGCCCTAAAGAAAAAATCCTTTTGTTGAAGAGAAAGAGAGAGACAGCCCAAGATGAGAGGATATATACTTTGAGATGAAACAGTGGGGGGGGGGGGCGGACTTCCTTAGCAGCACTGATATGGTGAGGACTTTCTTAGCAGCTGTGCTGAGCTGAACACTTTATTTTGGGCAACTGCCCGGAGAGGATCTGCTCCTTGTGCTGAGGGCTGGTCTTGGGGAGACCTCTGAGACACTGAGGCGTGTGTCTAGGACTCACATCTTGTTCTTAGAGCCATCGATGTATATCATACATATGTTTTATAATTAAGCTAATAAGATCTCTGTAATCTTCCTATCATTTAAATGCAATAAAAGTACATATTCTTTCAGTAAAACATTTTTAGAACATTAATTACTACTACTTAATTACTTATTGCCTAGCAAGGCAGATTGTAATTTTAGCACTATAAAGGAATTATACAATAATAAAATACAGTATATAAATTTCTATTTCATATAAATGAATCCCTTCTATTTTGATCACCAAGTTAATTTATTGAGGTAAGTTACTGTGGGTTTAGATTTCAATTGGGACAAGAGAAAATTATTTGAGTAAAGTATAATTTGAAGTAAAAATTCACAGAATTCAATACGGTGAAGATTTGATAGAGAAATTAAATCGGTTTGTAGTTGAATAGTTAGGTGGCATCCTTATTATTCAAATATTCAACTAGAATGTAACAGCGTGGCGTTTGTGGGTAAGTCAGTTAAATATATAAGCATATATACGTATCCGCAGAAAAGATAAATCCCTTATATATTGCATTACAGTCTAATGTATTCGGACACAGCTGAATATTGGATACATTAGTGCATCGATACGCATAAGTATCCGTCTATATTAAAATAAAAAATCTCTCACTCGCCAATCGTAGGCTATTTACTGTTTAGCTGTCGAGTAAACTTTAAACCAGGGACACAAAATAGTTTTAACTTTTATTTTGAAAAAATACAACTAAAATATAAAACAAATTTTGGTTGGTGAAGCCAAAAAAAAAAAATAATGACAATTATTGGTAATCGTCACTAGATTATTTAGTTTATTTGCTAAGGACTAAATTTAGTTTATAGATTGTTAAGACTTAGGGCTACATTGTATTCTTTTTTTTTTTTTTCTTAAGAGAGAGAAACTGTATTCAATGACAAGTTGGTTACTTTGGTGGGCCACTACACTACAGCTTTCTATGCTGGAAGGCTAAACAATAATAAATTAACAACAATCTATGGTATGCCCATAATTTATTTTATATTGAGACAAGTGTGTCCATTGGCTACACCACCATTTTAAAGTATCTTATAATTAAATTGATAGAATAGGAAAATAAAAGGAAAAGTTTAAATAATATCTCATATTCTCAGTCAGATCTGTTACTACAAACATGAAAATAACAAATCTCCCAATCTGACTGCATAAGAATTTAATATGCTTGAAAATGATGGTACAGCTGATGAATGCTCTATTATCAGTATAAAATAATTTGTGGGTAAACCATAGGTTCTTAAAACCATCGTTCAAAATATTATTTTGGAAAATAAACAAAATGAAGGACGAGGACAGTCAAAAAAACATCACTCACTATTTATACTCGTGAAATCAAATGATCACGAAAAGCGTAACAAATGTCATAGATAAAGGTTTTGAGCATGGGATACTACTCATTGAATATTATTTTTTAGATGAAAAAGCCTACAGCCGGAAATCTTTCGCTTCAGGGTTGGCAAATATGACCTAAAATGATAACATAATGACTGAGTAACTTTAAAATTTGGAATAACCATTCTTCGTACTTGAAGATAGACAAGGCCTTCAGGGTTATTTTCCTGCAATAAACGGATAGAATGATATATAAGGGAGACAAGATGGCGATAAAGGAGCCGAGAAAGCATAGCAGAGAGGCAGACAGACACAGGTACATTATATATAATAGCCACTGACTGGAGAGCGAGTTAGGGGAAGGGCTTTGAGAGTTAGCTATGTAAACAAGGTGAGTGGGCGATGCCCTAGGGTAAATGAGGGCTAATGTAGTGCCCTGAATTTTCCAAAGCCGCCCTTAAAAGCTGCCAGTAAGGGATGTTTTCCCTTTTGAGGGGACCCCGGGCCAACTTGTGTATATTTGAGCCGGCAGTAAAGTGACCCGGCTCCGCATGCAAAGCAGCCTGAGTGGGGGTCTGCTGCCGAGATTTATTCCACCGTCCCGATATCTCGGCAGAGGGTCGAGGGCGGCTCCCCGTAAATAGTTAAACGGGAAACGGGAAATTTGTTTTCATCGACGGAGGGGGGGGGGGCGCTCCTCGGTGGACCGTATCGATCCTCCCCCCCCCCCCTCGACAATTCTATTACTCCGGCTGGTCGTCTTTCTTTACCGCCGCAAATAGCTGATGGCTCTTTCTGCTTGGGATGGTTCGTTAGCTTCGCTCGCTCCAGGGTCTCTCGGGTCTTCCAGGCCATCTGTTATCCCGTGAGGGTCAACACTGATCGGGGACAAAGTATGCCAAATATTATTCAGAGTTGAAAAATCAATCTTGGCCAACTTTGAATAATCACGAAAGCACTGAATTGGACCTTCACAGTGAAATAAGGGGGTATTCATGGGTATTGAGTGTACTCGTATGAAGGAAAAAACATATATCCTTTTAAAAATAAACGTGTATAGAGAAGAAAAACGTTTAACACTACTTGGTATGAAAGATTAAGATTTCTCCAAAAGTTTGATGCCCTTATCAATTAACATTAAAAACTAAGGTACTCTAGTCGAGGATGATCCGGTTCCTTTTCAAATTTATCAACAATTGCACCAGTGGACCGTTGGTTGTAGTATGAATGTGGGAAAATCAAGTGAATGTGGACAAAGTTCAAGATAGATAAAGATCCAATAAGGGGCTGTTTTTCGAAATAGTTAAAGCGGAATATTCAGCTCCCAAGAGGGTGGGCGAGTGGAATGACAATGAACGCATAATTTTGAATTGAAAGAGTTGAGGCACAGAGAAGCAGGCTTATTGGTGGCAATAAGAAGGTCAGAACCGATTGAACTCAGCGTGTGTAGCAAAGAAATGGCAGCAAAGCTTAGAATTTCGAAAGTAAATTGCATAAAACATTTCATTGATTGCTTCAGTCCGTGTTAAACATCACAATACCCTCATGCACAACGCAGTGGTAATATTAGAGGGTGTTGCTCAAGGAGGCAGCTGAGTTGGTAGGTATCAGTCGGGATAAATTAGTGAAGATTTTTAACGAGTGTGTTAATGAGAGTGTTAAGGTGGAGAAGGAACAAGAAACTTGTGATATATGGTCTTTTCAACATTTAGCAAAAAAATTGCTGTATTTGGATTTTTGCTGTAGAATGATATTTTACGAGGAGAACAAGAAAAGAAATAGGAGGTATGAATTTTAGTGGGAGCTTATTTTATGCTTCGATAACTTTAGTTTTAACGTGAGCTTCTTCTCATTTTCCCAGGCACTAATTCTGTTGGGACCTTATTGGAAGCATTTCCAAGACTTTTAAAGATCCGTGAGGAAAAGAAGGATACATTTGAAACTCGCCTAGTAATGGGCAATTGAACAGCCAAAATCTTCTAAAAATTATCAAACCTGAGTATTTCACTACGACTGATATGGTTTAATTTATAAAGTTTTGGTATAATACTGTTTATAAAGGTTTCCTTGTATTGTTTAGTACTTGAAAATGGCAGTGTGAGCTGCTGAAAATAATTATGCATAAACAAACTTGGTGGATGACACCTTTAGAAATTTTGACCTTGAGATAAATATTACAGATTATATATAGCATCTGGCCTTCAAGTCCTGATGTATCTAAAAGAGCAATCATTTACTATAATGACGCAGTATTGTTTAATTGACCAGTGCCGGAACGTAATAAAGAATCAATTGTGAGGGAACAAAGGGAGAAAGATATCACATAGGAGGGAGGGAGAGAGGAAGCCAGAGAGAGAGAGAGAGAGAAGAGAGAGAGAGAGAGAGAGAGAGAAACAGATTTGTGATGAAAAAGAGGAAAGAAGAGAAACTGGTGCCTTGATCGATCCATACTTTAAATGGGGCTAAAGGCATCAATCCAGGAGGCGGTGATTTATCAGGGCACAATGGCTGGCAAACAAACCCCAGTCGACATCAATTACTAACTTATTACCTTCCTCTTTTCTTTTTCTTCTTTTTATCCCCCCCCCTCACTCTCTCTCTCTCTCTCTCTCTCTCTCTCTCTCTCTCTCTCTCTCTCTCTCTCTCTCTCTCTCTCTCTCTCTCTCTCTCTCTCTCTCTCTCTCTCTCTCTCTCTCTCTCTCTCTCTCTCTCTCTCTCTTTCTGTTCCTCCCATTCTCTCTCTACTCGGGGAATGGGAGGAGGGGGCCGTTTCCTCCAAATGCCCACTTCATCGTGATAATTGCCGGCTCCTAACAACTCCCATCCGAGCTTTTATAGAGCCAATAATATTAGCAAGTCCCCTCTGTTCTGATAGGGACGGATGAACTGGGACAAACAACTTCTTTTAAGAACATTCATCGTCTTTTTCCTAGTCCGAACCACTTACTTTACATATTCCCATCGTCAATATTATCCAGTTTGTCCTTCATGTAAATATTTTCAAGCGTTATATCTATTATGATTTATTTTATTTGCAGAGATGAAGGTAAACTTGACTTACAAAGCCAAAACTAACAGCGATGAAAATGGATTTTCCTGGAAATCTAGAGGCAGGTTTAATGGTGAACTGAATCTTAATTAACATCAATAACAGCGCTCACCCAAGTGTACAAACGGAAATCCAAGCAGACACAATTAAATTCAACTATACTGTGGCGAAATTTTCAAATCAAACAAAAAAACCTCATATTCATAATTTCAATCAAACAAAATTCAATTACACCTTTACCTTATGGAATTATGTAATACTAAAGCATTTCTTCTTTTAGAGAACAGGGTTTGGGGAGAGTGCCCGCGTATGCTACTCATATGGACTCTCCATGTGGAGTGAAGATCTCAATGAAACTAAAGGCCCTAATAACGAATTAAACTATATGACGACAGTAAAGCAAACAATAATAATAAACACTGACTCGGAGATGCTACATCGCCGCACACAAATGAGTTTAGACATATTAGAAAACGGCTTAGATGAGGGCTTTAATTATTAGGGAATAAATAAAATCCAAGCGAAAACAAAAAATAAAACTTATTCTGATAAATCAATCAATTTTATTAAGATAAAATTACAATCTGCCTTTTATTAGGCAATGAGTAATTGAGATAAATGTCATCATTCATACCACATTTATAATTCATCATTCACTCGCTCATTCATACAATATATACAAACAGCCCAGAGGCCCCCCAAGTCCACAAGGTTGTCACCTCCCTCGCATGCGAAGGAGGAAGCGGAGTCTTGGGGAGTCCCCCACGCTCCTCCGTCAGCCGCGTCACCGGGTACTAGCCAGTGGAGGCTGACCAAGAGCGCGAGAGCCACAGACGCTCAGGACATGATTGGAGAAACTGGCCATTGCCAGGACTCTTGTTAAAGATACTACTACTATACTATTTGGATCACGAAATGAATGATTGTCATTGCAGATGAACTTCAAAACGAAAGGAAGTGAACTTCACGACTATACAATCTATCTAAAATAATTTATCATTTCCCAACAAGCCTTAAGAAATGGTGGCAAGTAAACTATTACTCAGTTTACAAAATTCTAAATGTAACCACTCCTCCGTACTTGGGCTCAGCCGTTTGCCGTGGGGAAAGTATGTAAATAATGGTTGTTTATGCAACCAATAAAAGTCTTGGCGATCCAGTAGGTATCCGCTAACCTATTCTTGGCCAAAGTGGCATCAATGAACGCCACTAAATACACGAATGCAGTCGCAGCATTTGTTGTCATGTATGATGTCGTTGTAAAAATGGAAGAAGGGTGCTAGGTGAATATTAGCCCAAATTATTTTAGAACACATTAGGGTGGAATAGTGACATTTTTAAACCCCACATATTGATCTAGAATACTTTATTATTGTGTTATAGGCTACTTGATATCTGCCTAAATAAATACGAATATAAACTCTGTTTTATTACGGAAAAAAAAATTGCGAATGAGTTTCAAATCCAAGGAACATAATAAATAGGAACCGATATGTTTAAAACAGCAAAACACAAATTAAAAACAAAACAGATTTCAAAATAATATTAACGACCACTACTAGTGCTAAGTTTTATATAGTCACGCTGAAGTTGTATTGTTTTTTTTTACGCCTACCAGTTATCAACCCCGATGGTAATAGTAGTTACTAAAATTACAGGCACTAATAGGAATTAAAATATTACACAGAAAATACTTACGTACGATCAGTTATAACATCAGAGAAGTACATATACGTATTGTGAGGAGGAAGAGTAAAAATCATTATTATGTAAGGAAAAACAACATTATAAAAATATTTTTGAACTCTGCCATAAGTATCCTCTATATAAATTAAATTAAACTACACTGATTCGAAATATATGATTTTGTAAGGTTTATTATTCCCAGTAGGCTGTAAATAAATTTAGGTCCAAGACAGTGCTATCGCAATGCATGCAAATAATAGCCATTTGCATCCTTACCTGGTAGACCGAGTTCTCAGTTAGTTTTTTGCTTAGGGTTGTGGCGAAACATTTAGAATTGAAGTATTGTGGATATTAACAATTACAAAATTTTGCCACAGTGAAGTTGAAGTACAGCTTCTTCTGAATGTCGGTGGGTGAGTCACTAAATATCTCTCCTCTCGAGCAAAATGGTATACCACTCTCTTTTTTATACACGTATATCATCCCCCAATTTAATTGTATCTGCTTGGATTTCCGTTTGTACACTTGAGTGAGCGCTGTTATTGAGATCTTGTTACGAGCCCAAGAAATATGAAGAGGTGAGCAGAAGCTCCCCAGTCCCACACGTCAGACAGTGGATGTATATATTACGTAGGACACGAGGTATGTTCGGAGGATGTGGATAAAAACCATGTAACCAACTACCTTCAATACTTCGATACAATCCACCAATATCCCTCCCTGTTCCGGAAGTGTTGTCGAATCCCCTGAATTTATAGGAGTCTTAAAATCCCAGGAACATCTACAGCACCATGAAATAAATATATTTGAATTAGATATCAGTATTGGATCGTGGTATACATGTAAAACATAAATGCATACAATTACTAAATAATGTTGGGGAGTTACTATTTCTATGATGGAATAAAATGAGGACCACTGATCTGAATTTCGTATCAAAATTACTGCTTTTAATCCACCACTCCATACCCGACTACAAAGGGACCAGAGAAAGGGAAATGACCCACAAACCCACAGAACTAACAACCGGAAGTGAACACTAATTGCCGAATGCGGTGATGAAGACACAGAGAGAAGAAGAATCGGCGAGAGACAACAAGCAGGTGGGACAGGACGCAACTGCTGTGACAGTTGTATGCTTAACTAATTATGTCCCGGCAGTTAGTGTCTTCTTCTTTCATTTCCTTCTACGCCCGGTCTGTGTTTAAGGCGGGTCTTCCACTTCCACTTTTAAGGACGGTTGTCTAAAGAAAAACAACAACTACGTAAAGGCTATCTGAAACTAGGTGCATTATTTACATACTTTTTTTTGTAGTTTCTCATTCCGGGTTGGATTCTGCTTCACAACTACGAACATGACAACAGTCCACATCAAAGTCCCTTTTAAATGTCATTTATCTTATAAATACATGTGTGGATGACTAATCGTTAATTTTGAATCGCTGATACTACTATTATAACTGGACTATAGGCAGAAAAATACCATAGGCCGAAAACCTATTATTTTCAATATGGCTTCAATCCTGTTACTTTATGTCCATTATTTTGTTAAGTTAAAATGTTGAATAATTAGTGAATCATGAATATGTAAAAAAACTTAAAAAAAATTATTCGTTGGTTTACCTGGGAATTTTTCGGACAGGAAGCTAACTTTAATCGCATATAGCTCATGTTGACTAAGAAATATTCTACTTAAAATATTTTTTTCTACTCTCATGCCGGCAATCTTCTATATCATTTGATGCCATAGCAACTTGCAGATCTTCCATTTCTTACATTTTCCAATGATGCCTGGAGTTCACGGTATGTTACGAACACTTAACTTAATGAAAGCAAGCTCTTAAGATTTGTAACTGATCACACCAAAATCAGTACACACGAGGATGTTAAGTAATTAGAGAAATGAGTCAATATTTGTTTTTCCTATTGTCAAGGAATTACAAATTACCTTATCCACAGTATGTCAACTGAGGTTACATGATTATATTGAAAATTATATACTTCTTTTCACCTATACTAGTTTAAGTTCAAGATAAGTATAAAGTAGTTAGAAATAGTACATGTTTTAATCTAGGTTTTATTTGTTTATTAAACAATGTTGTTGTTTATTAAAGAAATAGATAGTTGTTAGAGAGTCTTAATTACAGGTCGACGTTGTGGCGCTTGGGCCAAACTTTGTCATATGCTTTTCTGACGTCTAAAGAGACCGATGCAAATATTATTTTTATCTCAAAAGTAATTCCTTTTTTTATCAACTTGCACTGTGCACTTCATAAATACTCAAATGATAGCTCCTATACTAAAATCGATATCCAAGAATTTTATTTTTCAATTACTATCAGATTTTACTGTCCTGTAATTTTTTCCCTAATCTTTCCAAATATATCAACTATGGAATTTGGCTGAAAAGAATAAATAATATAAAACAGCATGATTGGTTCAGGGTCCATTTTTATCACAGGAAATCCGCAATGGGTATTAATGTCAACATCTTTGAGGAGTAGAAAGAAGGAAAGCAAGACCAAGGGAAAAATACACATATACAGAGGCAGGAAATAACATACCTACATGATATTTTAGGCCAACAATTCTAGATTATAGAAAACTACATATTTTTTAATAATTACATTTTTGTTCTGCTGGAAACCTTCTAGTTTCTTCTCAAGCGTTATTGGAATAATGCATTGAGTTCAACTTTGTTTAGTTCATTTGTCTCCAAAATGCTCTCTGCTCAGGGTAAAATTTGGAATCTGAATTATACTTTGAACTTGTTTTGGAAGTCAAAAGAAATTTGCTTCAATTTGGAGATTATTCTCATATTGATCCTGGTGACCCAATCTAGCTTGTTTGTCGAATCTCAACTAAGCAAAGAAAACACCATTCCTTGGAGACACTTAGTGACAAATCATCCCTTGCTGAGCCAATAGAACTTGCTGACTCTTCCCTTGCCGCCGAAGATACGCGCATATAAACTCCGCCTAGGGTGGTAGCTATTACGCTCCGTTAGACGGAGAGACGCTCGATTATCGGCCGCGGCGTATTATCGGACGTGTATTAGCGGATTGATGATCCGGAAGGCAGTGGTACGGATGTAGGGGAGCCGTTTCCCCAAGTAGTAAAATTAGTCAGGGTTTTGGGGGTGGCGGAAGTCCGGAGTGTGCCGTCCCCTCATGGGGTGGCCGGGTCTTATATCAACTGGTAGCGGAGCTTGGTTCAACAATACCGCTTATATTGTCCTTCGCTGATGTGATACCTCCTCGCCTTCACTTGTGTACTTATCGATTAATTCTATCGACATCAAAAAGTTAGTTTATAAGTCAGAAATTGTGCTTTTGAGATTTTAACTCGTGAATCTATACCTATCCAAAATAACTGGAATGCAGTAGGCCGATAAAATAAAATAACGATTAGCAAAAAAAAATCAAACACCTTACAGACTCGAAATGATAATCCTAGCAAAAAATGTCTTCATAAAAAAAAGGAAAGCAAAGAATTTAAACGTCACCACCATCCAAAGAAACAATCAAATACACACTTGCATTTAATTTGTTACCATCATTGCGATGTTATAATTTTTTGATTTTGAAAAGTCGGGATTAAATTACTGAAAGGAAGGGTGATCTGAGATCAATTAGAGACATTTAGTTTCCTGACTTGTTAAAGTCCAAAAATACAATTTTTCTATGCTAGAATTTCGTTTGAAAGTATTTGTTTATAAATTATTCCTACTAGATTTACTTAGTGTCACTTACCTCCTAGTTTCCCCACTTCGTTCCCTAGTATACCTCTACTTTATATTGGAACGATCCTTCTTCCGTATACATCTCTCATATATTTCTTGACAGCCCTCCAAAAAAAGTCCTTTTCTTGTTGTTTTTTTTCACGTATCTCTTTGGGAAATTCTTGCTTCCCGTGTTGAAAACTCCTAAAATAATGAATCCATTTTAAGATCAGAATTAGAAAATGATATAGTCGTGGAGGGGGTTGATAAAAGATACTATGCACGTTAAGTGTACATATTGCATGCTCAAAGCTATCTCGATGATCTATTATACATAAGCACCTTTCAACGCAAAAATAAACTTTAGCGTAAGCACTATCCATGAGGGCCCTTTGCAGGATATCCTATCTTATAGAGGCTCTTTCTCCTCTAAAACGTTTGTCCTGTCTTCTCTCCCCCCGCGGACTGTGGGGTATCCTTTTAGTGCGTCTTCAGGATATGGCACTTATATTTCTGGCTTAGTCTAAGTAGCGCTGCGTCTTAGAATCTCAAGTTGGTGAGGATTTACCATCGTATAGACAGAGGAAACCTTCATTGTGCTTTGTGCCCCCACTTGATGATAAAACTCACATATTTGCAATTAGTTTTAGCGAGCCAAAAGGAGATCTGTCTTTGTATTCCATGTGTAATTTTAATTATGTTGTACCATAGCAGTCATAAACATGATGTAAATATGAGAGTGGTAGATATAAATATTTCGTCGGCCTAACTCTTCTGTAAAATTAGGGTACCCGGAAATCGAAGTCAGCTCTCGAAAGTTAATAATGAATTCATCTGAAAAATGTCATAACGGGAAAACTGGCTGTCCCGTGAACAGTCCCTGTGAATCCAGCTCACTCTTAGAGCTTCGGATGGGGGTTTGTATGAAGGTTGCCAGATCACATTTGGCCAATGTGCCGTATTTATGATTGATTTCGTATTGTACATCCTTTACTTGTACTTGTAGATAAGTGTAATAAAGTTTGGAAAATTAATAGGGAGAGTTTGTTATACTTCATGAATGTTTGTCTGTATTTTTTTGTGAATTGGATTCGGCGGTGGTGGATTTGGAGGCGAATCCTCACTGTTTGAAATTTCACCAGTTGAAATCGCAACCGGCAAACGAGGCGACTGATTCGAGAAACTAATTAGCCTGGGGATAATTAGCTATACGTTTGAGTTTTAAGTGGACTGTAATTATTTGAGAGTCTCGTTAGAGAAATGACAATATCAAATGTAAACACAGTAATGTAAATTCCTACCTGCTGCGATGTGACGACAGCGTGCGAATCTCCCTTCTTGAACTCCGACAACCTAGAGATTTGGGCCCAAACTCCAGATTTATCCAAGTCCCGATTCATCCAATAGCTGTCTGCGTTTAATCTGAAATGTCGCTTCTCCAAGACTGCGTAATAGTGATTTGAATAATGACTAAATAAAGGATAATGGCGTTGAGAATACGCTTGAAAAACAGTGTGAAAAATGACAACTGTTGAAGACAAAAAAGGACGCTATAGTGAACATGAAGTTACCAGTTGAGAGTCAAAAGTGGGGGGAAAAACTCTGATCGAGCCGGCAGGCAGCGCCAGCGTCTGTGATTCACTGAAATACCGAATGGTTTCGGGTAATTACTTATTGAATAGCAAATTCAAATTAAAATGAAATTAATTTTACGCAAATGGCGTAAACACTCACAGTTATATTTCATTCGTCCAAACATATTTTATTTTATCACGTTTTAAATTTTTTTTTGGTTTGGTTTATCATAATTATTTTATTAATTGTAAACTTTTTTTTATGATACCACCCCTTTTTGCAAATGAATAAGAAAAATGCTTGAGCCAAGCTGCTATGCAAATTCACGCTCATAGTAGATGCAAGAGGAAAAGGGTTGCAGTCCAAACGTCCCCATCTAAACAATTTGGTATCCAAAGAGTGGTTATATAGACACAAGAGTTACCAATAATTAAATGCAACTGCAGTTATACAGATGGCTGTGCCCTCAATTACAGCCTTCCTTTCATTACGGATGTGCATCGATCATGAAGGCCTGTGCGATCCAAACACTGTCATTATTGGCGGTTTTTTTAATTGCGATTTGTAATGAAAATTCGATTATTTTTCTTGCACTTCCCTGTGAAGTAGTTTTTTTTTTTGCCTAGTACTCCGTGAAAAAATGAAGAGACGCCACGAACCTGTACATTAGCATTAGTAAGATATTAAAAAACAAAGCAGAGTAAAATGACACATTCCTCCCAGAACATTGCCTTACTTTTTTGAAGAAATAAGGCATTGCTGCCAATTACTTAAAAAAATGGTAAAAACTGAGATAGATTAATATTTTTTATTTTCAATATATTATAGACACCTACAAAAAAACCTAGAACTATGGACTTTATGACTTTAAGTGGCTCCAAAACCAAAAGAAATAGTACGTTCAATCTACCAAGACGTACAACTGAGTAATTGATCCAACGGGAAATAAAATAATAAATAAATACATAGTACAAGCTGTCTAAAAACCTATAACACTACGCAGCTATAAATAACAGTATACAAATCAAATCAGGTGTAAGTGCAACAACAAACTGTATAATAACTTTTTAAATCTCTATTTCGCAATGCCTAGAGACATGATTACCTTATCCTTCTTTGAATAAAATTATCTAACCAAGATTTTATATGAAATCTCAAGCTCTTTTACAGAAACAGAAATCTGACTAGCCACTACCGTTAAGGCACCCTATCACTAAAAAAATGCCTTTAAGGAATTGGTTAAAAACTGGGCATAATATGTTAAACATTTTTAAAAGCTTAAGAGGGAAAAAAGATGTAACAATTATTACATTTTACACGAGATAACAAGGCTTTACACAATAATAAAAACGAAGTAAAAATGCACCGTTGAAAAAAAAAATGAAGATAAAACGGAAGAGGTTTATATGAAACAATAGCGTTGAAAGAGGATGTACCGGTTCTGGGGTGTAAATCGGCACGGTTGCGTTTTTTAAAAGGACTTTTTTTGCCGTTCTTTATTGTTGGAGCTATTGTTTTTTTTTTTAATAGTCTGCGTGACTTCTTTTTTTCATTATATTTAGCTGAGAGGAGATTGTTGGGCATTCTGTCACCAGAGCTCACAACTAACTGCTCCTCATTTCCATCCCCTCCATGGTGATATATCGTTTGTCACACTCTCTTTCTGCCGGTGTGTTGTATGGCAGTATGTCGGACAACGACTACTGGTACAAAGAAGCTCAAGCCAACATTATATTAGTTTCCTATCTATGTCTTAAAAATGAAACTACGCTCAATAGTCCAGTCAATCTTACATGAAAAGTTTCGAGCTTGCTTCTAATATTATGATTTTTATTTATATTTTATACAGTAGTAGTCTAATTATGAATATGTTGTTTCTTGAACGGTGAAAGAAAAACATCTTAAAAGAAGTTCAAATATGCAACAGTTTAAAAGTATTTATTTCTATTAAAGCTGACAGCTTCTATGATATGGCCTCGTCCTAGCTTTACAAATATTTCACATTTTACGATTTTAATCGAATTTAGTAATTTTCAATTTGAGAATTTTAGTAAATCAATTTATGTATGTTTACATGTATGTCTTATGTATACCACTTCTTTCTTTCTGCATGTATTATAAATTAATGACTTGATTAAATATTATGAATAAATGAAAATGTGGCAAACATTTTTCGGTCGGTGGACAAATTTTCGATTATATATAGTATAAAGAGCTAAATCGCGTAGCTCTAATAGTGTAAAAGGTACTCTTCGTTTTTTTAACAACTTCCGAATCTCCAATAATCAGGTGGTTCTATTTTATCCATAATCGATTATTAGAACCGAGTTATTTTGTAGGTCAAATGATTCTCTTAGAATTCTATGAGAGTACTCGCTCCAGATTGGTGTCTTGCAAATGAGTTGATTCAAACATCACCAAAGCATATTTCTCCCTCAAAATCAGCAAAAATATTTTTTTTTAGGATTGAGGTGGAGACAATACTAGTTTATTAAGTTGTTAAGTTTATACTTTAACAGTGATTTTTAGCTCTTCGAACACATCTACTCCCGTAGTCGTTGATTGTAGTTAAGGGGTTCTTCAGATAGTTCAAGATAACACAGTAAACAGACAGCTGAGCGAAAGATTTGCTGTCGCAGCTTTCGTCTAATGCCAAAAAAAAATATTTGCCACTCAAAAGTTTAGATATTACCTGCGAGCTCACAACTCCCATCACGTCAATTCGCCACATTACCGTATTTCGAGAGTGAGAATTATTTTTGGATCGGTGGTCCGTTATGTTTAAGCTGTGCTTGCTTATCATCTCGTATGGTTTCATTTCTTCTGCTAGCATCAAAGAGATTTCATAGCAAGCTGTTTTAGAATATTAATTGCTGCCCACAAAGCGATTTAATTTTTTTTTTCAATGAAATCCGATCTGAAGACTGAACCAGTCTTTCAAGAAACTTGGAATTGAAATCAGAATGATTCTGCGCGGAATGGTTCTCAAAATTGTTTTTTTTAGTCACTGAAATATTTCCACCACGGATCAAATACACTGGTTTTGCTGTTTTACACTGTTGAACACTGTCTTTTCGTTCTTCCACCGGTTCATGTCACTAGTAAAACGGCAGGCTACAGGGGGGAGATTTCTTGAGGTACCTATGGAATCACTTTCACGCTACGTAGCAGCAAAATTCTACTCTTACTAGGCGCTATAATTCAACTCAAAAACCATATTTATCGTACTTAGGTAGAGTCTGTTTTATTTAAGTTTGCCGGTAAAGTAGTAGTGAGTGCGATGCGCACTAACCCAACATTCATCCCACCAATCCCCTTCACTCATACCAATTGGCATTTAAGTAGGAAAGGCGCGAGCCCCCGTCCCCCACGGGCAAACACAACACAGACATAGTCCGCCTACTGTAACAGAGAAAGAACAGGTTGAGAAATAAACTGAGAAGACTTCAAGAAATAGATCAAAAAAATATGGTCAGGGAAGCTGGAATTCTATGTGAAAAGTGGGGAATGCATGGGCCTGTTGATTTTCAGAAAGCATCAGGAGATGTGCTTCTTTTGTCTTTTGCTACCTGGATCACATACACCGACATCAAGAAGATCCGTGACATCCGATTCGCTGTGTTATCAAACCGCCCCGACCACTTTTAGCAGTTGCCAACACGTGCCAATTTTCTCATAAGTTTAGCGAATCACATGTCTGAGAGCTACTTTGTGTGAAGTGGATAAACATTACATCTGAGCGACTTGACTGCGGGCCAATTTGTGGCTATTGGTTGGCCACAACTGATCTATCGTGTGTTTTTGAGAAGTAAGTTCATTTTTAGCCATTTGTATACTATCGGTATATCGGTTTAGATGTATGAAATAAATATTATCTTCAAATATATTTTTGGACGAAATTTAGATTTCAACGGGCCCTGATCAAACCACAAGGAGGCATCGTGGTGTATACATTTATTATAAAAAAAAAGGACAAGAATAGAAATTAACTTTTGTAAACATAATATATAGGCACCCATACGCTTACCAGTGAGTAAGGGAACCCCGTTTGGGATATCATCACATGGTAGAGGGAAATGTCCTGAACAAAAGAAATGTTGTAAAACACAGCAATAATAAGCTCTAACGATTATAACATTTAATTCAATTTCTTCACTTTTTTTTTTTAGGTTTCGCATTTAATGCATTTTCAACCACTAAGAAAATATCAGAACTTTAAGTGTTCAGTAAATTCTAGTAACATTTATCTTGTTTCTTTCTAAAGCTGTACTGTTCTAAACCTTATGACTTTAACAGCCATGAACATTAGTTTTGGTCAGTAAAATTAGTCTATCAGGCTGGAATTGTGTTACAACAAATACCCATGTAATTGCTGATTCTGAAGGAAGAGGTATTGGGCAATCGTATTTTGTCTGTCTATCTGACAGTCAGTTTCAAGTTCAGCTATGTGTGAGTTTTGTGGTAGCGTGCAAACCTGTGAACTAACGTAAATGCATTTTGGTTAGTAAATTGTTTTATAGTTATTTATCTGTAAAAAAGCAATTTGCTCACGCAGCATTAATGACAGTAGTCAACATACTCGTTTATATCTTATCCACAATTCCACTCATACATAGTTTAGTAAATAAATAGAAATATCTTTCTTCTAATGGAGAAAGAACTAGCAAAGCAACTTAATCCTAGTCCAGCTGGCATTTAATAAAACATATGAGAACAGAATAAACATACAAGAAGCAAAGAAGCAAAAAATAGATTACTCTGATCACTCCAACATTTTTCTTCAGCATAAGTTAGTGGTCGCTGGTTCTGGAAATCCTAGCCGATTCCGCTTGGTTGCCTCCCGCCAATTACCGTCTTGGCTTAAGGACGACTAAGACACACTCGCGTACCCTATGATCGGTGTCCTTGCTCAGCGAGAGGAACAAAAACTAATTATGAAAGTGGATAGCCAGGATTGGACGAGACCGCAGGATCAGTTGGGCAAGCATCCTCCGCCCACCACATCCTCCGTCCAAGTTTCCACAAGTTCACTCTTCTTGTCTGTGAGGTCTCTGGGAAAGTCTCCCCTTCCGAAACCCTTCATCAGTCCTGCGGTCGGAAATCCGATC